>JBBGZY010000510.1:2427500-2915000 GCA_037952925.1 Lithobates clamitans | reverse complement strand
TCCGATCGTGTGTACACAAATCCAACGCACAAAGTGCCATGCATGCTCAGAATAAATAAAGAGATGAAAGCTATTGGCTACTGCCCCGTTTATAGTCCCGACGTACGTGTTTTACGTCACCGCGTTCAGAATGATCGGATTTTCCGACAACTTTGTGGGACCGTGTGTATGCAAGACAAGTTTGAGCCAACATCCGTCGGAAAAAATCCTAGGATTTTGTTGTCAGAATGTCCGATCAATGTCCGACCGTGTGTACGGGGCATTATACAAGCTGTACACAAACTACTTTACATTGTATCAAAGTGTCATTTCTTATTTCCTCAGTATTGTCACATGACAAAAGATATAATAAAATATTTACAAATATGTGAGGGTATACTCACTTTTGTGAGTTACTGTATATATATATATATATATATATATATATATATATATATATATATATTCAAAGCCCTTCAACCGAGACAGATATGAACTACATAAACACACGAAAAGACTTACGACATAACATAGACCTGAGGTGTGCCCTGGTCTGCTGGTTGGTGTGCCAAAAAAGGGGGCATACCCAAGAGAAGTATTGGATGATTGTGGAGAGAAATGTTCTGATAAGTGCCCTGAAAAGGGGAATGGGAGGGTGGGTATCGCACACAAAGACCACAGGTGAGTGGCCTGCTTACAGTAAATACCCCCCCGGACTCCTCCCATAAATTTAGGCCACCATACTGGCCTTCCTATTCATGGTCAAAGCCCTTCAACCGAGACAGATACCAACCACATAAACACGCGACAAGACTTACAACATAACAAAGACCTGAGGTGTGCCCTGGTCTGCTAGATGGGTATGCCACAAAAGGGGACAAAAACACTTGGATAGGGAAGTAACTCTTTATTGATCCTGTGACATTCATTGAGCAAGCTTGGTGAAGGCTTACAACATTTCTACCTGAGGGTTCAGAATGTATCAAGTGAAGCAGGCAGATTTCCACCTGCCCAACTTCCTAATGACATGGTCTGGTACCCCATGCTGAGATGCGGCCAAGGCCACACCGATCTGAAAGGAATGTCTGGAATACCGGCCGGAGTCAAGGCCTAGGTTAACCAGAAAGATCCTCACGTGTCTGATAAACTGGCTGCCACTTAGGGGGCTGGTCGGAAAAGGTAGGAACGGGCTGGAGTTTGACTGGCTGGGTAGGTGGGACAGTAACCGTTCAAGTCCTGCCACTGGACACCAGAGGTTGTTGCTCTGAAAGAGCTTGATGTCAACCACGGACCGGATTGTTTGGTTTTGGAAACTACGAGATGTAGTGCTAAATGATCTTAAAAGCCAGCCAGGTGGCATCTGCACAGTATCTGGCCACCGGGGGCCACTAAAGATGAACTCACTAGGCCGCAAAAAGCCATAGACGGCCAGGTGGATGACCGCTTGGATGACCAGACCCAAAAAACCCAAACGGGGAACGTGAAAGTATGGTCAACATATCCCTGAAAAGGGCATTTGTGATGGGTAAGCATTTGCAGTTGACTACATGCTGATGCTTCTGGATACCGTGTAGGGTGGATTTGATGGCATTGGGTGATGAATAAAGATCGCTTACCGGGGTCCTGTAAAGACAAGAAATACCTCTTGATATAGTCACAAGTACAGTGAGGAAACGCGTAGAGGCGGAGCTGGTGACATCATTTAATCCATCTAGGAATCAGTTCACAAGCCGCTGGGGACACAGGGCCGTGGATCTGCGGATGTTTCAGTGATCCAGGGATTGTCCATCTTTATTATACAAGCGCTTTACCTGCATGCAGCAGGACAGTGCATCTGTAAATGTAAGTTCTTTACTGTGGTTTTATTAAAATTTGTTTTTAAACGGTAAAACACTATGTTGAGTTTTTTTCTGCCCTTATGACATATAACTACGAGGAACGGCATCTGAGTGATTGGGAGTTCTTATGAGGATAGAGGAACAACAGATTGCTGGATTTATGTCCCTGAGGGGAAGGTGCCATTAGACCCCATGGTGGGTCTTCATGTGAGGTGAGCACATATAGAGACCGGTGGAGGACATGGTGGTATGCTTGATCACTTTTTTTGGATTTGTCACTTATGACAAATGAGAAGAGTTTTCCTTTTGGATTTAATGTCTTGAATCTACTAGCAACAGTTACTATATATATATATATATATATATATATATATATATATATATATATATATATAGATATATAGATATATATATATATCTATATATATATATATATATATATATAGATATATATATATATAGATATATATATATATATCTATATATATATATATATATATATATATATATATATAGACATTTTCTCTGCATATTGCTAGATTATATAGATTGTTTTCAGCTGGGTTTGTTTGCACTTCACTATTTTAATTTTGCTAAGATTTAACAGGGGCATGTAATTACAATTTTTGATATAATGTTTCAACACAGGGCCCCTTCCTGCACCCAAGAAGAGTATCTGTGAGGGGTTACAGTGTTGTGGCACCACCACCACCTGAGGGCCAATTTTTCTGCCCCTGTTTAACAGGGGCATGTAATTACAATTTCTGATATAATATTTCAACGCAGGGCCCATTCCTGTGCCCAACAAGAGTATCTGTGAGGGGTTACAGTGTTGGTGCACCACCACCCAAGGCCTAATTTTTCTGCCCCTGTTTAACAGGGGCATGTAATTACAGTTCTTGATATACTATTTCACAGCAGGGCCGTTCCTGCACCCACCAAGATCAACTGTGAGGGCTTATAGTGTTCTGGTACCACCAACACCTAAGGCTTAATTTTCTGCAGGGTATGTAGGGCAGGCCGTATAGTATATATACTGCTGTTCAGAATATATAGTGCCTGGGCGGCCTAGGAAACCCCCATACCATTTATTTTTTAAATTTGGGTGCAGGGTTCCCCTTAATATCCATACCAGTCCCAAAGGGCCTAGCAATGGACTGGGAGGGGGGGACCCATGCTGTTCTTTTCAATGATTTTCATCTGCCGGGACATGACAATTTTCACGTTCGTGTCCCATAGACTTTAACGGTGTTTGCGTGTTCGAACACATTTTTTGCCTGTTCGCATGTTCTGCTGCGAACCGTATCGGGGGGGGGGGGGTGTCTGGGGGTGTTCGGCTCATCCCTACCGACCAGCAACGACTTGGAAAATGTTTTTACGAAACTTGAGAAATTATTTTGAGCAGTGGTTTGTATGGTGGAATAATTAAACCTGTACTCGGAGACCTACGAACGATTCCTAAGTTCCGCTGCGGAGGCTGTAAATACAAAATGGGGAACACAACAAATCGAACAACTAATTTGATAAGAGAAATGGTTACAAATACTACCTGCGACAGTGAGCAAGACTCGATCTACGAAAAACCTAGGCCTAGTGACGTAACGAATCGTGCACCGGAACCCGACAAAGACCACAGGTGAGTGGTCTGCTTAAATACCCCCCGGACTCCTCCCATAAATTCAGTCCACCATACTGGCCTTCTTATATATATAATGTTCATCTTACTCATTTGAGGTAGCAGCCATTTTTTCATTTGTAATTCCTCTTAATGGTGTAGTAGGTATTTTATTTAATTTATTTTTAATGCATTGCTTAGACACATGCTATGTATACTGAAACTAAAAGTAAGAATGATAAAGTCGCAATACATGACAGAGGACAGTAGTTAATATTGGTAACCAAACACTTACGGGTGCATTAAAGAAAAGATCTATTGCTAGATACACTTCAGAACTGCTCTACTGAGCTGCACCGTTTTACTTAATGGACATAAGAAAACAATAGACTTCCAAAACATGTCTGCTTAAGTTGAATTGATTTCAGTGGAAAGTGATTTAGCTGGGAATTAGTTTGGTTACTCATTTCAAGCCTGACAATATAATCCATTTAATTACAAGTCCTCTTGTTTTTCAGGGCAGTGTATCTTTGCTATATTTTGGATTAGACTCTTCTGCTTCTTTTTCTTATCTGTTCATATATTAAAATCTACACATGCATTACACAGTTTTAAGATGATTAGGTAGAAAAGGTACTTACAATATTAACAACTATTATGCTTCTGATCTGTGGCATCTGTAGTGTAAAAATAAATGTTCATATTTTACTGCCTATGACATTTAAATGAACCTATTTGAAACAAACTGTTTGAAAACGTGTGGGTGTATTTTATGGGGGTTGGGCCGGGTTTACACTGGTGTGACACGACAGTCGTCCTACTTTGGATCCGACTTTGCCCTGCAACTTGAAGCCGACATATGTCCGACTTTCAATGAACAGGGATCCGACTTGGATCCCCGCCAATACCAGGCACTGTGCTTGGTATGAATCTTGAGGGGGAACTCCACGACAAATGTTAAATAAAAAACCGGCATGGGTTCCCCCTCCAAGAGCATACCAGGCCCTTGGGTCTGGCATGGATTTTAGGGGGTTCCCCCCAAAATCCAAACCAGACCCTTATTCGAATACGCAGCCCGGCTGGTCAGGAAAAGGGGTGGGGATGAGCGAGCGCCCCCCCTCCTGAACTGTACCAGGCCGCATGCCCTTAACATGGGGCGGGTGGGTGCTTTGGAGCAGGGGGGTGCCCTGCGGTCCCCCCACCCCAAAGCACCTTGTCCCCATGTTGATGAGGACAAGGGCCTCTTCCCGACAACCCTGGCCATTGGTTATCAAGGGTCTGCGGGCAGGGAGGCTTATCGGAATCCGGGAGCCCCCTTTAATACATTGTACCCCTACCCATTCACCTGGGGGAAAAGTGTCAATTAAAAAAACACACTAGACAGGTTTTTAAAGTAATTTATTAAGCAGCTCCGGGGGTCTTCTTTCGAAATTCGGGGGGTCTCTACCGACTTCTTCGCGCTCTCCGGCCTCTTCTCCCGGTCTCCGGTTCTTCTCCCGGTCTCCAGTTCTTCTCCCACTCTCCGGTGTCTTCTACCAGGCTCCTCCACTATCTTCTGCTCTTTTGCTAGCGTTGGCCCGGTCTTCTCCGTCGCCTTCTTCCCTCCGGTCTTCTTCCGATGTTGACACAACGCTCTCTCCCACTGTAATGCCGTGTGTGCGGTGCGCAACGACTTATATAGGCTTGGGGCGTGGTCACCGGGTGATGTCATCTTGTGACCCCGCCCCTTATGACATCACTGCCCCATCATGCCCTGCCTATAAATTACTTTAAAAACCTGTCAATGGCCAGGGGTTGTCGGCAAGAGTCCCTTGTCCTCATCAACATGGGGACAAGGGGGCAAGGTGCTTTTGGGTGGGGGGGCCGCAGGGCGCCCCCCTGCCCCAAAGCACCCACCTCCCCATGTTGAGGGCATGTGGCCTGGTATGGTTCAGGAGGGGGGGCGCTCGCTCAACCACACCCCTTTTCCTGACCGGCGGGGCTGCATGCTCTGATAAGAGTCTGGTATGGATTTTGGGGGGACCCCACGCCATTTTTGCGTAGGGGGTTCCCCTTAAAATCCATATCAGACTGAAGGGCCTGCTATGCTTTTGGAGGGGGAACCCATGCCGGTTTTTTATTTAAAATTTGGCGCGGAGTTCCCCCTCAAGATCATCAGAGCACAAGTCGCATGCCAAAGTCGGATCATGCAAGACGGCGATCCGACTTTGATCCGACTTTGATCTAACTTCAATGATAGTCAATGGGCTGAAGTAGGATCAAAGTCGGACCAAAGTAGTCGGACCGACTTGTGTTGGACCAGTTAAGACGGCTCCCATAGGGAAACATTGATTTTTACACGTCATACGACATGAGCTCCCAATGTCGGAGCGTTTGTCACACAAGTGTAAACCCGGCCTTAACAGCTAAGCCCAAATTAACTCTCAGTTTAAATTCACTAAATACATTCCAGGTGCATCAAAACAAAAGGTGTACAAAGTCTTTAGCTGCTTTTACACTGCTCAATTGAAAAAGTGAGTCAAAAACACATATTCATTTTATGCATTTCCGGCACGTTTCCAGTGCGTTTTCTAGTTGCCTGACTTCCAGGATGCACCTGTGATACATGTGACTCAAAAAATGTGACAAAAATGCAACCGTAGTGACTTTTTATGTGTTTTTAACATGTCTTTGATGCGTTTTCTATTTATTTCAGTGTGAAGCTGCATTTTTGAAAAACACATGTAGCACTAACTCACGGTGGAGCTTCTGGTTTAAGCGGGTCTGTTACCGTCACTTTGCTTCCCTCTGTTTCACCGGCACCAGGTCTAGGGGTTCCTTTGAGTTTACTGCAGGACGACACACGCACCAACACTGGAGTATGTTTTCAATGCTTTATTGAACAGTCAAACTTTAGGAAGTAGCAGGAAAGAGACGGACAAGGAAACTTTCAGGAGAAACTCAAAAATCTTCTTACAAGATCTTAGCGACAAATGTCCCGGTAGAATTCAGATAAATATGTGGAATGCGCTCCCCTCATGGGACGCACTCTTTGCTCATCGGGATAGGCCTCTCTCACCGGTTTAGCAGCCAGTACGCAGCACGACCAAAAAGATAGCTGCGCTGGAATTAGTGAGATAAAATCAAACAATAAAAAATGATGTGATCACCTTATTGAACACAAAAATGAAAATAAAAATGAAAACATCCATACAAAGTGAATTCGAAGTGAAACAACAGTAGAGCAGTCCTCTTGGGAAAAAAATATAAACAAATAAACCCAAGAAGTCCAATTGCAAAAAATGCATAAAGTAGAAAAAAGTTCAATAAGATGAGATAATCTTGGCAATGGAGAGAGTAGCAGACAACCAAACGGTGTGTGACATGCTTCCTTATCACCCGGGAAAATGTGGTGACAGAAAGATTCCTAAACCCATGAATAAACTGCCCCTTACCGACTCCTTTGATCTCTTGTCAGGAGATCATATGGGCGTGTGGCTGTCTACCCCAGCCTCAGGTATGTGTAGTGAACGGATCCCATGTAAAAACTCCTTGACAGAAATCTTCTAAATGCTGGATGGGCACTTGTTCCCCATGGAAACATAAATAAAAACAGCTCCCATAGCGTAACACGTTTAACAATTTATTAAAAGGATAAAATGGAATAACACTCACAATGTAGTAGAAAAAGATGTGCATAAAATTCGAACGCCGGCCGGCTTCAAAACTGCAGCACGAATCTAAAGTCTCTGCCACAGACTTATTTGGGGGGGTAAATCTGCACGATCCTCTGCCACAGGATGTATCAGATCTTCTGCAGTGTACAGTCAGTCACAGTGCCTGAACCTTTAAGCCGAACCGGCGACACTATGCTGTATAATTACTTCTTTTGGATACGTCCTGCAACCGAGTCACCAGGCCCCTCTATAGACCAGCATGCTGCGTGATCTCTCCAAGACGGGTCCTCCCCTGGGATCTCCTCGGTTGTCCAGCTTCGTCACACAGGACCGACAGCTCAGGACCATTCCTCGGCCGCGGTGGTAGGCCCCAGACAAGCCTCTGGACCCAACCCTGCGCCGTAGCATCGTGGGCCTCCTGATCGGAGGACCACGAGGTAGCTCCTCAACGCATACCTGTCGGCCAGGAGGGCCAGCAGGTGGCTGCAAAACGAACACCCTTAGAACATTGCGTCTGTCCCATAAATACCCTCTTCCCAGAATGCAACTCGGAGGACCACCTCCACCGAGCTTGTCTCCGAGACAGAGGAGCATCTATACACTTCGACACGTTGCCCTTCCAACATTGAGTAATGGTAACAGCGACACCCACCGGTCAACACGGAAGCACACACAACGCCAGCCAAGCTGGAACAGAAGTGAACTTTTAACCTTCCTAAAACACAATTTACTAAATTTACCTTATCTGCGGTAGATTATAAATCTACCAGCGCTACACACACTAAAAATGCAGCAAGTAGGACAGAAAAATGCAACTGAAACACAGTGTGACAGTGTGAAGAGTTCCATAGGATTGAAAGGGAGTTGAAAGAGAAAAAGTTGTTTAAAAACTGATCAGTGTGAAAGAGTGTCTGCAGATAGTTTGCTGCATTTAAAGGCAACTAAACAACTGCCTCTAGATGCAGCAAAACGCGTGCAACCAAAACTCAGCAGAAATGCCAACCCTGGATATACACGGTTTGCATCCAGGGTTGTTATTCACATTTAACTTGGATGAGTGGTTACATGTAAAATATTATGGCTCTGGACATTGGTTTGTACATAATATGAATTTGACAGTTGTTGCTGACAGCCGCGGCTGTTTGCACACTATTGGTGCATGCAGCACTAACAACCACTGGTAAGAATCCACTTATTGCCAGCACCTGTCCCTGGCCACACACAAGCTTTCACGTGAATGTAGCCTTACATTTTTTTTAAAGCAACTGCATCCGGAGTGGAAAAACATGATTCCTGTGAGCATGTTGTACAAAAGGACCATTGCTCTCTGTGTGAAAACAGTGACCACTCTGCAGATCTGCCCTCTGCCTTATAATTCTTTACCATCCAACAGATTTGCGACATAATCTGCATTGCAGTTAAATAAAGGGTATACAACCAATATATTGCAGCTTAGTGGTCCTTAGATGTAGCAGCAATATTAGTTTCCTTTTTTATGATCATTTACTATTATTTTTACCTTGTGTCAAAGCCGATAACACACCTCTTGTCCTATAACAATATGTAGAGAGGAGCAGTGTTGTTACCTTAAGCTTTTCTCCTGATTTCAACTACAAACACCACCCCCCCTCATCTCCAAAAAATAGGGAGAGGTCTTCTGTAGTTCATTGAAGATGAAGATGGCTAGAAAATCTGATAATTTAGCGAGGGGGAACAATAAAAAGTGTCTACGATAAACATTGTCTCAGCTGGAATACAACTAGTCAGCTTTTCATTTAAAGTGGTTGTAAAGTCCCCTTTTTTTCTAAAAAAATAACAAACATGTTATACTTACCTGCTCTGTTGCAGTGGATTTGCACAGAGCAGCCCAAATCCTCCTTTTTCGTGGGTCCCTCTTCAGTGCTCCTGGCCCCTCCCTCTTCTTGTGTGCCCCCACAGCAAGCAGCTTGCTATGGAAGCACCCAAGCCGAGCTGCAGCTCTGTGTGTCCAATCCTTTATGGAGCTATGGTTCGGACCCGTCCCCTCTTTTTCCTGATTGGCTAACTGACTTTGATTGACAGCAGTGGGGGTCAATGACACCGCTGCTGTGTCTCAGCCAATCAGGAGGAAGAGTCCTGGACAGCTGAGACACTCGTGGACATCGCTGGATGGAAATGGTCCTCAAGTAAATATTAAGGGGGCTTCTGCACACAGAGGGCTTTTTATCTTAATGCATAGAATGCATTAAGATAAAAAAAAAAAATTCTGACTTTGCAACCCCTTTAATTTTCTAATCTGTGTGTAAAAAATTAAAGATTGAAGCTAATTGAATGCTATGGCCAATCACACCAATAACCCCCTATAATTTGAGATGTTGGTTCATTGCAGAGTTACAGTAATAATCACATTATATTTCTAGCAGAATCAACAGCTATATTTCTGTGCTTGCAGAAAATGTACTTCATCTGAATGACAAAAACTGGACTGGTAAGCTGCAATACACTATATTTTTATTTTAAATTTTAGATGTACTTTACCTGTAGAAAAGATGGTACAGAACTCAAACGGGCTGCCTCTAGAGCAGGGGCACAGTCTCAGCTGCTGTGCCACTGGTCCCTATGCCACTATTTTGTATAATATTGGAAATGTTAGCAAGGTGAGGTATAGGTATAGTTAGTCATAAATGACTTGTTTCAATTACTCACAACGTGTTAAGGACCCTTGAAATGGTGCATTAGATAAACGTTTCATTGGTTCTTATTTACATAAGAAAAAAATTGTTCAAAGGAGCTGTTTCATTGTCTGTGAATGTGTATACAGTATATGTGAGCAGATTGTGAAGTGATATTGGGTATTTCGGCATTGTTATGCCTTTTCTTATGTAGAAATGCAATGTTTAGAAAGCTTATTGATTAACAATGAATATAAGTCTCTACTATTCACTCTAATCTGTGTGGAAATAGTTGGAAACTACATGAAATAAATTTTCTAATCATTATAAATTCCCAAACCCGTTGTCTAGCCTAGTGTGCTTTTTCTAGCAGAATATTAGAGAAACAGGGAAACATCTTCCTATTTTGGATTCTATTGTCTTTCCTTGGCAGACCTGGAAGAGTCCATGCATCATCTGTCATGGGTTACATCAGCCAACAACGTCTGCAAAACGTTGATATCCTGCATAATTGTCACTGATGCCTAAATAAAATGAAACAGATTTTGCATAAAGCATGCCAGAAGCAATGAATTCTTTGAACTGAGGAAATAAAACACACTTTATCAAAGTTCCACTCCAGTGTTTTTTCTGTTTTGACACCCCAAAGCCTTTTTGTGTGTATCAAGTATGAAAGGTTGTAATTCATGCAAATCCCCAGAAATGCAATTGTCTGCATCTCTTTTGCTGTGGTTAATTTTAAAAGGAGTAACCTTTATGCTGTGTGTTTTTAACATACAATGAGGGCATGTTGCACTGTGCTGTAAAATAGCTGAAAAATGAGTAGCATTAAATTTGACACTGTAGAAAACTAAAGGGCCACTAAACATAAATGCCATAATTTTTAAGATCTAATTTATGTAAAAGGAATGTTTTATGGAAAGTGTACTATTCATAGATGAATATAGAACACAAAACTGTTCAGTCCACTGCTTTTCTTTTGAAACATGGCAGCTAGCACAATAGATTTCACAAGAGAGTTCTACAACTGTTAAATATCTAATTTTCTCTGCAGGTGTGGGTACTTTAACATGCAGCATAATATACTTGCCTTACTAACTTGATGGCAGCATATGAATGGGTGGACTGTGCCCTCACTTCTACCCCCATGGGACCTCTCTCTCATAAATTTAAAGGCTGAACCAGTCCACGTGTTTCTATTTTGTCCTTTTCACCATGTAGCAACCTTTTTCAACTGGGGTTCCTTGAGGATTCTTCAGGGGTGCCTTAGCAAAATGCCTAAAAATTTATCAAAAAAATTGTATACAAGCCAGCAGGTAAATCAAGCCTACCTTTTAGTTACACATAGCCACGTGTTTTCATTATGCACCATTATGACTTTGTAGATACTGGCATCCTAACAACCAATGACGTCATCAGGTAATAAGGAGGATGTCTGTTGTTTTCACAGTATCCTTTGTTGACCTTCCTGTGCCTCTCTCCCTCAGCACTGGGGTGACTTTAGCTGACTGATGGAAAGAAATTGGGGGGAGAAGAGAAACATTCGAATAATAAACAGTACCAGTGTGCAAAACTGTATTTGCTTTGGGAAAAAAAAAATCACCTCTAACATTGGATGTCCTAGGTGTGGATGTTGCTGCATTATGTAAAGCTATTGGAAAAGTGTTTTACATTTTAGAATGGGGTGTCTTGAGACTGTCCACAATTTTAAAGGGTGCCTTTAGATTGTCTATAATTTTAAAGGGTGCCTTGACTGAAAAAAGGTTGACAAACACCGCCACATAGGACCAAACAAGATGTGCAAGCAGCTCCACTTACCTCAACTGCAATAAACTTGAGGCCTTTCACCTGCACCCCAAGTGCTGACCCCACTTTCTGGACCCTTAAGTAAGGCTCTGTGTGTGGGTGCTGTGGCTGGCATTTAGGCTTGTTACATTCTTCTCACACTGAGCTGCAGTTGCTGGCTCGCTTGTGGTGCCGTGGCTGCCTCCATAGAGGAAGTGTCCACAACCCCTTCCTCTGTATTCACTGTGCTGTTCAGTGATCCATCACTGTGAATTGTACTGTGTTGCATATCACCCATTGTATTCACAGTGAATAGACTCATTAGAACCAACAGTCCTCTTTAGGACTACTTTTTTTGTCTGTGTCAGCAACCATTTCTGCTACTATTTAACAGCTGCTGGACCCCCTTTTTCATTTTAGGGGTGTTTTAATGAATTTTTAGTCGCACATTCCTTTTTTTACGTCAATAAATATAAATAGAATACAAAGAGGATTTGGGGTTCTGTTTTAGGGTTGGTGTTTGTGGATTAGGGTTGTAGTTTCTGTCTTTTTTTTTAGGTATATATAAATATTCTATTTCTATACATATGTATTTCCTGGGACATCAGTTGTGGTGCCACAGGCAAATCTGTCCTTTGTGAGCAGCACATGACTGAATACTATTGCAGGTCCAGGTTACTGCACAAAATCACCAGTGTCCAGTGTACTAAAACACACCTCAATCCTTATACTACCATAGCTAAAGAAATTAGGCAATATTCATCTGGGGAAGATGATGAAGTCACGTGACCCTGTGATGAAATGCATGGGGGCAGGGCTTATTTGGATGATGTCATCATGCACAGAACACTTTATGTGTAAGCATACCAATATGAATGACAATAGAACTGTACAGATGTATAGGCATGTGATTTATCCTAAAAAATGTGAGTTTTATTCTAGTGGAGTGTGTGAATAATAAGATTATAAAGTGAATCATTGTGTAGTGCTTTCTTTTGTATGAGAGTGGAGAGTTTAAAGTGGAAAGGAGCAGATGTACTATAGGTCAATTTAAAAGGAAAGCACTGTGCAATCCTGTAAAGATCCTGAGGCTATTATTCAGCTCATGAGGTGGTGTCCAGCTAGGACCGCTGTTGGTGGCATGAAGTGTATAAAGGTCCTACTTAAAAGGAAAACAAACCATATATGACCTGACATTTTTTTTCTTTATTTCTTTATTTTATTTTAACAAAGGAAAATTAACAGCCTCTTCCATGATTAACATACAGCATATGCATACATGCAACCAAGAACATATCGTTAAGTTCAATACCATCTAACCTTGCCGTTGTCTCTAGGGGGATATCAAGTGAAAAGTATCTACATCTAAGTTCTATTTTCCAAATTGCTACCCTAAACCCAATCAGGAGGTGACGCTACCCTTAATTCAGGCTCCGGCGCAACAACAACCCCTCTTAATATTTGGGCCATGGCAGCTAATATCAGACCATTCCCCTCCTTTTCTTAACTCCCCCCTCCCCCCACCTAATTAAGAAATAGAAAAAGCACCCACAACCCCCCCAAAAATCCAACAGAGGGAAAAAGGAAAAGAGGGCCGTCCATCCCAACTCCACCTCCCTCCCCCCTCCAAAAAAAAAAAAACATTCTCTTTATTCCCCCCTCTCTCGGCCCAAAAAGGACCTCATCTCCTGGGGGTCGCATCAATAGGTTTTCTTCCATCCTCTAAAAAAACAAAAAGATTCCATGACGACCATGTTTTCGTATAAAATCCTCGTTTTTGTCAGGATGTCCAGACTAAATCTTCCATTCAGTTTACTTCCTCTACCTTCCTAAGCCACATTCTCACTGTAGGAGGCTGTGTCTGTTTCCACATAAGGGGGATGCAGGCTTTAGCTGCATTCAATAAATGACACAAAATGGACTTCCTGTAGGTTTTAGCTGGGATTTCCGATAGATGCTATAGGAAGAAGGCCGGGTCATCCCGAACTTCAGTATCACTGAACTTTTGGATGATCTCCTGGACCTCTCTCCAAAATGTTCTAATTCTAGGGCAAGACCAAAAGATATGTAATAGAGTCCTCGATTTCACCTGGCAACGCCAGCAACCATCTGGTATGTACGGAAAACAAAACTGGGGTTCTGTACCATTGGGAAATGATCTTATAATTTGTTTCCTGCATTTTCGTACAGGTCGCTGTTTTAAATATGGTTTGTATTATATTAGTACTTTGGCCTACCGAAAAGGTCGTGCCCAGATCCAGTTCCCTTTTTTCGCAAAAAGGGGAACTGGTAGTTCTCCGGTGATTTGATTAATAGTGCAAACATCTTTGAGATCATATGCGAAAGTGGTCCATTTTCCATACAGTAATTCTCAAATGGCAGCAAGCTGTGTTCCAAAGCTTCAGGGGGCCCCATAGTATGTAAAAGGTGTCCTAATTGTGCCGCCCGCCAGAAAACAAATTGAAAAGGACCATTTCTATTATATGTAGGTCATATGCATCCGGAGAGAGCACATTTGGTGGAAGGGAAGCACTGAGGTGTGGAGGAGTGGTGGTGTGCACTGAAGTGGTGAAAAAAAGAAGCAAAAGATTTTTTGCATAAAATACTTTTTATTTCATTGAGTTTTTAAGTTCAATGGTATATTTGTTTTGAGATACAAAAACACAAGGTGGCACGACATAAATTAGAGTGATGCATTGTCTTAGCAATTCATCTTTGGTTTGTTTTATGAAGGCTGGAAAATCAATTGCCATTGATTGAACTTGAGTGATAAGGAGGGTGGAGATGATGAGGTGGCAGACGGTACCTGGGTTCTTGAAAATTTAAAGGAGGAAAGTGAAGGAGAGGCACAACATTAGCAAGGCAGGATGTTGTTCATGGATAGATTTCAGAGGAAAGGAGGAAGTAGCTACTTTATTCTACTGGAAGGTATTGCTCCAAAGGTGTAGGCCAATGGATCTCCTAGGTCTGCTCCAGAGAGTTCAGCAGTCTGAACCTTTTCCATACATAAGCTGCAGATAATGCTGTTGTGTTTTTCAGCCTCTGCCTGCAGGGTATCAAGCATTGTATATCTACTAGTCATTTGGTTCCACAAGTATAAAGACACACAAAACTCAGTTGGCAGCTAAAAATCTGCAATCCTCATTTGAACTCCCCCCTTTCCTCCTTATTCACCACTCCACAGGAATCTCCATCGGGATCTGCTGCTACATCTGTGGCTTCAAGGAATAAGGATGGAAGCATGACAGACAGAGCTTATGATACATAAAGTGGTGATGAGGGTCAGCATGGTCCAATCTTAGTGGGATTCAACCACAATAAAAAAAGCCTCCTATGCCCCACCCTTCTGACTCCAACTACATCCTTAACAAGGCAAGTTTATCTTCCCCAGCTGATGAAGCAGAAGACATAAAATATGCATTCAAATATGCACCTGTTCTGGCATATACTCATCCACTGAAACTAAACCTTTACCACACTGAAGATCTAGATTTTGTTTTACCATGTCAGTGACTCCTCATTGAAGGCACATGTACTGTGTTGTCACCATTCAAAAAAGGCAACCAGAATGGTGAGCTGTGATAAACCAGGGATCAGCGGTATGATGCCTCTGATGTTTCGACTGGAGCACACATTGCCGTGGTGCATCAGACCTGGGCACTGGAGACACAGCAGCAAAGGGAGGACTTCCTGCTGTCTCATGACATGCTTTACCTTCATTCTGGTGAGACAGTGTCAGTCATCAAAGGAGCACGAGGAGGAGGAGGGTTGGGGTGTTGGCAGTGAGGAAGCAGAGGACATGAGGCAAGCTTTCAGGTGTATGTTTCACCCCTTCCAAACACCAGGAGTTGTATATGGGTAGGGTGACATGGCTGAAGACATCATTGCCTTCACCAACATCAAGGATTTGGATTATTTTGCCTCCGAGAATTTGTGCTGTTTGAGCTTATTAATACTTCAGTGCCTATTCAAGAACCCCAGGATGTTAGGACGTATCTGACCCCCCCAGAAGATGATGTGTTTTAAACCCATGTACAATCCAGGGTGTCGCCGATGCGACCACACCCCAGGCTCCTTCTACCACCTTATATGGTCCTGCTCATCTATCCAAACATACTGGATACAGGTGATCAGCTTCTTGCATGATCAGATGGGTTCTCCTGCTACACTAGACGCAAAAATGTGCCAACTCGGTCTGTTGCCGGGCTTAGACACAGACAAACCCCTCCATACCTTTTTGCACGAGACGCTATTCTTGGCAAGACAAGCGGTAGCCCGTATGTGGATGGAGGCCCTGCCCCCTACAATTCAATGCTGGAAGAAGGAGGTTAATGACACTCTCCCATATAAAAAACTGATTTATCTTCATAGAGTGTGTTTGCTTAAATATGAAAAGGTCTGGAGCATATGGTTAGCAGACGGTGAAACGTGCACCTAATAGCCTCACCTCCTATTCCCCCCTTCCCCTTTTTGTATTCTCTTTTTCTTTTATATATGTTGTACATTGACTCCATCTCCATTGATGTGTTTTACTGTAGGCTATACAGACATTTCAATGTATTCATGTATGTACTATTGTCAAGGCTATGTTGGTTTATATTGATCCATGTTCCATGCATACGTTTTTCAATAAAGTTGGTTTTTCCAATTAAAAAAATAAACCCCAGGATGTGGGCCATCAAGAAGAAGCAAATTTTTTATTGCTGCACAGCGCCTCAATGTTTGCAGTGTATTATACTTTACCAGCAATATCAGAGTGCCACACATAATGTTTCTATAGCTGCTCTTCAGCTGCAAAATTTTGTACATTTTGTATGTATGGTCATTGCTGCATTATAAACCCGTAACATAAAAACTGACTAGTGAATAGTCAGAACTATTCTAATAGAACTAGTCCAATCTTAGAAAAATGTCCATAAAAAGAATCTTCAGTAAATAGAAATTAAGAATTGACAAAAGGAAAAACAATAATTGTAAGTTTTCTTTTTTATAATCCACCACAGTGAAAGCATACTTCCAAAAACAGTGTATCCTCTGTTCTTCGAGACAGAACAAAACATCACTGTGTAAAATTCCACCTTCCAACCAGTGCATGGCAGAATAACTCACCAGAAATATATAGTTTTAAGGCCCCATGCACACTTCCATTTTTTATAAGCTCAAAAAAAGCTAGAAAAAAGTGCTGGATGAATAACGCTAATAATAGCCTTTTTTGAAACCACTTACTTGTAATAGTAGATTTCTAAAACAGCATTAAGATGCCACAGGACTCTGTTATAATAAATATTGAAATAATAGGATGAAATGCCCAGTAGCAGCTAAAGATAACTTAATAAAAATCTTACCTCCTGTCACCTATGTCAATTCCCACCTGTTAAAACAGCATCAAGTGGCAAAATAAAAAAAATCTAAACATTCCAGCCACATTTTAGAAACTAATGCATAAAAATTAATAGAAATGTCCGCCTAATAAAATCAAGTTTAATAGATTTAGGCAAGAGTTTTTGAAACCCACCTTTGTTGACAAAAGACTGCAGATCCACTTTGGATAGGAAGTTTTTGGGAGGGTTAAAGTCTTTGGGTGACTGTCAGGGTGACTGTAGGTGAAAGATCTAGTAATACACTAAACACTAATGGGTTTACCAGAGGATCCTTTGGCCCTATATTTAGCCAGATTGGTATTCAGTGGTGGCTGGTTCGCAATATTTTGGGGGGGCGGCAAACCACCCCCACGGGAAACGGATGGGAAGGTGGCAATCCCTGCCCCCTCCCCACCCCAGGGGAGATGGACTGGAAAGGGTCGCCCCCCCGCGGGAGATGGACAAGAAGATGGCGCTCCCTCCTCCCATGTGCGGGACTTCTTACCTTAGGCAGGTGACAACAGATTCGGGGTAGTGGTGCTACTCCTCGCTTCGGGGTTGTTCCTTCTCCTCACGGCTGAACAGGAAGTGGGTCCTGAGACCCGATTGGCCGGGAGTCGTAAGACTCCCTGGCCAATCGGGTCTCAGACCCGTTTCCTGATTGGCGGGGAGGGGAAACAGGAAGACAATAGGGAATATTAATTTGCTATTGTCACACAACTGGGTGGGCTCAGGGCGCAGTGCTCTGCGCCCTGAGCCCACCCTTTCTTGAAGCCAATTAGAGTCTCAGGCTCTAATCATGTTCTTCAAAAACATGCATGGAATCCATGCTTCCGGTGCCCTGCATGTAGATTAGGGGCCAGGCGCATGGATTAGGGGGGCGGCGCCCCTACGCCCCTTATGGACGGGCCGCCACTGTTGGTATTGTTAGCTGCTATAGAAAGCACTCCCTAAAAGAGCATAGTGGGCGTAATGAAACTTGTGCTTTGCCATAGAAAATACTTAATACTTCATTAATACCTGATTAAAAAATACAGTTAATATTTTCTCAGCATTACCTTACAAAAGAAAAAGAAAACTATGTACCCACTTATTTAAAAGGTTAAAGAATTTCTTAGTAATCAGTCAACCACTATATTTTATCTTAAGCAAAAAATCTAATGTGATTATTACTGTAGGCTAGTGTACTTTTAAGCTTCTCATATCCGTTACTTTATTAAACACACCCCTGCTAACAACTACAATCTGCTGCCACAATTTATAACAAACAGTATATAAAGCTCAATTTTTACAAATATCTGAAGGTAATGTTAAAAGTTATTTACATCTGCAGTTATAGAGAATTTTAAAGACAACTGTTTGGATGCTGACACATATGATTGGGAAGACTAAAATTAAGGCTGTAAGGTCCCAAAATGTTGAAAGTAAAATACAATAGAAAACAGTCTTATCCAATAAAGTGTGCTGTGTTCATACTTATCTCTATATGGTGTCTCTATCAGCTCTGTATACTTTTATTATGTTGTTCAAAAGCTTAGCTAGTGGTAGCAAAAAAAAATCATATCTAATAGAGCTAAAGCAGAATATACAATAAGAAAAACATGGGATAACTGCAAGTACCAAAAAACACAGCTAGGAAAAGCATCCGTTTCTCAAAGAAATCATGTAGAAGGAGACCTAATATTAAGAACCATTTAGTCTGACATAAGATCAATAAATGATACTTTTGCTAAGAGAAATACAGAAGCTAACATTGTTGATCTCTTCTTCTAAAGATGCTAGTTAGTAGGCTGTTATATTGATCGAATTGCTTCAATGTTTTCTAAGTATCTAGATCAAAAACACAAAAAGGTGTTTTGTTTTTTCTGTGACTTAGTATGCTGTATGCCTGTTTTGGTTTATGACATAAAAGGGGTTGTAAAGCCTAAACATTGTTTGCCTTAATGCATTCCTAGCATTAAGGTAAAAAAATGTTTAGGTGGCAGCAGCACCCCCCCCCCCTCTACTTACCTGAGATCTCATTTGATCCAGCAATGTGCACTTCTGCAGCTCTTCTCTCCCCTCAATTTCAGGTCTCGCTGGCTTTGCTGGGGAACCGGGAGCCATTGGCTCCCAGTGTTGTGAATCAAAGCCAGTGATGAGGGAGAGGGGGGGGGGCAGGGCCGAGTCCCACTGTTTGTGTCAATGGACGCAGCAGAGGGACTTGAGTACGAGCACGCACGAGTGCCCCCATGGGAAGCCGAAAAGAGGAGGTTCCCACTAGCTCTGTGTGATTCCATTGCACAGAGTAGGTAAGTATAGACATGTTTGTTATTTAAATAAAAAAAGTTAAAAAGTTTACCTTTACAACCCCGTTAAAGATTGAATTTAAAGGATTGCCATAACTATCAAATAATTTATATATAAAGGTAGATAAAAATATAAATGGCAGTCCTATTTTTCAAAACATAACCAATACCTACCCATATCAGTAATATAAACCTGCAAAAACACATTGGGGTTGATTTACTAAAACTGGAGGGTGCAAAATCTGGTGCAGCTGTGTGTGGTAGCCAATCAGCTTCTAACTTCAGGTTGTTCAATTACAGTGGTTGTAAACCCTCTCATATACCCAGTGAAGTGAAAAGCCTCAGATTATACACAGAGATTAAACAAATACCCCTACATAAGTTTAACTTGTTGACCTGCAGTCGTCTCTTCTCCACATCCCTTCAACAGTGCAGAATTTTGATAAAATCTTTCTTCACAATATCACAAAGAAGGGGGTGGAGATCTGCAGTAACAGTGTGTGAGAACTGATTGGAGGAAAGGGGCACACACCCCTTCACACATGGCACAGGAACGACGGAAGGGTAGAGAGCTGTGTTCTGAATAGAGAAGCTGTGTGCTGAGCTCCCTCCCCGGTACAAACTTATCCCATGTGTTGGGAAAACTTCTCAGAAGTGGCTCATGCTTATAACAAAGGAATGAAGCACACTGGATAAACGACAGTTATAGCTTTGGAGAAACACTACAGATATATGTGCTTTATTCAGATTTCATGACTGAGGTTTACAACCACTTTAAGCTTTGACTATAAAACCTGGAAGAAAGTTGGTTTCTCTGCAGAGCTGCATCAGATTTTGCATGCTTTAGTAAATGAACCTCAAAGTGTCACTAAATCTGTGCTTTGGGTTTATCTTTCAGCTGTAAAGTTACTTTTATATTTACATTCAGACATCTTTACATACTGTCGCTGTTATCCAAGTATGCATAGAATAATAGGGCAGAATGACAAAAGGCTTTTTTTGGATCTTTTAGTTTTCATTGAAATTGTGCAAACAATACCCCATTGTAAATATCACAAAACCATTTAAAAACTAATTACACAAACTCAGAAGGAAAAATGCAATGTGTAAGGGAAATACAACATGGGGAAGAAAGTTAAAGGGTTAGTTCAAGTGATATAAAAAAAAACATAGCCTTTAACAACAAATATGTTGTACTTATCTGCTCTGTGCAGTGGTTTTGCACAGAGCAGACCTGATCCTCCTCTTCTTGGGTCCCCCACCAGCGCTCCTGGCCCCTCCCTCCTGTCGAGTGCCCCCAGAGCAAGCAGCAAGCAGGGTCGCTCTGGAGCCACTCCTCTGTGTGTCCATTCAGACACCGAGCCACAGCTCGGACCCATCCCCCCTCTCTCCTCATTGGCTCGCTGTCTTTGAAAGCAGTGGGAGCAAATGACACCCGCTGCTGTCTCAGCCAATGATGAGGGAGAGTCCCCTGAGAGCCGAGGCTCTCATGCATATTGCTGGATCAAGATGGGGCTCAGTTAAGTATTAGGGGGGATGGGGGGGGTTGCTGCAAACAGAAGGTGTTTTATCTTAATGCATAGAATGCATTGAGGTAAAAAACCTTCTGCCTTTAGAACCACTTTCACCTTTACATAAAAAATATAAAGGTGAACTAACACCGGACACCCTTCCAGTGCTCACCATTTAGAATCCATTGGGTTCCTCTTGGAAGTGCTGATGGTGAAGAGGGCAAAAAACAGGGATTTCAAATCCCTGGTCTGCCTGAGTGGCCGCTGATATCTTAAGAATTACGGAGGAATTACAGCAGGGAACGGGAGGGGTTGGGAGGATGTCCAGTGTTAGTTCCCCTTTACATTTTTCTATAAAGCTAAATTAACACTTTAAGCCCAGTTAAATCTTTCTTTTTTATTACTACAAAGCAGTCAGACTGCATAAACATAAAGCTTAGGTTCACACTAGGGCTGCTGCATAATCGTGATTCCTTCAGTGCATTTTTATAGCAGGTTTATGTGGATTTTTTTTCTCCTCCTAGAAGGAGGAGGCTGAACATTAAGCATAAAACTGCACCAAAAATGCATCAAGAATGCATGTACATGCATTTTTCAGGAGCTCCCTCAGAAGTCTATGGGTCCCAAAATCCACTGTGTAGCACTAAAAGGTTGGCTCAGTCAGTCAGTCGATCCTTTTTGTGTGCATGAGATCATATGCAATGGAAAAATTTTTGTGCCGAGGATTTTTGTCTTCTGAGGCTGTTAGTTGTGGTACAGTAATTGTGAATATTTTTTGGGTAGAAGGACCATTATATGGGTGCAGTGTATACAGCGAGCAGGGCACAAGCTTGAGTCCTGTGTCTGCAAAGATGGAGGTGCTAGCAATATTTTTGGGGACGCTATAGCAACCCCAAGCCCCTAATATTTTTTTTACTTTCAAAGATTTTTATTTGTTCAAAACATCGATAACAAAAATATATGAAATGCACTATGTCCAATGAGGCAGTAAACGGAACATTGTGGTTACACGTAGGATATGCAAATACAGAGAGGTAAGACCATTTGTTCTGATATGGTGTTGTATTCCTTGCGTGTCACTCATGCTTTATATCTGAATACGGATTTTGGGTTACGATACAAACCCTTGTCCAACCGCCATTTAAAGGATTTAATGTCTTGGCCAGGGATGAAGTCTGTATTGTTGAAGATATGGGCTAGGGGCCAGCATTCAGAGATCAAGGTGGTCTCAGATCTCAATTTGTCCCATAGGGTCAGAGATTGAGAAAGGATAGGTGATAGTATTGGGGTCGCTCCCTGGACAGGACCCAGAAAAGGTAGTTGAGGGTGTAGGTGGGTACTGCCTGCCTCTCTATTTGTATACAATCTGGCTTTTCAAGTCTGGAGTACACAGTGGAGATTTGTGCTATTCTTGCTGCTTGGAAATACCATAACAGGCGTGGCAGTCCCAACCCCCCGTGTCCTAAGTTGGAATAGGGGTGTTTGGGGTAACCTGTGGCCTGATCCCCCCTAGATGAATTTGTTGACTTTCCTTTGGAAAGATTTCAGGTGGTCTTACCTTATAATAATTGGTATAGCTTTGAATAGGTAGAGCAATCTGAGGAGGAGAGTCATTTTTATGGAGTGAATTCTCCCTAGCCAGGAAAGTTCCCCCGTAGCCCAAATCCTCAGGTCAGATTCGAGTTTCTGGTATATGGGAAGGAAATTTTTTGAGTACAACTGTTCTATTTTCACGGTTAGAGTGATCCCCAGGTAGTCTATAGAGGAGTCACTCCACTTAAATTCAAAGGCGCTTTGTAGTGAAGCTACTATTTCTGGTTTCAGGGAAATGTTGAGAGCGTGGGATTTAGCATAGTTTACCCTTAGGTAGCTGTAAATTCGGTCAGTAGTTAGCAGAGATTGGGAAGAGACATATTTGGGGAAGTTATAAATAGTAGCATGTCATCGGCGAACAGGTCTCTTTTATGGGTTTGTGAGTCACAGGTTATTCCCTGGATATTGGGGTTGGAACGTATGGCTATCGCCAACGTTTCAAGTGCGATGGCGAATATAAATGGGGAAAGGGGACATCCCTGTCTAGTGCCCTTGGAAATGTTAAGGGGTTTTGAGTAATGTCTTTGGAGGCGAATCATAGTTTTCAGGGTGGAGTAGAGGGAGTGGAGAATCCCCATATAGTGCTGGCCAAATCCCCAGCGCTCCATGAGGGTGAAAATGTAAGGCCATTCGACCGAGTCGAAAGCCTTATGTAGGTCGAGGGATAAGAGCATTCCTTCTTGTTTGGGGCCTTTGTCCCAGCTAGACTGTAGAAGGGATACAATGTCTATGGCCCTTCTGGTTTGGTCAGGCCCCTGTCTACCTGGAATAAACCCCACTTGGTCCTTATGAACGTACCATTTAATGAAGGAGGCTAGACGATTTGCTAGGATCTTTGTTAATATCTTTAGGTCATTATTTATGAGGGAGATGGGTCTGTAGTTCTCCACTTCCTCCTGATTTTTGTTCGGTTTGGGAATCACTGTTATGTAGGCAGTGTTGAGTTGAGGGTCTAAGGGGGATCCCAGGGTTTTTGCATTGAAAAATGGGGCCAGGGGGTCAGCAAAAGCCTTGTAGTATGGTACTGAAAGCCCATCAGGTTCAGGGGCTGATCTCTTCTTGAGGTTTTTTTATGATGTCCATTATCTCTTCAACTGAGATGGCTGCCTCCATCAGGTTTTTATGTTCTATGGAAAGGGTCGGTAAGGGGAGGTCTTGCAGGAAGTTGGAAATAAGTGGTTCCTTATCCGTGGGGGTCGTGCAGTAGAGTTTAGTGTAGAAGGATCGATTATTTTGTTGGGACTAGCTGTAGGGGGTTGACCCGCCACCCTGATTTTGGGGAGGGTGTATGTGAGATGCTGAAGGGAAAGCTTAGTGGCTAACATGGAGCCAATTTAATCTTTCTGTGAGTGAAATTTGGCTCTGCCCCAGCGGATATGTTTCTCCGCTTTGGCAGTTAGTGCCAAGTTGAGCTCTAATCTGGTTGCATCCAATTGTTCTAATGAGGTCTTAGAGGGCCATTTCTTATGTTTAGTTTTTAGGGTTGCAAAAGTTTTTTCCAGTTTGAGGATGTCCATCTGTCTCTCTTTCTTGATTTTGGTCGCTAGCCGGATTAATTTGCCTCTAATGCTGACTTTATGGGCTGCCCAAAGAACTTCGCGGGGGAAATGTTATCTACATCATTTAATTGGAAGTACTCTTTTAGGAAATCGTCGATGTCTTTGGTGTTGACAGGGTTGTTAAGGAGTGATTTATTAAGTCGCCAGTGTGATCCTGGTGTCCTAGTGAGGGTGTCCTGTAGGGATAGCAGAACCAGCGAGTGGTCTGACCAGGCAGTGTCTATGATGGATGCTTTTTGTGCCGAGGGAATGATGCTGGGGGGAACTAGGATGTGATCAATCCTGGCATAGGACTGGTGGGGGGAGGAATAATGGGTATAGTCCCTTTTCGTGGGGTTCAGTTCCCTCCAAATGTCTACAAGGCCTTGAGAGTTAATAAGTCTTGCTACGTTGAGATTGGTCTTAGTGGGTCGTGTCAGCTGGGCCGCTGGGGGTTTCGACTTGTCAATCCCCTGGTCGAAGGCAACGTTCGAGTCCCTACCAAAGATAACCGTGCCCTCCAAGAGGGGGTTCAGGATTTTGAAGAGGGATTGAAAAAACTTGGTTTGTCCTTACTGGGGGTATAGTAGGATATAATAGAGATTAGTCTATCTAGAGCGAGTTTCGATCCGTGACTGTACCCGGGTACACTTCACATCCTGTTGATTGGCTTGAAAGAGATAGAGTTGGAAAGAGGAGGGGAGGTGGGGAACAAAACAATATTATGTGTCTTCTAGGGAGACCAAACGGGTCTGGCATGGAACACTCCTGCCAGACTCTTACCGATACACATCGGCTGCCCCAGGAGGGGGGGGCGATGACCAATCTCACAAAAACAGGGGGACTGTTACTGTGGGATAGGTGGAGGCGCAGGGGGGTCACCCCGGACCCCTGCCCCTATGTGATACCCTAACGTTAAACAAACGCAGCAACCAAGATCCTAAGTGGAGCATCAGAACCGTAAGTGCCTTTAGGTCACTTTGTAGAGAAAAGTGGAGAGTCTAATCATCGCGGTCTTGATGCTGCTTTTGTCCTATGGTGGGGGAAGAACTTGGAGTTTAGAAGATGGGGGGCCAACAAAACGGTAACGTGGGTTAGGAGCGCGTTGCTCCTTCAACAGAGGGGACTACTGTCCTGGGAAAAAGAATGCCCAGTTATGAGCAGGGTGTTGGTTATCTAGCTCTGCAGTCTTAAGGTGGCCTGCCGCCCTTGGGTTTCTTGGACCTTTCTTTGTTCCTGAGGGGGGAGACAGGGCTTGCCAGAGAGGGGTGCTTGGTGGAACCCGCAGATGCAGTGGAAAAGTCCATGGATGCTTCCTGCGATAATAGTTTAAGGTGAAGGAAGAGTTTCTCACCAGTTGGTAAGTTAGAGAAGGAGTATGCGTTTCCCTGAATGGAAAATTTCATGCCTGGGAAGGCCCAGCGGTATTTGATGTCCTGTTGAGAGAGGACTGTTAAGAGTGGTTTGAGAGATCTCAGGTTTTTGGATGGTTGAGGGAGAGAGGTCTGCGAACATTTGTATATGGTGCCCTTGTCCGCGGGCTCTGTCCACCTCCCGAAGCCTCTCTGTGTCGGGCTCTGTTGCCTGTGAGCGTCATGACGCATGGGGGCGGAGCCTGGCGGCAAATTCAAAAAAGTATAAATTCATAACACTTACAGAACTGTATATAATCATTTCACATCCCTTTTGTCCCCAGTGCTTTGTCCAGTGCCCTGCATGCAGTTTTATATGATATATACTGTTCTTTCTGCCTAGAAACTGGAGATTGTCCATAGCAACCAAAATGTGTCCCTTTACGTCAAAAGTGGTTTTAGACCAGCTAGAAAACAGCGATAGTAAATTAGAACACTTGCAGAATTGAGCAATAGTGAATCGTGGGGAAATTTATTTTATTATTATTATATTATTATTTTTTATAATTATTTGTATTTATTTATTATATTATAATTTATGATTTAGTGTTTAAAACTTCATCATACCCGGGATATCTACTAGACTCTTGGTGGACAGATTTAAGTGTGTTATTGCTAAGAATTACAGGCCTACAATATAAAACGCCCAATTTATATTCAAAATAATTGTACCGCTTTGAGATGCAAAAATCTGAAATAATCATACCGCCAGGGAGGTTAATAAGGTTTTGTACTGGAGGGGGGATTTTGGTGATGGTTTCAAGAAGGCCCTGAATTCTGAAGTTATATCTTCTGGACCTGTTCTCAAGTTCATCATTCCTGGAAAGGGCAATTTCCAGTTGGTCTTTGAGGACCTGCATGTGTTCTTCATTCTGATTGGTTTTAGATACCATAATGTCAATATTATATTCTATGGCTTCCATTTTGGACCCCAGGTTAACAAAATCTGATTTGAGATCTCTTGTTATTTTGTCTGCTGTATTGGCCAGTCCCCTCTCTAGGAGGTCTGATAGTTTGGGAAATAAATCAGCTGGTGGTGTGGCTGGGTCTTGGGACTCAGTAGAGGTTGGAGAGGGAGCCAGAGGGGCTCTGGGCTGCCTTGGGCCACCTGGGAGTAAGTGAGGATTGCTGGGGCTAGAACTTGGCTCTGATCCTGTGTTCTTTCCTCACAGGCCGGGTGTGGCTGGGTAGCATAGGTGGTGGTGGCCATCTTGGTACACTCGCCCCTCTCTGCTTGTGCAAATTGTGGCCTGAGGTCCCATCTGGCGGCAGGTCTGGGCATCCAGGGAGGTGCTCTGGGGTCTCCCATGTCAGGATGGCTTGCTGCTGGCTATCCCAGGGGGTCGTGTAGTGGTCTGTGCGCGCCGCGGGTCCGAGGTGATGCGGAGCTCCAGGCTTAAGCGGTCATTACAGAGCTCTCACGCAGGTGTACCCTCTAAACTAATATTTTTAATCTATTCTATATCACTATCATTAGAAGCTCTAGCTTAGCTCTAAGGTGGTGGTATTATTAATTTAGTAGCTAAGACAAGATAAGTGGTTAAATTATTTTCCCAAGTTTAATTCTAACAGATAATTTAATATTTTAATTATCCTTTATGCCAAAGTACCAATAGATTTATGGGGTTTAATGTACAAAAGCAGATGCAATTTATTTTGCAGAAAAGACAATAAGATATTTTGTGTTTTTTTATTTGTGAAATATAGTGATTTATAAGCTGTCAAATGGCCAAAGATTCCCTAGATTCATTTCTTTCAATACAGTTCTTAAAGTTAAAAAGAATACGATTTTTTGGAGAGGTGACATGAAGGAGTATATTTATAAAAATTGTTAATTTGTTTTGCTAATTCCCTTTTACATTCTCTAGAATTTTTACATTATATTTCTTGTTACAAAAATGTATGCATTTCCTATGATCCACAGCTTCATCTAGCGACCATAATGTGGTATTTACCCCTGCTTATAATTAGGGATGAGCTACTTTTCTGGTGGTGTACACAGTACACAATACAGTGCAGGAGTCGTGCAGTTGCTACTACACTTCTGGTGGTGTACACAGTACACAATATAGTGCAACCGTAGTGCAGTTGCTACTACTTTTCTGGTGGTGTACACATTACACAATACGGTGCAACCGTAGTGCAGTTGCTACTACTTTTCTGGTGGTGTACACAGTACACAATACAGTGCAGCTGTAGTGCAGTTGCTACTACTTTTCTGGTGGTGTACACAGTACACAATATAGTGCAGTTGTAGTGCAGTTGCTACTACACTTCTGGTGGTGTACACAGTACACAATACAGTGCAGCCGTAGTGCAGTTGCTACTACACTTCTGGTGGTGTACACAGTACACAATACAGTGTAGTGTGGTGTTGCAAAACAAAATATACATCATGTTCGGAAGGCCCCCAAGGAGAGGCAGATGCTCACAGGCCACTAAAAGGGGGCAAACAGCCTCTGTGTCTACAGTCAACAGTGCTGGTTGTGGACATGGTGCATCCTCTGCAGGTGGTCGTGGGGCACGCTTGTCCTTTTTTTCTGCTGCTGGCCGTGTTATTGAGCCAGAACATGCAGAAGAGTTGGTGGAGTGGATAACAAAGCTGTCCTCATCCTCCTCATCCTCTGTCACCCAGTTTGCCTTCCGATGCAGCTGCCAGAGTGGCCTATTCCACTGGCTTCTTGTCCACAGTCACTCCTTCCGTAGCCCCACCATTATGCACGGAGGAGTCCCCCGAACTATTCGACCACAGTGTCGGGTACATGCTGCTGGAGGATGCGCAGCGATTTGAAGGCTCCGATGTTGGTTCCCAGGTTGATGAAGAGAGAGGAGTTGCCCAAGAAGGACAAGAAACTGGCAGTCATGTTCCCCCAGCTGCAGCATACTGCCAAGTTTGCTTCAGTGATGAGGAGGGAGGGGATTATGAGGTCACTGACTCTACTTGGGTGCCTGATAGAAGAGAAGAGGAGGAGGCGGCACAACTCCAACGAGAAAGGACGCCCTCTAGTGGGCAGCTTAAGGGCAGCCACCCCACTGCGTCACACCGCAGAGCTCTGCAGGTGCAGGGCGCTGCTGACTCCCCACTGATTTTGAAAAGATCCTTGGTGTGGGCCTTTTTTGACACGTGTGCAGCAGATCGCACCGTTGCTGTTTGCAACCTATGTCTGAAGTGGATCAAGCGTGGCCAGAACAGCAGCCGCTTGGGCACCACATGCTTGACCAGACATATGACGACCTCCTATGCAGTCCGTTGGCAACAGCACTTGAAATACCCACATCAAAGAAAAAGGCGGACTTCTCCTTGCTCCTCATCTGGGATCTTCAACCCCACTATACCTCCAGTCCTCTCAAAAACCTGCACTGAGAGGAATGAAGGTATAGCAATAGGTGTCCCAAGTACTTGCAGCCAATCTGCTATCAGTACACCACCATCTGATTTTAGCAGGCAAATATCCCTATCCCAGTTGCTAAACCGTAATAAGAAATTTGGTCCCAGCCATCCACATGCTCAGTGTTTGAATGCTAGCTTAGCCAAATTGCTAGCACTGCAACTGCTGCCTTTTCAGCTGGTAGTCTCTGCCCCCTTTTGTGAATTTGTGGAATGTGCTGAGTGGCAGGTTCCAAAACACTATTTCTTTTAACGGAAGGCCATTCCGACTCTCTAGCGGCATGTGGAAAGCAATGTTTGGGCCTCGTTGGACAGGGCGGTCAGCAGTAAGGTGCATATTACCACTGACTCATGGTCTAGCAGGCATAGGCAGGGATGTTACCTTTCCTTCACGGCACACTGGGTAGCTCTGCTGGCAGCTGGGAAGGATGCAGGACAGGGTTCAGTATTGTTGGAGCTTGTTCCGCCACCACGCCTCCAAAATGCTAGTGGTGATTCTGTCACCTCTATCCTCCACCCCCTCCTCTTCTTCTTTCTCTATGGCCTCTTCTGCAGATCTGTCCTCTGAACCAGTGGTGCTCCGTAAGCGTTCAAGGGGCTACCCAAGCAATCAGGCAAAAAGATGCCATGCAGTGCTTGAGTTGGTCTGCTTAGGGGACAGGAGCCATACTGGGGCAAAGATTCTGTCAGCTCTGCAGTGCCAGGCTCAGAGGTAGTTGACGGCACGCCAGCTTCAGCCAGGAATGGCTGTATGCGACAATGGCACCAACCTTCTCTCCGCCCTCAGACAGGAACACTTGACTCATGTTCCATGTTTGGTCCTGAATTTGGTGGTGCAGCAGTTCTTGAGCAGGTACCCAGACTTATCTCCTGAGGCAGGCCAGAAAAGTCTGTGGCCATTCCCGCCGGTCATACAATGCCAGTGCTCGGATGGCTGATATTTAAAGGGAATGCAAGCTGCCCACCAACCGCCTCATTTGTGACATGCCCACCAGGTGGAACTCAACGTTGGCAATGCTGCAGCGGCTGCACACACAGCAGAATGCCATCAATGAGTTCTTGTGTGAGTATGGCACCAGGACAGGGGAGATTGGCTTCTTTTCGCCATGCCAGTGGCTACTGATCAAGAATGCATGCACTGTCCTGTCACCATTTGAGGAGGCCATGAGGATGGTGAGCAGCGACAATGCATGCATCAGTGATACTGTCCCTCTTGTCTTCCTGTTGGAGCACACGCTTTGTGGAATAATGGAAAGGGCACTTGAGGCAGAACAGCGGGAGGAAGAGGAGGACTTCCTTACCTCTCAAGGCCCCCTTTATCCAGATAGTATTCCTGCGTGCCCGCCAAACACACAGGAAGAAGAGGAGGAGGAGGCATGTGTAAGGAAGGATGTGGTGGATAACACTCAGCAGCAGGCTTCCAAGGGATGATTTTCAATACCCAGAAATCCAAGGAGTTGTACGTGGCTGGGAGGAGGTTGTTACGGATCATGTGATCCTTAGTGACCCAGAGGACTCAGAATCAAATTCCTCTGCAAACTTACCCTGCATGGCCTCCCTGAATCTGCAAAGCCTGCAAAAGGACCCTAGGATTCATGGTATCAAGGAGAGGGATCATTACTGGCTGGCAACCCTTCTTGATCCACGTTACAAGGGTAAGCTTGCAGAACTCATCCTGCCTTCACAGAGGGAGCAGAGGATGAAACATCTTCAGCAGGCCTTGAAGAAAGGTTTGTGCAATGCATTTCCAGACCCTGGGAGGTTACGCTTTCCTGGTAGACACTGTGTTTCTGAGGCTTCGTTCAGTCAGAGGAAGAGCAGTAGAGAAGGTGGCCGACTGACCAATGCCTTTAGACAATTTTTCAGTCCTCAGCGCCAAGGTCTGATTGGTTCAAGCAACCATCGCCAGCGTTTGCATTACATGATGCAGGAATATCTAGGGGCAAGAGCAGACTTGGAGACCTTTCCAACAGAGCATCCACTGGGTTACTGGGTCGTGAGGATGGACCACTGGCCAGAACTTGCTCAATATGCAATTGAGCTACTGGTCTGTCCTGCATCCAGCGTTCTTTCTGAACGCACATTCAGTGTAGCTGAAGGGTTTGTAATGGATCATAGAGTGCGCCTGTCCACAGACTCCGTTGATAGGCTCACATTCATAAAAATGAATCAGTCTTGGATCAGCAGCTATCAAACACCTGATGCTGATATAACTGATTGATTTTTCTATGAATGTGGGATGCCTTGAAGACTGCCTATGCTGAGTGACTATCCTATTCCTCCTTAATCTTGATGCTGCCTAAGGCCCAATTTTTCTGCCCCTGTTTAACAGGGGCATGTAATTACAATTGTTCATCTAATATTTCACAGCAAGGCCCGTTCCTGCGCCCACCAAGTGTAACTGTGAGGGCTTACAGTGTTGTGGCATCACCAGCAAAGGCCCAATTTTTCTGCCCCTGTTTAACAGGGGCATGTAATTACATTTTTTGATCTAATATTTCACAGCAGGGCCCGTCCCTGTGCTCACTAAGAGTAACTGTGAGGGCTTACAGTGTTCTGGTACCACCAACACCTAAGGCCCAATTTTCTGCAGAGTATATAGGGCAGACTGCATAGTATAATTACTTCTGTTCAGAGTATATAGTGCCTGGGGGCCCCCACGCCATTTTTTTTTTAAATTTGCGTTCGGGGTTCCCCTTAATATCCATACCAGACCCAAAGGGTCTGGTAATGGGCTGGGGGGGAACCTATGCCGTTTTTCTCAACAATTTCCATCTCTACTGCTGGGACCCGACAATACATTAAAGCCGCAAGCAGTTTTAAATGACTTTTTTTACTTTCAGAAATGTCATTTTGCTGTGGTATTGTTCTAAACACACGAAAACTGCGCCACTTTACAGGCATACTATAGACACCCCCCAGGCATGATATTTAACCACTTGCTGCCCGCCATATAGCAAAATGACGGCAGGATAACAGCCGCCACGCGCCCGTGGGGGCACACATCGAGGCTATCGGTGGTGCGGTGTGTCAGTCTGACAAACCGCTACACCAATCTCGGTAAAGAGTCTCTGACGGAGACTCTTTACCATGTGATCAGCCGTGTCCAATCATGGTTGATCACAGTGTAAACAGGAAGAGCCAGTGATCGGCTTTTCCTTACTCAAGCCTGTGAGACGCGTAGAGGAGAGCCAATCAGCTGCTCCTCTCGCAGGGGGGTCTGTGCTGATTGATTATCAGGGCAGCCCCCCGAGGATGCCCACACTGTACCACCAGGGACACCACTAGGACCACCAGGGACGCCACTAGGACCACCAGGGATGTCACCACGAGTTATGCCACTCTAGACCACCAGGGATGCAATCAGTGTCCACAATGGATGCCAATCAGTGCCTACAATGGATGTCAATCAGTGCCCACAATGGGCATCACTGACTGTCAGGCATTATTTTTTGGCACTGATTGGCATCCATTCGTACCATCAATTAATGTACATCAGTGCCACCTCTCAGTGCCCATCCATGCCCATCCGTGCCACCTATCAGTGCCCATCCATGCTGCCTATCAGTGCCCATCCGTGCCACCTATGTGTACCCATCAGTGCTGCATATCAGTGCCCATCATTAGTGCCCATCAGTACCACCTCATTGGTGCCACCTCATCGGTGCCCATCAGTGCCACCTTATCATTGCCCATAAGTGCAGCCCCATCAGTGCCCATCAGTGAAGGAGAAAACGTACTTATTTACAAAGTTTTGTAACAGAAACAAAATAAAACATTTTTTTTCAAAATTTTCGGTCTTTTTTTATTTGTTCAGAAGAAAATAAAAATCCCAGAGGTTATCAAATACCATCAAAAGAAAACTCTATTTGTAGTAACAAAATGATAAAAATTTAGTTTGGGTATAGTGTAGCATGACCGCGCAATAGTCATTCAAAGTGTGACAGCGCTGAAAGCTGAAAATTGGTCTGGGCAGGAAGGTGTATAAGTGCCCTGTATTGAAGTGGTTAAAGGAATATTTCATTTTAAGCATTATTAAAATAACTGCTCCCGAAAAAACAGACGTTTTTGAAACTTTTTTTGCATTGATACATGTCCCCTGGGGCAGGACCCAGGTCCCCATACACTTTTTATGGCGATAACTTGCATACAAGCCTTTAAAATTAGCACTTTTGATTTTTCACATTCGTGTCCCAAAGACTTTAACGGTGTTCGTGTGTTCAAACAAACTTTTTGCATGTTCGCATGTTCTGCTGCAAACCGAACCGGGGGGTGTTCAGCTCATACCTACTTATAATAATAGAACATTTGTTCAAAAGATATAATCAACCATTGATGGGCACTGATGGCTGGCACTGATTTCATTGATAGGCATCACTGTTGGCACTGGCAGGCATTTTTCTTTGGCACTGATTGGCAGCTACCTGGGCACTGATTGGCATTTCCCAGGTGGTCTAGGGTGGCATACCTGGTGGTCCACTGTGGTGGCCATCCCTAGTGGTCCTGGCGGCATTCTGGTGGTCCTGGGTGGGCATCCGAGGGGGGGGCTGCGCTGATAAATTATCAGCACAGACCCCCCTGTCAGGAGAGCAGCCGATCAGCTCTCCTCTACTCGTGTCTGTCAGACGCGAGTGAGGAAAAGCCGATCAATGGCTCTTCCTGTTTACATTGTGATCAGCTAATCACATGGTAAAGAGTTCCTGTCAGAGACTCTTTACCTAGATCGGAGTTGCGGTGTGTCAGACTGACACGCCGCAACAAGGATCGCCGAGATGCACGCCCCCAGCGGGTTGATATCCTGAAAGACGTCATATGACGTCTGGTTAGGATATCGCAACCACTTTGTCGACGTCATTTTGCTAAATGGCGAGAGGCAAGTGGTTAAACCCCAAAGGAAGCTTCTGTGAAAACTGTACCTGAAACTGAAATATGTGTGCAACAAAGCTGAAAAGGATGTATTTCTGACCTTTTTTTGCTATGAATCATCATCATCAGCCTTCAAAGAAAAGTGCCCCACTACACTAAACTGCAGAGTTGGACCACTGCACCTAGAGAGCTCTACACTTTCAAAACTGGATACCAAACACCGAACAGTACACTGTTGCTGACTGCTGCTGACCACTGCTAATACATTTGTGTTTAGCTAAAACAGTTGCTCTGTAAAGTATACCCCTGTTTTATTGCTATTCTTTTATCTAAATAATAACTTTGCCAAAATTAACAAAATAAAAGTTACACTACAAAAATTAATTTTTCTGATCATAATTATATGTATAAAGTTATCTCAGGTCCTTACTAAAAATGTACTCCTTTAGCATATAACTGGGCTATAACTACTGATCTGCACTTACAGTACACAGATGTGGTCCTGTGTAGGGTCACATGAAGAGTTAACAGGATATAACTTTTATGTAATTGATTTACTTGGCTTACACAAACGCTCTTGCTGGCACAAATTTTATAAAATTTCTACTTTGAAAGATACAGTATATGTAAATGTATTTTAATTCTTTAACTGTTCTTATGCACAGTGAAAATTGTATATATAATATGAAATTATGTGTGTGTGTGTTTTTCAAATCCCATATTGTCTACTTCTCGTACACATCAACAAAAAATAGTATACATTAATAGTTTTATATCCCCAAACACACTTATATGGCATACATAATAAAAGAAAACAATAAAAAAGAAAAAATATGAGCAATCTACAGGAAAAATTCCATCTGCTATTTCTAGTAAAGAAACATAGAACTTTGACCTTTCAAATGAGAAACTGGATAATTGGCTGTATTGCTTTGTGTAAAGACAGTTGTACTAGCAGAGTGAGAAATACTTAGTGTAATTAACCAGGAAAAAATATATTATGTTATATATATATTATATTAAGTTATGATTTAAAGAACAGGCATACAGCCATAAATAGGATTTGACATAATGGGGTTGGTGTGCTAAAAGTAGATAGACTGTTCACTTTGCAAGGGGAGTTTGTACATGACAGAGTAATGGAGAATACAGCTCTGGGGAAAAAAATACACTACAGTATAAGTTTTTATTGCTTTCTATCTTTTTCCTGAGAAAGTGGAATTTATTTACTACTGCTTCTTCCTATGCAAAATGAAGCATCTATGTGCCTTAAAGAGGAGCTCCAGTCTGTAAAAAAAAGAAAAAATTAGAAGTCAGCAGCTACAAATACAGTAGCTGCTGACTTTTAACATACGGACACTTACCTGTCCAGGGATCCTGCGATGTCGGCACCCCAAGCCCATTCGTCAATCGGCTTTGGGTGCAGGTGCCGGCATTGTAAGTAAGGTAAACCAGCAGTGAAGCCTTCAGCCTCCTACTGAGCATGCCCATGCTGCGCTGCGGTTTCTGAATAGAGGGGCCGGAAATGTCGTAATAGCACCGATCAGTGATCTTACTTGGAAGTGGGAGCAGGTACCTAAAAAAAGGTACCCGCTTTCCTCCCAAAAAAAAGTATCAAATGTGGCAGTGAAGGGTGCAAACAAGAGGAGCTTCCTCTTTTGGGTGGAGCTCTGCTTTAAGTAAATCAACCCTAAAGTGTCTTAATGTTGACAATCACAAAATAGTATATTTATATATTTAGCTAGTTTTTTGTTATGCATTTTAACCTTGTAAAACTGTATTTCTTTTTTTATTATATTTATTTATTTATATGTCCTTGACATACTTTTACTGATGTTCCCTTTCAAAGCAGCAAGCAAGAAATTATATTGCATCCGATAACAGGTTCATCTAAATAGGTAACCATGTATTGTGGAATATTTGAATATTCAACTTTTTGCAAAATGGTATATGAGAAATTTAAAACCAAACACAGAAGAAATCTAAACTGTATGATTCTTACCATTATTGTGTCTCTTCTTCATTCAATTTTTTGTAAGTGCTCTTGTATATTTTAGGTTATATTTAAACATGGAGCAATTATTTACATTTAGATACGGCATGTCTCAGGCTTATCAGTTCTATTTCATTTGTGAGCATACAGTATATACAATAGTTATATTTATATATTCATATACAGGGCCTTTTTTCTCAGGAAATAGGGGCGGGAACACCACCCTACGGAGTCACACTTCATCTATGCCCCCTACCCATCTCTGAACACCATCCCTTGGTTCCACCCCCTACCCACCTCCCAGTACAGCACCTTTCAGAGAATACAGAACCGAGTATTTTGTGCTACTCAGTGATTTCTATTAAATTTGGTAATGAAAACAAGAAAGATATTAAAACATCCCTTGCAATGAGCAACAATGGACCCCACCCCAGCAACAATAGACTCCACCCCAGAAACGATAGACCTTCTGCAGCAACAATAGATCCCCCACACAACAGAAGACTTTACACCCAGCAACAATTGACCCCCACACAACAACAAACTCCCCCCCAGCAACAATGGACCCCCCACGCAACAAAAGACTTTCCCCCAGCAACAATGGACCCCCACAACAAAATACCACCCCAGCAACAATAGACCCTTAGCAGAAACAACAGATTTCTCAGCAGCCAGCATCAATAGACTCTCCAGCAGCCAGCAACAATAGACCTCTACCTCAACAGTAGATCCCACCCAACAACAATTGACCCCTCAGCAAGATAAGACCCCCCCCCCAAAAGCAACAGTAGACTTACCAAGCAACAATAGACACCCACCCCAAAACAGATCCCCACCAGCGATAATAGATACCCCAGCAGTAAGCATCAATAGACCCTCCAGCACCCCTTTCCAATACATACATTCAGTGCTTGAGGTGCCGGAACTGTGTTCCCCCACGTTCCCGCTGAAAAAAAGCCCTGTTCATATATAATCTGTACAGTACATGTAGAAATAATTGCAAATAATTCTTAAATCCACTGTGTTGCTTGCAACACATTAATCAAATCTAGTACTGGTAACAACCTTCAAACCAAAAACCTTTAAACCACACTATAAACTAGGGGATAAATAAAAGAACTGGCCATACGCACAAACGTTCAAGTGCAATAATAATGAAAATACTGCAGTAGTCCACAAAAACTTCAAGTTTTTTCTTTTAAAGTGAGACATTTATGAATGGATGGTATAGATTGCACCTTTTTTTTCTTTATAGTTTGTCTAAAATTAGATGGCTTAGAAAAAAAAAGATTTTTTTTTTTTTTTACATGAGATATATCGGAGGAGGACATTTCTACAGTAAGATTTGGATAACCTATCACCAAGGTGCTGGAGTTAAAAAGTGTCCTAAGTTTAATAGCAAGGTTAGTTATTGTTGTCTCATGCATGCTAAAGTCAATAGTTTGTGGAACAAGTATGGGCAGGTGAAACATCCTCCTAAAAGTGTTTCACCACCTTCTGCATAATTCTGTCTTGGTTGTTGTATGTTCATATTATTAATCATTCAGGTATTCCACAATGTCTTGTTTTACTGTTGGTATATATCCATATTGCAGTAAGAATCAATAGAGAGCAAATCAGCCAAAAATCTTGGTGAATGTATCAACATTTTTTGTGTCTGAAGGAGACTAGACTCAGGTCTGGGGGCTGACCTTCACTATGCAAAAGAAATAAGATATGTCTGTACCCAAATTCAAATAGCTTTCACGTATACTGTATATTTTACAGATCAGGTGATAAAGGGATGTGAGTAAGGGAGGGATATAATCCCAGTCAGTTTTTTGCCATCTGTGTCCCATTGGGGAGATTGCCCTTCACTTTCTGTCCCATAGCCAGATTGGGAATTGAGATGAAATCCCTTCAAATAGAACTAAAAAAAAATGTCGTTCGTTTTTAGTATACCAGCCATAAAAGGGTTAAATGCTAAACCAAGAGAACATAAAAAAGAAGAAGCTCTCTAGCTCCTAATAAAGTCTGAATAGCACAAAACATATTGAATATTTATAATTTTTTTATTTTAGTTTGCTTTTTTATTGCTTCACATACATCGTTGCAAATTTAGACAGAAGAGGACACTGTCGATAGGTGAAAGAGAGTCTAGTGCTGTCTCTTGAAAAAACACCACAAGATAGAATACTGTTGGGAGTAATAACAAGAAAGGGTGACGATACCTGAAGCTTAAAAAGTGGGTAAACCTCCCTGCCAGTAATCCCGAGTGTGGCTCGGGGTTAAATTTCAGTACCGTTAGCGATAACCCCGAGCCACACTTGGGATTGCATTGCAGGATCGTGGTGCGGTATACTTTTTTTTTTTTTAATTCTTTATTGCAAAATTTTAATTTACAAGTTATTTAACACAACTTAAATTTTCATTTCTATACTTTTCCTTCCACAAATTTTACATAAATATCTTTATCATTCCCACTCTTACACTCACTCTTCCCTCTCATTCATCTTATGGTTACTAATTCTTTCTCCTTTTACTCGTTTTATACTGTAATTTCTGGTCTTCCTATATCTGTCGTCAAATGTGGTGCGGTATACTTACCTTGTCCCCAGGATCCTGTGGTGTCCTCCGCCCCATGCTCTGTGCGCCGGGCTCCATTCCCTGCGAGTATCGCGATGCATGGGGGCGGAGCCCAGCGGCAAAATTCAAAAAGTACATAAAACATAACACATACAGTACTCTGTAATCTTACAGATTAAATTACTGTAGCAAATCATTTAACAACTCTTTTGTCCCTAGTGGTTTGTCCAGGGCCCTGCATGCAGTTTTATATTATATATATACTGTTTTTTCTGCCTGGAAACTTGAGATTGTCCATAGCAACCAAAAAGTGTCTCTTTACGTCAAAAGTGGTTTAAGACCAGCTGGAAAACAGCGATAATAAATTAGAACACTTGCAGAATTGAGCGATAGTGAATCGCGGGGAAATTCATTTTATTATTATTATATTCTTATTTTATAATTATTTATAGTTATTATATTATAATTTATGATTTTGTGTTCCAAACTTTATCATACCCGAGATGTCTACTAGACTCTTGTTTGGACAGATTTAAGTGTGTTTTTACTAAGAATTACAGGCCTACAATATAAAACGCCAAATTTCTATGCAAAACAATGTACCGCTTTGAGAGTCAAAAATCTGACAATCATACCGCCAGGGTGGCTGCAGAGTCTAACATGCATGCTATATGACCAACAGTTGTGTATGGTGATATGGAGTAGTGGTGACCGAAGGTGGAGTGCAGCTTTATTTGAATGTGATATTTTTTGTGCTGCATTGAAGAGATTGTGTATTTCCTTTAAAGAAGGAGTGCAAAGCTTTTATTGGAACTAGGTTGAGGAAATTTCATGACATTGTCATTAACCGCTAGCCTCGGTAGAATTTACCCCCCTCCTGACCAGAGTACTTTTTGCGTCGCTGCGTCGCTTTAACTGACAATTGCGCAGTCGTGCGACGGTGCACCCAAAAAAATACCGATTTTTATTTTTTGCGCTATAAACAAAAAAAGAGCGTCAATTTTGAAAAAAAAATGCAATATTTTTTACTTTTTGCTACAATAAATATCCCCCAAAAATATATATCCTCAGTTTAGGCTGATATGCATTCTTCTACACATTTTTAGTAAAAAAAAAAAAAAAAAATCGCAATAAACGTATATTGATTGGTTTGCGCAAAAGTTATAGCGTCTACAAAATAGGGGATAGTTTTATGGCATTTTTATTATTATTTTTTAGTAATGGTGGCGATCTGTGATTTTTATCATGACTGCAACATTATGGCAGACACATCGGACACTTTTGACACTATTTTGGGACCATTGTCATTTATACAGCGATCAGCGCTATAAAAATGCACTGATTACTGTGTAAATGACACTGGCAGGGAAGGGGTTAACCACTAGGAGGCGATGAAGGGGTTAAGTGTGTCCTAGGGATTCTAACTGTGGGGGGATGGGCTACAACTCACATAACAGCGATCACTGCGCCCGATGAAAGGGAGCAATGATCTCTGTCATGTTACTAGGCAGAATGGGGAAATGCCTTGTTTACATAGGCACTTCCCTGTTCTGCGGCTCCGTGACACGTTCTCGCCGGGAGACCGGCAGACATCGAGTCTGCAGGTCCCGTGGGCACGGTCACGCTGTACGCGGCAGGCACAGGCGCACCGCCTGCTCACGTGCGCGCACCTGCTAACCCCACCAATTAAAGGGGATGTACAGGTATGCCCATTTGCCCACTGCTGCCATTGTGCCGACTTATATCAGCGTGGAGCGGTCGGCAAGTGGTTAAAGAGTAACTCCACTTTCACTAAAATAAAAACATTCCCCTCTGGGTGATCTATGTACATTGCATGGATTTTAACAAACTTTGTTGGAGATTCCTATGTTTTGTTATTCTACAGAAATAGCTGTTTGTTCCCCTGTGTCCATGTTCAAAGTGAATGTGAATGGTAGTGGACTTTCATTAATGAACATCTGCTGCACTTGCAGGATTCTAATATGGAAAGTGGTAGGGTCTCCATCCCTTAATTAACCCTTTTAGAGAATCTCACTAAAACTGAAATCTTTGTTGAAAAGAATGCCCAAAATCTAATTAGTATTTTAGTGCAGACTTCTGGAAAAATCAGTGAGCCAATCACACAAGCAGCAAATGACATTTCTGAGGATCGTTCCATATACGATCTTACAACACCTCCAGGCTGCATTGCATTTGACAGAAAATTACAGTGCTGCAGATCGAACAGAAAACATCATTTTTAATATTGATATATTACAATATGGCTTGTGCCGCAATTGAGTATGCTATATTATTTTTTCTCTGTTGCAAGATTTTTTTGCCACAAAAGTGGAGTTACCCTTTATTTTGCTCAGATGCGACCTTACTTTCCATAACCTCATACCAAAGCTCTACCAACTGTGATTCCAATGCTCAGTGAAAGAATAAGAGGCACCCCTGTTTCTTGCTATACTTTTACCAAACAAAGCACTCATAAGCCTCTGTACTCCTAAAAGTGCTACAGATTGGCTATCTACAAATAGTGCAAGCAAAGTCATACGATGAACCAGTGCCGGGACAAGGTCCCCCAGCGCCCAGGGCGAATTTTTCAAACTGCGCCCCCCCCCCCCCCCCCAACATCTTGCCTACACATGATTATTATACCTACAATTGGAGTGCAGGAGTCATGAACAGGGTTATTTTTAAAATAATAAATTGGGCCCTGCTTCTAGAGGATGCGGCTTTCGCTGTGCTGGCTATTGGGTGAGGCTTAAAGGGGTGCGCAGTGCAAGGGTTCAGTAGCAAGTGATGCAGATTTCAGGGGTCAATAGTGATGAAGAGTTCAGACCTTCATGACTGTGGAAGGGGGGCATTCAGAAGATCCAAATGTTTTTAGGGTTCGGAGGGTCTACTTTAAAGTACTTTTGCTGTTTTTGTTCAGAATATCTACAATACTTTAGTATGCATGAACTGGGGAGTGGTTCAGAAATATTAACCTGAAAAACAAAAATGTAATATATTGCAGCTTACCAATCATTAGATGTGGTGGCTGCATTTGTTTTCTTTTCTTTTAGGTTTAGGCTCTCACTCTGGATAAAGGAGCACAGGGGGCACAGCAGACAGCAGCACTATCAGTCTGGGGGGGGGGGGGGAGTGTTCATTTATCTAACAGATTTAAATACACTAACAAATTCAAGTAAAACTCCAGTTCACACTTTATAATTTACTGTAACATATTTTTTCCCCTTTTTTTAGTAAAAAGATTTTACCTAAATATATGCTGACCATTGTAAGCACCCCCCTGTCAGTGGTAAATGGTTTGTCTCATCTCTGTATCTGTAAGTGAGCTTGTTCTTTTGAAAAACAACAGACTTGCTGGCTGGATCACCAGATAAAAACAAAAGAAAGCCTATAATGTCTATTCCACACTTGTGACCATGTTGCTGGTGACAGGTTTGATATTGAGAGCAGAGAAAATCATCACCTGACATTGCTACCATGCTGACAGGCTAGTCCTGCTGCTGGCTAGTTGACACCAACAACTGGATCATAATTGTGACATAATGTACTTCGAGTCTGGTTTGCTAGGAGTTAGGGCCCTTTCACACTGGGGCGGTTTGCAGGCGCTATTGCGCTAATATTAATGCCTACAAACCGACCCAAAAGTGCCGCTGCTTTGTCTCCAGTGTGAAATCCCCCAGGGCTTTCACACTGGAGCGGTGCGCTGGCAGGACGGTAGAAAAAGTCCTGCTAGCAGCATCTTTAGAGCGGTGAAGGAGCGGTGTATATACCGCTCCTCCACTGCTCCTGCCCATTGAAATCAATGGGACAGCGCGGCTATACCGCTGGCAAAGCGCCTCTGCAGAGGCGCTTTGGGGTGGTTTTTAACCCTTTCTCGGCCGCTAGCGGGGGGGGGGGTAAAAACGCCCCGCTAGCGACCGAATACCGACGGTAAAGCGCCACTTACAATAGTGGCGCTTTACCGCCGACGCTTTTATCTGTTACTATATTCCTGGTAGTTCCTAGGCCAATTTAGAACATACTGTTAATCACAAGCCTATGGAAAACAGGATCCACCAAACCACACTTCAGCACACCTCTGCTTTCTGCTCGCCTATTCCAAGTGAACCTGGGAAAGAGAACGAAGAGGTCACACTCTGACATGGGGGACTCTGATTCCCAACGAGGTTTATGGCAAATAATTTGTGTTTGTACAGCTGGAATCTCCCAGCCTTTCTCTCAGCGCTGCCCCAGTCTGCACATACACAGAGCTCTGTACTTACTCCTCAGGACTTCTCCTCCATCTCCGCTGACAATGTGGAAGTGGGGGGGGGGATATCAGAGCAGCTCTGCCCCTGTACCTTTTCCTGTGCTTGCACTGAGCTGTAATTTAGAGGCAGGGGATGAATGAAGCAGGACACACTGACAGAGATATCAGAAGAGCTGACTGCCATGTTTACATATACAGAGGAAAGAAACTTACATTTTGGCTGGGTTCCTTACATGGCAGCAAGGGATGGGGCCATCTAACACTGTGCTCCATAACCACTGTATCCATCTTTGCTGCAGCTACAAGTGTCAGTCACAGATGCAGCAAAGACATGGAATGGAGTTTCTGCACACGCCACACTTTGTAGAACACTGAAAACTCCCTGCATATCTCACCTTATTAAACAGGTTTACTTTTTTTTCTTTTTTACGTATAGTGCAGAGTACAGCAGGTTTACAGCACAGCCAGCATAGGCGTGCGCACAGGGTGTGCCGGGTGTGCCTGGGCACACCCTAATTGCCTCATGTGCATTAGCATTATCCAGTAGCAGCACCAGGTGGGTGGTTGGGGGTGCCAGTGGCCAGTGTAAATGTCCCCATTATATTAAAGTCTAGGTTCAACTTCAGGAACATTTTACACTCGTATTTAGGGTGTACTGTAATATGCTTTCAATCAACTGTCTCCCACCATCAGAGCCCCCTTCCTGTGACACAAGGTGGCGTTAATGTGTGTTTGAATTTTGGGGTGCACACCCTAATGCAATAGGCTGCGCACACCTATGACAGCCAGATAGAGTTTAGATTTCAGAATAGATCAGGACTCACAGTTGCAGAAGACAGAAGCTATCCATCCATCCACTCACATCTTCACTCTGCCCTGTGCTGAGCTCTGATGTCTGCAGTGCTGGGCAGGAAGCAGTGATCGGGGCTGCAGTTTAGTGTTATCTTCTTGCTCCGCCCCCTGTAGAGAAGCTCTTCCTGTGACAGCCCCGATGGAGCCGGCCAGACTGAGAGGAACTCGAGCCCGGCCTGGGAGAGAACGTCCCTTTAGCTTCTGAGATAGGACATGGATGTCACTCAGTGACAGTCACTGTACAGAGGAGGCAGCCAATGGGTGTGGGCGCATCGTTAGCCCCGCTTCTGGGCAGACTAAAGCAGCAACAGAGGATGTAGCATAGAGCGGTGTGAAAGCCTGATTATTCTGTGATTCTTATTACTGCCATCCGGGCGCCCCTCCTACACTCCGCCCAGGGCAGCCGCCCCCCCCCCCCTTGTACCGGCCCTGCGGTGAACTGATACATAAGTAATCTCCAAAAGTGAAGGTGAATGAAAATATTACATTTTGGGTTGTTCTTAGAACAGTAATAGAGGGAAAATCTCCTAATGGGAACACTAGTGCTGGTGACCCTGGTGACAACCACTTTGGAGGGATTTCCACTCACTTTCTGTTTTGGCTATGGGAAAGAAAGTGAAAGGAAATTTCTGTTAGTTAACAGCTAACACAAAAATAAATAAACTACAAGACAGGGGCTACAAGCCTACCTATGCTATCCAAAATGAAAAAAAGTTTTAGGCAAAAGCTAAGAAAGACATAGAAGAGGCTACTTTGAATAATAAAAGGTAAATGGAGGCTTTTTGTGGTGTGGTGAACATTTACTTTTCAACATTTAAAATGAAAAAAGGTTCACAGAAAATAGTTTTCAATCTACGTTTTACTTGCCTCCCATAATCCCCCCATTGAAGTTTGGATTGAGAAGCAAGCTTAACCACTTCTGGACTGCCCTTTGGAAATATACTGCGGCCGGGCGGCCCTCCTGCGCAAAATCATATACCTGTAGGTAATTCCATGCACTGGGTTTGGGGTACGCGCCCTGCCGGTGACCTGCTGTGGTTGGACACAGCGGGAGCCAATCAGCGGGTCCGGCAGACCCAATGTCCACGGGCGACTCACGATCTTCCTGAGAAGAGACAGAACGGCAATCTGTCTACATAAACAAGGCAGACTGCCATTCTGTGAGAGGGGAAGATGGAGATCTTGTGTTCCTGCTAAGCAGAAACATGAATCTCTGTGTTCTTCTAGTCAAAGCATCCCCCACAAAGTTAGAAAGCACTCCCTAGTAGCACTTTTAACCCTTTGATCGCCCCTGATGTTCCGTGTCAGTGTCATCATTAGTACAGTGACAGTGCACTTTCTTGGCACTGATCATTGTATAGGTGTCACTGGTCCCCAAAAAGTGTCACTTAGTGTCAAATTTGTCTGCTGCAATGTCTTAGTCCCCCTAAAAAAAAAAATCAATGATTGCCTCCATTACTAGTAAAAACAATAAAACAAATAAAAATTCCATAAATACATCCCATAGTTTGTAGACACTATTATAACATTTATGCAAACCAATTGATATACGCTTATTGGGATTTTTTTTTTACCAAAAATATGTAGCAGAACACATATTGGCCTAAATTGATGAAGAAATTCGATTTTTTACATTTTTGGATAAGTTTTATAGCAGAAAGTAAATAATCTTGTTTTTTTTTTTTTCAAAATTGTCTGTCTTTTTTTTGTTTATAGCGCAAAAAATAGAAACAGCAGAGGTGAGCAAATACCCCCAAAAGAAAGCTCTATTTGTGGGAAAAAAAAGGACATACATTTTATTCGGAAACATCATCGCACGACCGCGCAATTGTCAGTTAAAATAACGCAGTGCCGTATCACAAAGAATGGTCCGGTCATGAAGGGGGTAAAACCTTCCGGGGCTGAAGTGGTTAAACACTATATTCGAAACAGGCATTACCGCATTGCACAATGCTGTGACTCTATCAGTTGGAGCACTGTGATTAGAAGAGAGAGCACAGAAATGGCCTCATCAATGATCTATTTTTCCTTATCCACTAAGAGTCTTCACAAAGTTGTATTGCTTTGATAGCAATGGAGAAAAGTAAGGGGACAAAACTGAGTGAAGAGAATTAAAAAATGTTTGTATTTAGAATAGTTTAAGCTGTGTATTTCTATGTTTGTCACCCCCTTAAAAAGGGCTATTTTGTTGGTGAAGGAAATCTGCCATCAACAAAATAGCACTTGGACATGCAACAGCCCCCAATTAGAATTAACATTTTACTGCCATCTGTCAGTGCCTACATTATTATGACTATGCAATACAAAATTCACTCAGGGCACAGAATATTAAATAATTATCTGCTGTGTCCAAACTCAACAGTGTTAAAAGCCCTGGTCTTCTGTAATTCTGTCCAGGAATATGAAATTTAAATAAATATCTTCCAAACTGATGACTTTCCATAAATGTAAAAGTTATATTTCTGCAGTGTTGCAGTTTGCTTTGCGCTACTGCAATTTAGATCCCTGGTGAAGTATTCATAAGGGCCCTATATCATATATCTCTTTTTATGTAACAGTACTTTTGAAACCGCACGGTAAAATTTCTGCAGGCCAGCTTGAATTGCAAGGAAATTGTCAATTAAAAAAATGTTAGTTTCCTTGTATTTAAATAGATCAACTGTGCACATATATATGTTGAAAATACTAGGCAGAGGAAAGTATTGCAATGCATAAATATTGTTTCTTGTAGTTTTTTTTATTTTACACTTTGCAAAACAGGCGTTGAGCTAAATTCTCTAGGTGGCAGACATAAAAACAGTCAGCCATATTTTATTTCTGCAGCTCTTCCATAATTTATTATTTAGGCTTGTGTGCCATCATAAAACCAAATACTCTTCAGTATAGCTTGAGAGAACTCATATTTTTTCACAAAAGGCTTTAAATCTAACCTGCAATTTTTTCTCCATTGGAGCCACAACAAATACTTTCTTTCAATGCTCCTGGGGGCTTTCTTTGTGCAGATTCAAACTGCAATCATTTGAAATCTATACAAAAAACATTGCATTTTAAATCAAACATGCCATAAATAATTTTCTTTCCACAAATATAGAGTGGTTATCAATACATGTCATTCATTTTTCTGAAAAGACAAGGCTAGGGTAAATAACAGTTAAAGCTACAAAACAAGCCGATTAATAATAAAAAACATCATATTTGAAAAAATACTATGGAAATGTCATGAGTGTGTTACGGTAATTATTAATGCAGCACTTTCTACAGGTTAAAAACTTAATTTATTGATTGATATAAACTGATTTTATGACATCTAAAGCATATTGAGATAAGACTGGAGCTCTGAAATTTGTAAAATAGATAAGAATTTGAGTAAACCTCTAAACGTAATGTTTTTCAATGTGATTTTACAGACTGAATGAAAAGTGGACCACTGGATCCTTCTGTGTAGCAATAAGCAGAGGTCATCAAGTCTTGCATTTCTCTTGTACATTTCTGCTCAAGTAACAGAGGGTCACATATCTTACAATTGTTTACTGTTTTCTACTTACTATTAATAACATAATTTTTTAATTTTTTTTTTTTAATTACTTTACCTGTGATGTGTATAAGTTTGAATATATGCAAAAACATTGACTTTTTTAAGCCCTCTTGAAAGATATATGTAGCACCCTCCTGGTTAGGTTGCTAGTAGTGTTGGGGCAAATTTAGTTTTCATCTCCCCTGTAGCCACTGAGCGAAGTTTGATTGCTTTTGGCTGTTTTGGGCTCTGCTGGTTGCAGGTTTGACTGCTTCCCCATGGTTTTTGGTTGGAAGAGGCAGACCCTCAACTTGCATATTCATACAGCCTCGGCCAATCCCTGGAAGCAAGAATTGCCAGTTGGGGGCAGAGGTATGTATAAATAGGCTGGGGCCTAGAACAGACTGGGTGTTCTCCTGGTGGAGAACACCCAGTCTGAGGGCTGTGGTGCCCTGGGTCACTTAGTTGAAGTTTAGAGGAGGCCATCAGGGTCCCAGCTGTAGGAGATCTGAGGGATCCATGTCTAAAGTTGCTGGAAGCCATTTGAAGGAAGTCCACAGAGGATCTAATTTGGAGGCTCACAGTACCAAACTGAAGCTGTCTGGTACTGCAGGAAAGCATTCAAGTACCCAGGGCACAGTCAGTACCAGACTGAAAGAGATCCTAAAGACTGCCCTTGTGAAACTCTCAGAGAGACTGTTCCAGATTTGCTGGCTCGGGTTTCCTCTTGCATTGGAGTCCCATGAGCTGTAGTTCACTCATCACTAACCTCAAGAGGGTTTTCCCCCTGAAGAGCCATAGTCAGAGAGTGTCCTCCATTTTGCACTAAATTTGGAGTATTCTAGGGCTTACCCCATACCCTACCCTAATCTTCAAGCAATAAATCTAGAAAGACACTTCCTGCTTGGTTCTTGTGTAGAGAGACTGCAAAGTTACCATATGCCTATATGCCTCACTACTTGTGCCCACTTGGGAATAGAACTTGAGACAAACAGTGGGACCTGTTAGGGGTCTGTGTGCTACATACATTTTTTATTTTTTTTCCTTTGTTATATACTGTAGCTGCCCCATCTTTCTGCTTTGTTCTTCCATTAATCTGTCTTATCCAATGACTTCACTTCTATCCTAGGAAGTTTCCAACTGAGAAGTAATGTTGGTAGTATCCACATATTTACATAGTAGGTGAGGTTGAAAAAAGACACAAGTCCAGCAAGTCCAACCTATGTGTGTGATTATATGTCAGTATTACATTGTATATCCCTGTATGTTGTGGTCGTTCAGGTGCTTATCTAAAAGTTTTTTAAAATAATTAATAATGCTCCCCGCTGAGACCACCGCCTGTGGAAGGGTATTCCACATCCTTGCCGCTCTTACAGTAAAGAACCCTCTACGTAGTTTAACCACCTGCCGACCGTCGCACGCCAATGTATGTCGTCAGAATGGCACGGATGGGCAAATGGGCGTACAGGTAAGTCCCATTGAATTTCCCACTGTGCCACTGTGTGCGCGCACTGGCCGGGAGCTCCGTGAGTCGGGTCGCGGGTCCTGTGGTTTCGATCCCTGCGTTCTGTCTAGTGACAGTGTCACTGATCTCTGCTCCCTGTCATCGGGAGTAGAGATCAGTGACCTGTCACAGCTAGCCCATCCCCCTACAGTTAGAAAGCACTCCCTAGTACTGACTTAACCCCTCCCCGCCCCCTAGTGGTTAACCCCTTCACTGCCAGTGTCATTTACACAGGAATCAATGCATTTTTATAGCACTGATTGCTGTATAAATGACAATGGTCCCAAAAATGTGTCAAAAATGTCCGATGTGTCCGCCATAATGTCGCAGTCACAATAAAAATCGATGATCGCCGCCATTACTAGACAAAAATAAATAAATAAATAAAAATGTCATAAAACTATCCCCTATTCTGTAAACGCTATAACTTTTGCGCAAACCAATCAATAAACGCTTATTGCGATTTATATTTTACCAAAAATATGTAGAAGAATACGTATCGGCCTAAACTGAGGAAAAAAATGTTTTTTTAATTATTTTTTGGGGATATTTATTATAGCAAAAAGTAAAAAATAATGCATTTTTTTCAAAATTGGCGCTATTTTTTTGTTTATAGCGCAAAAAATAAAAACCACAGAGATGATCAAATACCACCAAAAGAAAGCTCTATTTGTGGGGAAAAAAGGACGTCAATTTTGTTTGGGAGCCACGTCGTATGACCGCGCAATTGTCAGTTAAAGCGACGCAGTGCCGAATCGCAAAAAACACACTGGTCAGGAAGGGGGTAAATTCTTCCGGGGCTGAAGTGGTTAAGGTTAAACCTCTTTTCTTCTAATTTTAATGAGTAGCCACGTGTCTTGTTAAACTCCCTTCTGCGAAAAAGTTGTATCTCTATTGTGAGGTCACCAGTAAAGAAACAGCAGAGGTGAGCAAATACCACCAAAAGAAAGCTCTATTTGTGGGGAAAAAAAGGACATACATTTTATTTGGAAACATCATTGCAAGGCTGCGCAATTTTCAGTTAAAATAACGCAGTGCCGTATCACAAAAAATGGTCCGGTCATGAAGGGGGTAAAACCTTCAAGGGCTGAAGTGATTAAACACTATATTCCGAAACAAGCATTACCGAATTGCACAATGCTGTGACTCTATCAGTTGGAGCACTGTGATTAGAAGAGAGAGCACAGAAATGGCCTCATCAATGATCTATTTTTCCTTATCCACTAAGAGTCTTTACAAAGTTGTATTGCTTTGATAGCAATGGAGAAAAGTAAGGGGACAAAACTGAGTGAAGAGAATTAAAAAATGTTTGTCTTTAAAATAGTTTAAGCTGTGTATTTCTATGTTTGTCACCCCCTTAAAAAGGGCTATTTTGTTGGTGAAGGAAATCTGCCATCAACAAAATAGCACTTGGACCTGCAACAGCCCCCAATTAGAATTAACATTTTACTGCCATCTGTCAGTGCCTGCATTATTATGACTATGCAATACAAAATTCACTCAGGGCACAGAATATTAAATAATTATCTGCTGTGTCCAAACTCAACAGTGTTAAAAGCTCTTCTGTAATTCTGTCCAGGAATATGAAATTTAAATAAATATCTTCCAAAATGATAACTTTCCATAAATGTAAAAGTTATATTTCTGCAGTGTTGCAGTTTGCTTTGCTCTACTGCAATTTAGATCCCTGGTGAATGATTTCAATTTATAAATTGAAATCATAGCCCCTCTCAAGCGTCTCTTCTCCAGAGAGAATAAGTTCAGTGCTCGCAACCTTTCCTCACAACTAATATCCTCCAGACCCTTTATTAGCTTAGTTGCCCTTCTTTGTACTCGCTCCATTTCCAGTACATCCTTCCTGAGGACTGGTGCCCAGAACTGGACAGCATACTCTAGGTGCAGCTGGACCAGAGTCTTGTAGAGCGGGAGAATTATCATTTTATCTCTGGAGTTGATCCCCTTTTTAATGCATGCCAATATTCTGTTTGCTTTGTTAGCAGCAGCTTGCATGCCATTGCTGAGCCTATCATCTACTAGGACACCCAGGTCCTTTTCCATCCTAAATTCCCCCAGAGGTTCTCCCTCTAATGTATAGATTGCATTCATATTTTTGCCAACCAAATGCATTATTTTACATTTTTCTACATTAAACCCCATTTGCCATGTAGTTGCCCACTCCATTAATTTGCTCAAATCTTTTTGCACATCCTGTTGCCCTACTTAGCTTAGTATCATCCACACATACAGAGATTGAACTGTTTACCCCATTCTCCAGGTCGTTTATGAACAAAATAAATAGGATTGGTCCCAGCACAGAACCCTGGGGGACCCCGCTATCCACCTCTGACCATTCCGAGTACTCCCCATTTATCACCACCCTATGAACGTGCCCTTGAGGCCAGTTTTCAATCCATGTACTCACCCTATGGTCCATGCCAACGGACCTTATTTTGTACAGTAAACAGGGAAATGTGTCAAATGCTTTTGCAAAATCCAAATACACCACATCTACGGGCCTTCCTGTATCTAGATGGCAACTCACCTCCTCATAGAAGGTTAATAGATTGGTTTGGCAATGATTCTTCATGAATTCATGCTGACTACTGCTAATGATACCGTTCTCGTTACTAAAATCTTGTATATAGTTCCTTATCATCCCCTCCAACAGCTTGCATACAATTGATGTTAGGCTAACTGGTCTGTAATTCCCAGGGATGTATTTTGGGCCCTTTTTAAATATTGGTGCTACATTGGCTTTTCTCCAATCAGCTGGTACCATTCCAGTCAGTAGACTGTCAGTATAAATTAGGAACAATGGTCTGGCAATTACTTGACTGAGTTCCCTAAGTACCCTTGGATGCAAGCTATCTGGTTTTAATTCTGTCCTCGGTTAACCATGGAGGTGCTTCCTGTGATATGTCATAAGGATAAACACTGCAGTTTTGGTTACTGAAGCCCCCCCCCCGATTCTCGCATGAAGACTGAGGAGAAGAATAAATTCAATACCTTCGCCATCTCCCCAACCTTTGTAACCAGATGTCCTTCCTCATTCTTTATGGGGCCAATATGGTCTGTCCTCCCTTTTTTACTGTTTACATACGTAAAGAATTTCTTGGGATTTTTTTTTGCTCTCCTCCGCTATGTGTCTTTTCCCTCAACCTTGAATTTTTTGAAGGCCTTCTCCTTAGCTTTTATATGCATTTTTACATTGGAGTTAAGCCATCCAGGACTTTTGCTTTTGTTCACTTTTTTAAATTTTTTACCCAATGGGATGCATTGGCTGATGCCCTTATTTAATATGCTCTTAAAGCAAACCCATCTCTCCTCCATGTTCTTTTTTCCTAAGATTTTATCCCAATTCATGCCTTCTAACAAGGTTCGTAGTTTAGGGAAGTTGTTTTTTTTTAAATTCAGTGTCTTTGTGTTCCCCTTATGTTTCCTATTTGTGTGATTTATACTGAAGCCAATTGACCTGTGATCGCTGTTTCCTAAATTGCCCCGTATTTTCACATCCATGATCAGGTCTGTATTGTTGGTAATCAGTAGATCCAGTAATGCTTTATTTCTAGTTGGTGCGTCTACCATCTGAACCATAAAATTGTCTTGCAAGACATTTAGGAACTGGCGAGCCTTAGACAAATGCGTGGTTCTCTCCACCCAGTCTATGTCTGGATAATTAAAATCCCCCATTATGATAACACTTTCCATCCTTACTGCTAATCCAACTTGTGATAGGAGATCCGTCTCCCCCTCCTCCCTCAGGTTAGGAGGCCTATAGCATACTCCCAGTAATATTTTCCCCTTAGCGTCATCCTTTTGGAGTTTTACCCATAAGGATTCCACCTCCTCCCTAGCTCCCTTAGTAATGATATCTCTCACATTCACTTGTACATTATTCTTGATATATAGGCATACCCCTCCCCCTTTTTTACCCTATATATCCCTGTGATAAAGGGTATACCCTTGAATGGTTGCCAGCCAATCATGAGAGCTGTTGAACCAGGTCTCTGAAGTTCCCACAAAATCTAAATCCTCCTTGTACAACAGTACCTCTATTTCACCCATCTTGTCCGCCAGGCACCTGGCATTGGTGAACATGCCACGTAGTTTGGACCGGTCGCATACTATCCTCTTATTTGGTGTTCCGAGATTGCAACTAGGACTTGTTACTATACTTACCTTGGGTTTATGTGCTTTAGTCAACCTACCACTAATGCCCCCAATACTACCCTCTGGAATATGTTCCGGGCTGACTATCTCTACCTCTGGGCCCTCTCCCCTGTCGCCTAGTTTAAAAACCCCTCTAACTTTTTGGCCATCTTTACTCCCAACTGATCTGCACCCTTTAGGTGCAGTCCGTCCCTTCTATAGTACTGGTGATCGACTGAGAAGTCGGCCCAGTCTTTCAGGAACCCAAACCCCTCCCTTCTACACCAGCTCTTAAGCCACTTGTTTACTTCCCTAATCTCCCTCTGCCTTTCTGGTGTGGCTCGATGTACCAGTAGTACAGTATTCCTGAGAATTCTACCTTGGAGGTCCTTTTCCTCAGTTTAGCTCACAAGTCCCTAAAATCATTCTTTAGGACACTCCATCTGCCTCTGACTTTGTCATTGGTGCCAATGTGCACCATGACAGCCGGGTCTTTCTCAGCCCCTCCCAGTAATCTGTCCACCAGATCCGTGATGGGCCGAACCTCAGCGCCTGGTAGACAACATACAGTTTGGCGCTTCAGGTCTTTAGTACAGATTGCCTTCTCTGTCCTTCTAACAATTGAGTTCCCTACCACCAGAATCTGTCTTTCCTTTCCCTTCGCTTCCTCCCCACTCTCACTGGAGGAGTTCTTCCCCTGGCAGCTAGCAGAGTCCCTCATCTCCAGCAGTGCTGGTCCCTGGCTGGTTTCACCAATGTCACTCAATAGAGCGTACTTATTGGGATGCTCCAGCCCAGCATTGGCCTCCCTGGCACTTCCCCCTCTACCCTTCCTGACTGTCACCCATCTACTCTTTCCTAGAGCCTGCACCTCTTTGTCTCCACCTGCTTCTGTACTGGCCCCTGGCGACACCTGCCGTGTACATTCCTGGCTCTCCTTTAGTATGGAGGGACTTCTCAGTGCTGAGAGTTGCTTCCCCAGATTCAAAACCTGGGCTTCCAGGGAAACAATGTGCTTACATTTTGCACAGCAGTATTCGCCCTCGATCGGATGATCAAGGAATGCATAGATGCCACAAGATGTATATCGAGTCACATCTCCACACCCACCGGGCATCGTACCTACTAATTTAATGAGGATTTGGGATTATACCCTGTCCAAATTACCTAACAACTAGCTTCCTGACACTAATACTCAACAAGACAATACATAGGTGCTCAACCAGACAATACACAGGTACTCAACAAGACAATACACAGGTACTCGCAGACCAACGTGCACTCGCTGACCAACATGCAATCGCTGACCAAGGTGCACTCGCTGACCCACGTTCCACTAACTCTGGTTTTTTAACTCACCACTTAGTCCAGTTCCACTTGGTCTACGTTCCAGCAAGTTCAAAGATGAGCAGGCTCACAATGAGTTCTACAGAAGGTTATATAGGCCTCAAGCACCTATGACCAATTAACCACTCCCCTAATTAGTAGGCCGAAGGAAGCAAAGAAAAAAAAAGCTGTGCTACATGGAAAAGCCCCAAAAAGAACCCTAAAATGCAACCCAGCAATCACCAGCAAAAAGCAAAAAGCAAAAAGCAAAACTTGTTTACACTCTCCACTCAAGGTCCCCACTGTTTATCTTCTGACCAGCAGTCTAGTAACAAGTTACGAGAATGCTGCCTGCAGGGAGGAGACTTGCTTATATAGTATAACAGGTGCTGGAATAGGGCAGGGGGCAGAGCCTACACATACGTATATTCTGTCATGCTTTGCACCAGGAAAGGAAAATTACCGTCAGGTAAGTATAACATTTTCCTCTCTCCTGACGCAGCATGACAGCATATACGTATGTGTTATGAAAAGGTTCACCCGTTGGTGGCGCTATCGGTCTCTTGGATCGCAGTACCAGTGTCCACCAGCGGGTGTCTTCCAACACCTAGGACCTGTAATAAGAGGACTCACCTGCTGGTGGCACTGTTGCATCCTTGGGCCGTAGTACCGGTGTCCACCAGCGGGTGTATTCCGGCAGTGTGGAGCAGACGGCACCCTCTGCGCTCAGGTTTAACGTAAGGTCAATTACTGCAGTCTTATAAATACCCGGCAAGCCCTCACATGCTTGCCTTGGTATCTTTCTCCCTGTGCCCTGACATCGCTGCTTGTATCCTGACCTTGAGCCTGTTTCTGATCTGATCCGATGCCTATCCCGAACCCATCCTGGACCTGTCCCTCCTGTGTCCTGATTTCCTTGTATCCCTGCCCTGCAGCCTATCCATCTATCCGCTCCCTGTCCTGTTGGTTTCCCATCCTTACCCATTTGCTGACCTCCCTGTGTATGACCTTGGCCTGGCTTGTTTACGATTCCGGTATCTCCAGTTATTTGTATATATTATTTGTAGTTTGTGGGTCTGTGGTTGGTTTTGCACTGTTTATATTTCACTTATTTGTCACCTATTTAATAAACACCATTTCACTTACATACATTTCTGGTTTCCTCTGTGCAGTCCACACAGTCTGGTCTACTAAATTCCCTGACAGTATGGGATCCAATCACCAGACGATAAGGGTGGGTAATGCTGAAGTGTTTAAGTCGAGGTTTAGATCTATCCCCACTAACGACTGTTTGAGGTATTGGATCTCAGTACCTCAATAGTCCAAAGGCACTTGTCTCCCTCAGTGGAGTCACTGTTCCTGGTGCAGGAAGCAAGTCTTCTGTTACTACAAAACCAGTTAAAAAAAAAGTTGTCAACCTTCAATTGGGTCCCTCGGACCACATGGCTTACTACAGACTACTTCTCTATCCTTTTGCGACCGTGGGATGCAACCAATGGGAAAGCGCTATAATTTGTTTACCTGAGATACCTATACTGTTGTTCTCTCTGAGGGTAACTCTACTGTATTCTTCAGAGATTCAGAACTGTTTCCAGGCAGGTCATTGCTGTAATGAGACTAGCTGATGGCTCCTCCCAATGCAATCAGAATCTGAACTAGAACTTTTTTCCAGGACCTGGAAGACATTGTGCCAGGTTGTTGCCAAAACAAGGATCACCAGAAGCCCTTGCTCCCGCAAGACGGCCATTACTGGACCTAATGTCCTGGAAAATGCCCTGAGTTTGTGGAAAGGCCAACGTCTCTCAGATGAACTTGTCGTGAACACTCGAACGGCCAAGCGAAGGTACTTGCAGATGCATGGGTGTCTAGAAGTGTTATACAGTATACACACACCTGCTAGGTCTAAAGACAATCTACAATCTCAGCCTAGGTTTCCACTATTGAGACCTAAAAGTCGTGCGATTTTGCTGCTTTTTTTATGAGACTTAAAACAATTCTTGTGTATTCTTGAGGTTTATGGACCCCAAGTCGCATCAAAGTGGGATCAAAGTAATGCAGGGACTACTTTGAAGTCACTGGGATTTGAAGTTGCACAGCTATGAACGGTACTCCTTGGAAATCATGGGATGGGATTTGTGAAAGCCGAGCCTTATTGATGGCTGGAGAGATTGCAACAATGCCATATGAAGTTTTGGATCCTAATCCTTCTGCTTGTTGACCAAGTCTTACTTTTGACTAAAGAAAATGCAGTCATAATCCTTGACATCTTCTTTGGTTGGATGGCTCACCATTAAACAAGGTGTGGGAACACTGGTTTTCCGGCGTTAATTGCTGTAATGCGTCATGGAGGAAATGCAATGAATTGGAGGAGAGGAACTAAAATTCCAATGGCTTCCTTAATGCACAGGACCCACGGATCCTAAAGCTCTAATTTACATATAATTCTGCCGACTGACCCTACTGGGTGACTTTGGTGGAGAAACTTTATTGCTCTCCGAAGGGAGTAGACTCAGCTTTAGGCAGACAAATAAAAATTATTGATTCTTTATTCTCCTCTATAGTTTTCCCAGGTTTAACCTGTCATTCAATCCTCATTACTTTGCCTTTTAGTTATCCTCTGCTCATTGGCGATTAACATAAGGGATTAATCCCCCTTATAGATATCACTGGATCCGACTTGAACAGTCACCACTCCGACTTTAAAGCAGTATGTGTTACTTGTAGGATGAGTCATTAGGGTTACCTGACCACAACGGACTACTAGAGGAACAGCATACAGTCTTGTATTCACGGTGGCTAAACTGCATCACTGGTTACTTCCTTTTCACTCTAGGATCAGCCATCATAGAGAGCTATAACTGGCCAGAGCTCTGCTTTCATCTTGTCTGTGATCCTTACAGTCTGGCTACCGAAGTGAACTCAACCGCAGGTCACAAAACACTACTTAATAGTAGTATGAACCTTCTTCATCTCCAGATCCATTCACTGTTCCAGGGCCTCTGCAAATGATATTGCTTTTCTGCTTACTGTTTGGCAGGCTGCTTTGGAGGCAGAGGCACCCTTTAAACAACTTAGTTGTTTGATTAGCTTAGTACGTGAGCATTATTGAATTGAGATCCACACAGTCAGTTTGTACAGCATTAAACATCCACTTTTTGCTTCTAATATGCTAACTTCCTGGCCAAGTGCTTCTGAGGTAGAGGTTGCCTTTAAATAAACACAGCTGTTTGATTAGGCTTGGTATGGAACCATTAGTGACTATAGGCCTTCTCAGTCTCTGCCTCTTTGCCGCTGTCTCTGGCCTGCAACTTGGCATGCATTTTGGCAAACACACCAGCTATGACCAGTCCACTATTGCCCCAGATGATTATTGTAGAGATTTCCTTGGTCTGCCTCTTCTGGCAGTTAAATACATAGTGGTTCCTTCAGGGCTAAATAGGACCTATTCCTGTTGCAGAAGCAGGTTGGCTCTCCTCTTCCTGAGAAGTTGTGTTGGTGCTGAGGGCTGGAGAGATCTACAAACCATTATGCCCATAATGTGCAATCTTTTAGGATAGAATATACCTACCTGCCCTCACCTTAATGAATGTTGCTGGTCTTTTGGAAAGCTGATTGCTACTGGCCCATGGATGAGCTGAAAGACTGGAGCCATGCCTGGAAGTATTTGATAAAAAAACATCAGTAGTAACCACTACAAGCAGCAAACCACATATGCCTCTGTGGTGTACCACAAATAACAGAAGCAATTACACATTGATAACAGGTAAAGGACTAAGGAAATGTAACTAAGCAGATCCTGACTTTTATTTTAGCATCAAGATCAGCATGTAAATGCATAGTAATAAACGTATAACAGTCATTAGTACTGTAGAGTCAATGTACTCACGGGCAAGCAGCACAGGTTAATTGTCATCAGACGATTAGCACTAGCAGGTTAAACCTACCTTAGACACATGTACTGCAAAGGTTCATACCACAGCCAAGCATTAAAACATTAATATACAGTAAGCCCAGCCTGCAGGGCCAGGCCCTGCGTTAATAGGAAAGGCTCAGCACCACCTGTTATCAGCCTAAGCATTAGCAATACTGCAGACACAGACCACAACCTGTGAAACATTAGTAAGCAGAGTGGCACTATGGACAGCCAGTAAGATTCACATGTGTGATATATGCTTTCAGTGGTGCAAACTAACAGCATACCTGCTGACAATAAGTCAAGCCTGTAGGGCCAGGCCTTGCTGAGTTAATAGGAAGGCTTCAGCCCATCATAGCACACCTGCTATCATCATTAGCTGTATTGCAGACACAACCACAACCTGTGAGGCATTAGTAAACAGACTGAAACTATTGACAAGCCAGAAAAATTTACAGGTGTGCCATATGCTTTCAGTGGTGCAAGTTAACAAAATATTTGCAGCAGTAACTGAATACTATAGAATTGTGCACCATGTGGTGCCTTACCACCTGCATGCTTCATGGCCAAACAGGAAGTCCAATGAATCTCCATTCAAGGAGTCATGATGAAGGAGCAATCCCTAGAGACCAGATGACATCACCCCCTCATCCTGGATCCTGAGGGGGGGAGGTCTCCCCCATATAGGAGATTTACAGCTTGTACAGCGGGGAGCTTCATCACAGGAGAGGCTTGAACCTGTGCGGCTTGGCCAGATGAATCCGGCAAGGTGAGGGAAAAAATCCTGCTTTCAGCAGCATAACCGGCTGTAGCATTGAAGAAAAAAAAGAGAATGCTGCCTGCAGGGAGGAGACTTGCTTATATAGTATATCCTGGAATAGGGCAGTGGGCGGAGCCTACCCATACATATATGCTGTCATGCTGTGTCAGGAAAGATAAATACATGTTTACTTCAATTCACCAATCATATTCTAATATTTTTTTTTTTTATTGACCTCGTACATGAATGGGTATCCATAGTAAACACTTGTTCACTTTACTTTCTAACATTCAGTTACCAAGGTAACAGCCTTGACTACTTTAGTAAATTGACTCTAAGAATCATTACACTGAATGCTGCTATAAAAGGATAGTCCGTCATAAGAGGATAGCTCAAATTTTTTCACAAACAATGTTCATTTGTGCTTGTAAAACAGTTCGTAAGGATTAATGTTAGAGTGTGGATTTGAATGTATAGCATTAACTTAAGCTTATTGGTACTTTTGCTATGCTGTTTGTTAAATGCAGCATGTCATGAACTATAGTATTTTCTATATACTGTATGTTAGGAATAAAAGAAAGTGAAAAATAAGTTAGAAGAAAATAAAAGCCATATTTTACGAATGCATGCTGCTTTTGACATGGCTGTTTTTGCAGGTTTAACAAAAGCTGATTTAACAATTATTAAGCCAGATGAAACATTATTGTTTGAACAGTAGCTGCATCCAACCAGATGCAGTCACTGTTCATCAGCACCACTGTATTCCGGCAGCCAAGGGTGCCACAGGTCAATATAATAGCCAACAGGTGAGATTCTGCCATCAATGCTATTTAGAATGGATGGGTGAATCGGAGCTGAATGAGAGAAAATAAGACTATTGTGGTAGCAGACTTTGTGCTAAGTGGTTCTAGTTTCTTTTTCCAATCAATAATTTTTGCTGAAAAATTTGTACATAAGCAATATGAGCAATACACTATATCCCATTGAAGACTTTAATTTCAGTGGTACATAGTATGAATATATTGGGAAAGAGGAGGGGTTAAAGGAGGGGTAAATGGAGGGAGGGGATCACAGGGTAGAGTGATTAAATAAAAAAACAACAACACAATCATAAGTAGGTCCAGAAATGTTTGATAAAATATGAGGTATTACTTACGTAGTTGTACCATTATGCGTAGCTATCATAGAGAAAGGGTAATGACCTAAACCAGATATCATCCACTTGTTCACCATTGTGCATAATATGGATACCTACAAACATAAATGTTTTTGTTTCTTGCTAACACCCTGCAGGTGAAGCATGAGGACTTCAACGTTCTTCTGTTTTTGTCTAGCCTACTCATTCTAGCCACCAAGTAGCAGGGGTTGAGTATTCTGACACACTGTATAAAAGCATTGCACTGCACAGGATTGCATATGTAGCAGGGATGTGAGGTGAGGTCAGTGGCTGGTGAGGCACTGATGTAAACGGCGTTCAAATCACACAAGTGACGTATCGCCGTAATCGTTAGAGCGAGAGCAATAATTCTAGCACTAGACCTCCTCATGTAACCTGTAAAAAAATTTTAAACTGTCGCCTATGGAGATTTTTAAGTACTGAAGTTTGGCGCCATTCCACAAATGTGCACAATTTTAAAGCATGACATGTTAGGTATCTATTTACTCTGCGTAACATCATCTTTCACATTATAAAAAAAATCTGGCTAACTTTAGTGTTTTTTTACTTTTTATTCATGAAACTTTTTTTAAGAAAAAGTTTTTAACAAGTTTTTAAAAAGTTTTTAAAAAGTTTTTAAAGTTTTTAAAACGTTACAATGGCCACCATTTTATTCCCTATGGTGTCTGCTAAAAATATATATATATAATGTTTGGGGTTCTGAGTAATTTTATAGCAAAAAAAATATGATTTTTTTTTTACATGTAGGTGAAAAGTGCCAGAATTGGCTTGGGTGGCAAGTGGTTAAATACCATAAGTAAGTAACATACAAATAATTATTATATATTTTTTTAAGGTAATTTACTATATTTTCAAAAACTGTACTCAAGCAGGTGGCTTAATGGACAAATTACTGAAGTTTGAAATTATAACTTCAAACCAGTAATTTCACAGTAAATAGATAAATAAAAAATTATTCTATAACATATAGCATAATAATATATTATTTGGCTTGATTAAAAAAATACCTTTTCAGCAGCAGCATATTCTCCCTCTTAACTGTGTGAGAAAAACATGGGATTATGGGTAAACCTTATACCCAATAAACCCATCTTTTTTTCATTTAGTTAAGAGAGCTGGACTGGAAGGGAGCATGGTGTCCGTTTATGAAGCAGTGAAATCTATTCACTGCTTCGTTCTCCGGCATTCACAGTGAAGAATCTTCTCCTCTGTGTGCCAGTTTATGAAGCGGTGTAGATCGCTTCACCTTTGGAGGAGTGAAGAGATCTACAAATGCTTCAAATAGTGGAGAACGGCCCCTGATACTGGAATCTCGTGAGACTTTACGAGATTACAGTACCAGATGTCAGTTTATCAAGCAGTGATAAATTATCACCGCTCAACGGCGTGGATTAATGTTAATAAAATAATGTGTCCCCCTACATTATACACATATGTATACACACACACACACACTATATATACATGTATATACACACACATGATATATATATATATACATATACACATTATATGTATATATGTATATATATGCATACTCATAAATATGACAGGGGGACATGCTTACAGTGTTGGGGGGTCTGAACGAGGCATAAGGAAGTTAAAAATCTTCCTCCTTCCCCCTCAGATCCCCCCAGATTTCCTCTTCACTCCCCGATTCACCACCTCTGAGCTGGTGAACCTGGGAGTGTGAATTCTGACTCAGATCGCCAGTGAAGCGGTGAGATCACCGCTTCATAAACTGGCCGTTACTGTGTCATTCAATGAGGATTCTCCGTGTGTAGAGATAATCGGCGGGAGAACAAGTTCAAACATGTTCTCCCCGATTATCACTGTTTCATAAACTGTTTATGGACTGTGATCAGCGGCGATCCTCGGGACACCTATGTGTCTAAAAGACACATGACACATGACAATGCAGTGAGAGGACAGCCTCCATTGCAGCATTTTTATTGGACAGCCAAGGCTCCAAGCTGTCCATTAAGCTCAGTGCCTCTGACAAGAAGTCAGAGGCACTATGAGCTCATCCTCTCAGTCTGCTGCAAACAGTGTGTGCCAGATTGTATTTAAACTGTCCGTGCTGTATGTAGCTTCTGAAAGGCTCTGCAAGGAGCCCCGTATCTCCATACGGTAGGTCCCAGGTGCCCCTGTCTCACCTGCCTCCCCTGACTGCATGTCCCTGATATGTAGAGAGCTTTTAGTAAGAGAGGTCATAGTAATTATGAAAGGGTAAAGAATAAATGGATCAGCAGCTGCAAATCCATTCATTCTGTTTCACAGAGGGCTTTTTTTTTAACCCCTTTCATGTGCCCTCCTTTCCAACACATATGATCTCCATCCTATCTCTCTAGTGACCTATATATTACTACCTCCTTTGCCTTATGATGCACATCTAAACATTAACCCCTTCATATATCCATCCTGCCTCTGTGTGTGACCTGTGCAATAAACCCTTCACCTCATAAAGGCTCTGTGTATTACCAGTACATTAAGCCCCTGGTTACACTAATTGCAACATTGAAATTGTGTTACTTCCCTTGAAGTAGCATGATTTCAAAGTAGTGCTACTTCAGTTGCTACTTGGAAGACAGCTGTGACTTCACGCACAGATGTCAATGCAAGTCACACCTGAATTTGCAAAAAATAGTGCAGGAACTACTTCCAAAATCGGTGCGACTCTGATTTGACCGCTTCCAATGTGAACAATAGGGTGCGACTTGTCATGCAATTTGAAACTGTCAAATCGCATGACAAGTCACATCGGTGTTACCAGGGGCTTAATGTAATAACCTATTACAAAGCTCCATGCTTGACCCCATTAATACCAGCATGTGTCTTCATTTACAAAAATTGTGGCAAACAGTTAGATCACATTGGGGTATCTACAGATACAGAAAGTAACAGAAAGTAAGAGGAAAAAAGTTGCTTTTTTAAAATGTGTATTTTTCTTTTTAAAGTGAGAAAAAAAAAGTTTTAAATAACACCAAAAAAAGCTCTAAAAAAAAAATGTCTACACAAAATTCATTTGGGTACACTGCTGCATGAGCGAGCGATTGTCATTCAAATTGTCACAGCACTGAAAACTGAAAAATGGTTTGGTAATAAAGGGGTATTATAGGACCGTACTCAACTGATCAAGCAAAACTTCTGCACTCAGGCTGAATTGAATGAAAAATTAATTTAAAGAGCAAGATAAAAATAAACGTATTCTTGGGAAGGTTGGGGAAATGACTGACATGCATCTGAGGTTATTTGCATATCTCCAGATTAATCATTTTATCACTAATTGAAGACTCATTGCTTTGCTATACTTGGAAAGCCTGTGTGAAGTGGAAAGTATTTGTAGAATGTCTTGATGAGAAACATTTTTGGTTCCAACTTATTACAACCATTAGATGTTTAAAAATATTATACAAAATGCTGAGAACCTACATTATTTTTATTACCTTCCTTCAGGGGTGAACAAAGAAAGATGTCAAATCTTTCCAGTTTGGTTTGCTCCCCAGCAAATACTAATATTTAACTTTTATGAAGATAGGGTAGGAAAGTATATGTATGCGGATAACCTGCTGCTTTTCTTGAATTGTGTAAGATCTTCATTTTATTATGCTTTACAGATGCTGGACAATTTTCTCTCATATTCAAGCCTTTAGTAAGCATTTGCAATAACATTGTGCAAATCACAGGGACTGCTAATTATTTCAGAGGTAGAACATTAAATGCTTCTGCCTTTCCACTTAGTGACTCCACAAACACAAATATGAGGGAGTCTAGATCTTTATTGATATGTCATGAATGAAATTGAGTTTATACCTCTAACAATATTCTTCAGTTTTTACAATTTCCTAAAACACATCTCAGCATGTTCAGATCTGCCTGTGACTATATTTGAGGAAATGGACCAGCAATCTTACTTAAATGTACATGTTTGTTCAGAAATTACATTGTGTTGGTCGCTAAAAATAAATGGCCTCCTGTGGGAACATTTACCTTGAGCTGAAATTAAATACACACAGTATTCCTGCATAAAAAAAAAACTTTGGGGAATTTTAACTATTATATAGTTCAAGTTTTTATTTGAAACCTGTTTATATGTTACATCAATGTGTGATGAAGTTTAAAACGAAAAACATGGACACTCACATGAGTGTAGACGGGTAGGCCGCACACCCCATAAAGTGCAAAAAATTGTACTGGAACCCCCTAACGGGGCTTTAAAGCAGCCAATGAAATACAATATTGATCGTTGAAAAAATTCAATTTTATTAGTACAAAAAGTATATAGATAGAATATTAAAAAGTCACAAAAGATAAATACTGACTATTCGAGTCAAGACATGATCTAAATGTGATCTATCTTTACATAAAACAAAGCATACAATTAAGCCAAGTACTAGGCAAAATGCATTAGATGGCGACCAAAAATATCTAAAATGTTATATACTTGAGAGGGTAACAACAGACATTGCCTGTAATACGATGCATGTATGTGGAACAACAGAAGTTGTATACGTGAATCCTGACGCGTTTCGACCCTTCCCGGGTCCTCTTCAGAGGATGGTTGTCCACTATGAGAAGATCAACATGTGTCAGACATAGCATCAAATCCAACCATACCAAACCTATGTACACGCACCATCTACTAAAGTTACCTAGATTGTATAATTACCTAATACAGGAGTTATAGCATTTCCACGTGCAGTTTAGACTTTGTAGGTTATTGTATTTTAGGTGGTGCAGTTTCTCTTTAGTTCCCCCGTCTCCCCCGTGTCGGACAAGCCCCCAGAAGAGCGGGCAGTGGGCCAAGTGTGTCTTGCGAGGGATCACATCTATCAGCCCCCCATATATGGAAAGGGGGAGGAGGAGGGGAGGGCAACGAACAACCCGAAAAGTACCTGAGTGGGTATACGTTAATGCTGGAAGTAGAAAAATATTGGCTGTTAGATACTCAGAGAGCGGGGGGTCACTTGATTAATCCACACAGATTGGGAAATTTCCCAGCTGTAGAAATCTATAGAGACATTAAATGTTGAGTACATGGGTGTATAGAGGGCATTAATGAGGAGATGAGAGGAAGGGGAGGAAAAAATGTGAGGAAAAAGATGGGGAAGGGGGAAAGGCAAAAAGAGGAGACGAAGGAATAGAGAGGGAGGTGAGAAGAAGTGAAGAAGAGGAAATAACCCAAAGCAGTGTATGTGAAGATAGAGCAAGTGAAAAATAGTAAATGCCCTGCTGATAATCAATCCCCATGTACCATAAAAATATATGCAGAGAGCAAAAAGGTAGGGTGCCGACACACCACCAATGAGTGGGCAAGTGAGATGGAGGGGGGGATGGGGGAAGAAAGGAATGCCAAAAAGAATGGATAAAGGTGATAAACAGAATAAAAGGAGAAAAGGAGGAGAAACAAGAGGCGGGAAAGGGTGGGAGAGGGAAAAATGACGGAGGGAACGGGAAAATAGGAAGGGGGGGGGGGGTAAAGAGGGGAAGGGGGGGGGGAGGGAAGAAAAAAAAATAAAAAAAAATAAATAAATAAATAAAAAGGGGGGGGGGGAACGGGAAGGGGATAGGAAGTGCTAAGGGAGGGAAGGAAAGAAAGGGGAGGGGGAAGAAGCAGAAAAGAGGGGGAAGGGAAAGGGAAGAAAAAGGAAAGTTGGTTTGGGGACAGGGGATGAAGAGGGGGAAGGGTGCACAAGGAAGGTGGAAAAGGTGTGGATAGAGTGATGAGCGGGGTGTGAGATGGAAAGGGGCGGGAGGGGAAGGGGGGAGGAGGGAAGGGGGAGAGGGGAGAAAGAGGAAGGGGGAAGGAGGAAGGGGGAGAGGGGGAGATGGGGGGAGAGGGGGAAGAAGGGGAAGGGAATGAGGTAGAAAAGTGAAGGGAGTAGAGGAAGTGCAAGTGAAGTGAAAGACGGGGTATGGAACGTGGAGGGACAGGGGGAAAAGGGGGGACGTGGGGGGGATATGCCAAGTGAAAAAAACCAATGTAGAACAAACGTGCGCAAAACAATCATCAAATGAGGTCCATATCTGAGAACTTAAGCCGTGTCATAGATGCACATTTACAACCCCTGGTTCTGGCCTTGCCCTCCTTTGTCAAGGACACAATACAATTCTTGCAACTCATCAGCAATTTGAGGCTACCTAAAAATGCGATTCTAGTGACCATAGATGTCGAAGCGTTGTACAGCAGCATTCCCCATTCCAAGGGGTTGGCTGCTGTGCAAAGGGCTTTGCAACAATATTCCCAATATGATCCGGCCTTGGTTAAGTTTATCTTGGATGGCCTGCATTATATACTGCATCATAATCATTTTTGTTTCAACAACTCCCACTACCTCCAGGTACAGGGTGTGGCTATGGGGACCTGTTGTGCCCCCTCTTACGCCAACCTGTACCTGGGGGAGTGGGAGAAGTCCCTCCTCGATGGCGAGGACCTTGTCGAATACACCAGCCATATAACCAAATGGCTGAGGTATATCGACGACGTCTTCGTCGTCTGGGAGGGACCCGAGAACAAGCTATTTGAATTTTTTCATAAAATCAATGTGAACGATCGCAACTTGAAGTTCACAATGACCCATGACTTCCACAGCGTCACCTTCCTAGATGTCTCCTTTTCGATCACTGCGGAAGGACATCTTTCCAGCACTTTGTTTCGTAAGACAACTGCTGGGAATACGGTCCTTCATTGTGATAGTTTCCATCCAATCCCGTTGAAAAACTCGATCCCCTACGGACAGTATTTGCGCCTTCGGCGCAACTGTTCCAGCGATGCTTTGTTCATAAAAGAAGCAGAGGGGCTTCAAAATCGACTGCTAGCAAGGGGCTACAGTAGATCTTGCCTTAAAAAAGCCTACAATCAGGCTATTAGACACTCTAGATCCCAGCTACTCTTCAAACCCAAACCTTCCCGAAGCTCCGAATGCAACCCTACCCGGATTATCATGCGTTACTCCCGTCAACATCAGGCCATTAGAAAGATCATAGAACGCTATTGGAGCATCCTCACAGATGACCCCAAGCTACGTGGATTTGTTCAGGACAGACCCACTATAACATACAAAAGAGCTATGTCACTGCGTGACCAGCTCGTTCGTAGTGAATACACCAATGACAATAAGAGACTTAAGCACTGTTCAACAGTGGGTTCTTTCCCCTGTGGACACTGCTCATACTGCTCATTCATCAAACAGGGACAAAATCTTTGTTTTGCCTAATGGCAACACATTCACACCAAAACAGTTTGTGAATTGCCGCACTCGCGGTATAGTATACCTGATGGAATGCGAGTGTGGTGCATACTACGTGGGGAAAACCAGGCAGGAATTCTGGAAACGCATCTCTCAACATGTTTACAGTTTGGAGGTGGGGAACCCGTACCTTCCTATTGGGAGGCACATCATTTTTACACACAATTACAGAGTTCCTAAAGTCACCTTTGTGGCCCTCTATAGAATAAACATCCCCAACAGAGGTGGCGACTGGAATAAGTCTCTGCTGCAAAAAGAGCAGAGATGGATATTCCAGTTACAGGCCACCTCTCCACCAGGTTTAAATGAATCAATTTCATTTGCTCCCTTTTTGCAGGGATTCTCATCAGGGAAGACACAATGACTCCCCCTTTCCTCCTTCCCCCCCCTTTCCTTTTTTTTTTTTTTTTTCTCTTTCCCCTCTCTTTCTTCCCCCTTTTTCCCCCCTCTTCCCCCTCCCCCCCCTCTCGCTTCCCCCCCCCCCTTCTCCTTCCCCTTCCCTTTGCTGACCTTAGCCAATTGTCCCCATACATTTTTCTCATTAGCGTTTCCAGCTGGTTGCATGTCACTGCCTGGTTTTCCCCACGCATAATCATTAATAGTCATCACTTTATTGTTTTTACTGTTTTCATTGCTTTTCTCATCATGCTCACATGCATGAGACGTTTATGTGTATGTCACTGGATTTAATAAAATGAACCATGTACTCTGTATCATTCTACCCCTTGTGAAATCTAGCCTTAATACAGTTCGGAATTTTTCTATGACTTTAATATTTACTATCATGTAATTTTTCCTTTTCTTATTTTCGTACATGTACCATCCCGATCGCGCAGGTTGTAAGAAAATCATTGTTTTTGCAACTGTGCAATCATGCCAAAACATACAATGCCATGCATGGTAGGATGCATTTAAGATGGCCAGCAAGCAATCAGTCCATGGCATGCAGACCATATGTTTAGCACCATCGAACAGTTCATGTAAATGGCCTGAGCCATTTCTCACTACTACTACCAGCGTTTTTTACATAATAGCACCTCTGGGCAGTATGGCTCTGTGTCCCCCACTGTTTCCCCCAGTGCCTGGTTTTCTCCTCTGGGGGCGGGGGTGCACCCTTTTCTGTGTCTTCCTGGCAGGGTGAGAGAGGAGACGCTTGGGTCCCGCGTCTCCCTAAGTACCCACTAGGTGGCCTCACCTGGGTGGGACACCTCTCTCCCTGCCAGCGGCGTCCCGGATCCCTTCCGGACACCGCACTCACGCGCCTGCGCCCTAGGGCGCGTGCGCGTGACGTAGCGGCGCCTGCGCAGTTGCGGCGGAAGCGACGGGGACGCCCGAAGGTGTTTTCCTTTCCGGAACGCCGGGGGGACCACACCAGGGCGCACAGCGGTGCTGCTCGCTTCCCCCGATGGGGGGGGGGGAGGAGGGACGCAGGACACACGGACACCTGAAGGGAGTCAGCCAATCGGCACTCCCCATAAATATGGGAACCGCCAGGGGATATTCATTGGATCCTTTTCCAACTGGAGACAGGCCACACAGACTGACAGCTCACACTGGTAAGCACATATGATCGAATGTAACATTCTTTTAACGACTTGGTCCTCCTTTAAACCGTTGTTGACCTTGTCAGATCCACTTACACCTTAATTTTTCATTATCCAGAATACTTCAATTCTTCTACTCAGTTCAGCTGAATTAGGTAATTAGTTCCGACACCTCCCTCGCATGTTCACATAGTTTGTCACCCTCATTTGATGATTGTTTTGCGCACGTTTGTTCTACATTGGTTTTTTTCACTTGGCATATCCCCCCCACGTCCCCCCTTTTCCCCCTGTCCCTCCACGTTCCATACCCCGTCTTTCACTTCACTTGCACTTCCTCTACTCCCTTCACTTTTCTACCTCATTCCCTTCCCCTTCTTCCCCCTCTCCCCCCATCTCCCCCTCTCCCCCTTCCTCCTTCCCCCTTCCTCTTTCTCCCCTCTCCCCCTTCCCTCCTCCCCCCTTCCCCTCCCGCCCCTTTCCATCTCACACCCCGCTCATCACTCTATCCACACCTTTTTCACCTTCCTTGTGCACCCTTCCCCCTCTTCATCCCCTGTCCCCAAACCAACTTTCCTTTTTCTTCCCTTTCCCTTCCCCCTCTTTTCTGCTTCTTCCCCCTCCCCTTTCTTTCCTTCCCTCCCTTAGCACTTCCTATCCCCTTCCCGTTCCCCCCCCCCCTTTTTATTTTTTATTTTTTTTTTATTTTATTTTTTATTTTTTTTATTTTTTCTTCCCTCCCCCCCCCCCCTCCCCTCTTTACCCCCCCCCCTTCCTATTTTCCCGTTCCCTCCGTCATTTTTCCCTCTCCCACCCTTTCCCGCCTCTTGTTTCTCCTCCTTTTCTCCTTTTTCCTTTTATTCTGTTTATCACCTTTATCCATTCTTTTTGGCATTCCTTTCTTCCCCCATCCCCCCCTCCATCTCACTTGCCCACTCATTGGTGGTGTGTCGGCACCCTACCTTTTTGCTCTCTGCATATATTTTTATGGTACATGGGGATTGATTATCAGCAGGGCATTTACTATTTTTCACTTGCTCTATCTTCACATACACTGCTTTGGGTTATTTCCTCTTCTTCACTTCTTCTCACCTCCCTCTCTATTCCTTCGTCTCCTCTTTTTGCCTTTCCCCCTTCCCCATCTTTTTCCTCACATTTTTTCCTCCCCTTCCTCTCATCTCCTCATTAATGCCCTCTATACACCCATGTACTCAACATTTAATGTCTCTATAGATTTCTACAGCTGGGAAATTTCCCAATCTGTGTGGATTAATCAAGTGACCCCCCGCTCTCTGAGTATCTAACAGCCAATATTTTTCTACTTCCAGCATTAACGTATACCCACTCAGGTACTTTTCGGGTTGTTCGTTGCCCTCCCCTCCTCCTCCCCCTTTCCATATATGGGGGGCTGATAGATGTGATCCCTCGCAAGACACACTTGGCCCACTGCCCGCTCTTCTGGGGGCTTGTCCGACACGGGGGAGACGGGGGAACTAAAGAGAAACTGCACCACCTAAAATACAATAACCTACAAAGTCTAAACTGCACGTGGAAATGCTATAACTCCTGTATTAGGTAATTATACAATCTAGGTAACTTTAGTAGATGGTGCGTGTACATAGGTTTGGTATGGTTGGATTTGATGCTATGTCTGACACATGTTGATCTTCTCATAGTGGACAACCATCCTCTGAAGAGGACCCGGGAAGGGTCGAAACGCGTCAGGATTCACGTATACAACTTCTGTTGTTCCACATACATGCATCGTATTACAGGCAATGTCTGTTGTTACCCTCTCAAGTATATAACATTTTAGATATTTTTGGTCGCCATCTAATGCATTTTGCCTAGTACTTGGCTTAATTGTATGCTTTGTTTTATGTAAAGATAGATCACATTTAGATCATGTCTTGACTCGAATAGTCAGTATTTATCTTTTGTGACTTTTTAATATTCTATCTATATACTTTTTGTACTAATAAAATTGAATTTTTTCAACGATCAATATTGTATTTCATTGGCTGCTTTAAAGCCCCGTTAGGGGGTTCCAGTACAATTTAGTGTGATGAAGTTTAAAGGATCCAAACAATATTTAAAAAATGTTCCTATAGAACATATGTTATTTCGTTATTTTTTATTAAAAATGTCAAAAAAAAATGTTGTTTTAATATACAAGAACATTTTGTTTGAACATCAACATTTTAGGGTTGATTTACTGAAACAGAAGAGTGCAAAATCTGGTGCAGCTGTGCATGGAAGCCTATCAGCTTCTAACTTCAACTTGTTTAATTAAGCTTTGACAAAAAAAAAAAAAACCTGGACCCTGGGTTCACATTGCTGCGGGTCAGAAATTGTGCGAGTTCAGGTGAACTCGCACGATTTCAACCCGACAATGCAGTCTGACTTCAGCAGCGATTTGAAAATCATCTGTGCGGGTTCCTGCACAGATGTCTATACAAATCGCCCCCTGAAGTTGTCAAAAGTAGTACAGGAACTGGTGGCGTCGCAAAGTCGGCACCACACTGATTCGGACAGTGCCATTGCCGGCATTAGCAATTTGACATGTCTAATCGTACCAATGTGAACCTAGGCTTACACTGATTTTTACGGAGCTGCACCAGATATTTGTAGTTCTTTTATAGTTATTTTTCTGAGGGGTAATTTCCTCTTTATCTATTAATACTATATATTTTTGGTCGGACCTTTTTTCGCTGCTTTATTTTATACCTGTGTTCCCATTAATGAGATTTGACCTCACTTCCTCTCCAGTAAGGGAGTCTCTCCAATGGTAGACATAGGCATTGACTTACTAAAGGCAAATAGGCTGTTGATTTTGCAAGAGGATTTTCCACAAAGCTTAGTAAATGAGGTTAGGATCTGTTGATTTCCATTGTCCAATCATGTGCAAGCAAAAATGCTGTTTTTAAAAAAAAAAATATTTCTTGCATTGAGTATTCTTTGCAAAGTGAAATTTTGCCACATTCACCATACTCTGGGGAAAAGTCTCTTACAAAGTGCAACTTCCCTTGAACAGTAAACAGCCTTTTTTCCTTTACAGAATCAACTCCACGGACAAAAACTATGGGTTTTTTTACTGCTGATTTTAACTTTCTGTCCCAATGGCCCTCATTCCCTTTATTTCTAGTCCTGGTATCAGAAATGGTGGCAAAAAATTTTAGTGGAAATCTCCCAGGTGGAGTCACAGAAAGCAACCTCAACCCAAGGTAAGTTCAAACCCTTCAATGCTATATTCAAAACTAATAGAAAGATTTGCCTAGAGTTTGACTTTTTATTATTTGTAGGTCTGTACATTACCACCTCTCCATGTCTCTTACAGTAACCATAAAATCTTCAAAAAAATCATCCCCAAAATAGTTTTATGGCATTTTCCAACCATTGGCCTCAGCATTATTGCCCCACTTTAACTGCATTTGGACCCTTCATACAATTCTTTTTTCAATATTCTATACTAAAATTATGAGCTCATAAGGATTGTTGCTGGACCGGGGTCTATGTATTGCCTAGGCTCAAGTGGTTCCTAAGGAAAAGAACACCATCTTAGATTATGGAATCTGACTAGGAGGCTTCAAATATGTGATTGAAAGTTGGAACGCTCAGTCCGCTAGAGATAGCCTGGGAGAGATCCAGACTAGAGAGACTTGAGTGAGTGGCTTAATGCTGTGCTACACAAACATGAATATTTCAGCTGGCATTATTAGTGTTTACAGAGGGTTATTATCTGTTTAGTTTGAGCTTAGACGATCAACGTGTCTTTGTTTTTGCTTTGTATTCTTTTGAGGTAGTAAATTACAAGCAATGCATAAATATTTACACCTTTAAACTTTTAAACCTCAGAAAACTGTCTCTTGTGGATTTTCCTGCCACAGAATTTTGCAAACTGATCCTTATATTCCACAGCGTACTAATGATTCTTTTGACACTGGTAAAGTTACCCTGTCATTATACAAAACAAGTGTACCTGCAACATAAAAATGTGAATACTTACATTTCCACCTGTCTGCACTGCCAAAACTGTGCACTGTTCAGTAGAGCTCTTCATCTGAAGTGTGCATGGAAATTAACACTTCCAGGAGTATCATTCTCCTGGGTCCCCTGCAACTTTATGGCTACTCCTGCTGACTTCTGAGCAATGCAGGATACAGCAGTGACAAGGAGGTAAGCAGCAACACTATAATACAATAACATAATATGATATTTACATCTTTACCAAGTCCCGGGGGGTTTGGTTTGTCCTCACTGATAACCTGGTTGTCTGCTCTAATGGAGTACTATGCAGTTGCTATAGACCAGTGTGAAAACAGGCTGCTCAGTTCTTCATCCTTGTTGTTTCTCTGTACATCAGGCTTATACATGCTCCATGTTGGGAATCACAGCCTGCCTCTTCTTGCTGGTATAATGTCAAGGTGACCGGAGCTGTGGGACTGGGCATGAACACAGACTGACCAGAGCTGTGGAGAAATGGGCACTTATGGGAGAACAGGGTAGGGTTCAGGAGGAAAATATAGTGGTGAATAGAACAACTGCTCCCCCCTGCTTCTCCACCACCATCCCAGCCCATCCCAGCCCTGACTACAGGATCAGTGTCGGGAGGTGCCGGTTTGGAATAAAGATACGGTTCCAGTACAAAAAAGGCCTGGCTGAATTAATTAGAGCTCCATGACAGCCAGGGAACTAGCACCTTTATAAATGTGAGAAATGGAAGCTTCCATGCTTCTTTGCTACAGGTCACTACAACTTCCTAGTCATTTTTAGCATATATCTATTTAGGACATTCTTTTCAGGAACAACTTGCAACAATCGCACTTGTTCAGATTTTGAAAGTATGCTGTTAAATGAGACAATCGCAAACATTGCCATCACAAGCTAAGTAACTGTTTCCACTCCTGATACTGTCAAATCTTAAGCAGCATATATGCCTTCAGTTTTTTTGTTCAACCAGTAGGTTGAATGAAAAAAAAATGGCAGATCCTCGCATCCAGAAAAAGGACATGGATGCAGGGATGCAGGACACACAGATACATTTCCAAACAGAACTCACAAAAATATGATTATGCTTGGTAGTTGTACAACACACAGGAAGGATTATTCTCATATTAAATAAACACATTTAAATAAATAAGATTAAATAAATGAATAGACAAATGCTAGTTGCTCACAAGACTCTTTGATTATCAGTTCTCAGAATAAAGCCTTTACTTTTTCTGAGGTCTTACCATCACAGTTACTATCTACTGGTATTCATTGGGAACACCTTCAAACAAAGCTCAATACCTTTAATATTCACAATAGAGGTGTGCATGATACAAAAATGTGTTTCATTTCGGTTACATTTCTTAGGTAAATCATTTTGTTTCATCATAATTGTTAGAATTGTTAGAAGAATATGTTTTCGGAATGTTTTCATTATTTAGAGAGAGTGTACATTTGTTGTTCCAAATCAATTCATATTTTCGGAAGATCTGTTATTCTTTCGTTATTTTGGAAGATTGGCTATATTTGTTTTAACGTGTTTTTTCACTATTTCAGGAGATTACTTATCCACTCTGCTAGTCCTAACCACAAAGAGAAATAGAATAAGCTGATTGGACAATATTGACTGGAGTCTCATACATCCTGCAGTAACGAATAGAACAAAAAATAATTTTGAATTCAATCAGTATGTTATGATTCGGAGATTGTGATGGATTTACCTCCATCCAACCCAGGCAGAATATGTAGGAATCATCTTATTTCAGTTTTATACCTTTCTGTATTCATTGCAATATATTTTCATTTAATTTGTAGTGCATTTATTATAATAATGAAACATGTTAATACAAAAAGAATCGGCTAATTATGCATGAGTCAAAGACTACTGTGCCACTACAAAAAGAATCCTATTAGAATATTCACGCTATGCTCACCTACCAGCACCACCTCTTGCCTCCGCTCCCTGACATGCTTACCGGGCTCCACTTGCCCATCGACGGGCCCGGGAACTCCATGACGGGTGCCAGTGGCTGGATGGAAAGGAGAAGAGCGGACACACGTCCACCCTCCTTCCCTTCTTCTTGTGACCCGGAAAGCAACATCTCTGACGTCACTTCCGAGTCAAGCTCTCGGTGTGCCAAGCTAGCTCAGCCGGGAAATATAGTTTTGCAATGCGATCTGCATTGCAAAACATTTAGTGGAGCACAGGGGAGACATGCAGGGCCTTTTAGACCCTGCATATCTCAATAAAGAGAACCTGTCACCTAAAAAACATCACATGGGGACTTTTTGTCCTCTATGTGATGAAAAATTTAAGTAAAAAAATAAAAATAGGGGGGCCTGGAGGCAGAGTCTAGCGGGACAGACATGGAAAGCTAGAGCTCCGCTGAGGGATAAAGCCGCCTTCATAAGAGACATAGCAGGAAAAAAGGTATCCTTCAGCACCCCTTGTACCAGTGAACAGACAGATATAATTTTAAGCCACCATAATGGTGTTGGGAGGAAACCGTGGCAAGTCAAAAATTCTCCTCACAAAGGACATACAGGAGCGCACTGCAGCTAAAATGGCGGCGGCTCCCTCCTCATTCACTGCCTCCATGTGTTCCCACAGGCAAAAAGCAACCCAGCTAATCTCCCCTGCTGATTCAGAAACTGAACTAACTGCTTCACATAATCCCTCACAAATATCCACAGCATCCCCAGCACCTTTGTATCAGTTTGAGAAAATGCTTCACAAGGCATTAAAGCAGACCTCTGAACATATAACTAGCAGCCTCACCAAAGTGATCAGAGAGCTAGGTAACCGCACTGCTGCTTCGGAGCTAAAAATAGATGAAATAGAACTGAACACACAAGAAAATATGACTGAAATGCAGAATTTAAAAGAAGAGAATTTATTGCTCCAATCTAAATTAGAGGACTATGAAAATAGGGCCAGGAGATCCAATTTGTGCATAAGAGGAATTCCAGAAACGGTGACAGATCTACAGTCTACAATTACAGCATTATTTCAAGAACTTCAACCATCCACCCCTATCGAATGTCTGGAATTAGACACCGAGCCCTCACAGTGAAGAAAACAGACGGTCCCCCAAGAGTAGGGATGAGCTTCGTATTTGAATCGAATGAATGTTCGACTTGAACATTGTGTGTTCAGTCGTTTGCTGAATTATGAATGTTATGGGCCATTCGCGCCAAATTCGAGTGGCACATCACTGCCCATAATTCACTGCGGCACCGCAGTGCATTGCTGGCTGATCATTGGCCAAGCATGCACTATGACCCACATGCTTGGCCAACCACAGCACCATGTGTACAGAGAGCCGTAATTGGCCAAAGTCAGGGAGGCTTTGGCCAATTATGGCTCAGGGGGTTTAGTACATGCCCCACACTATATAAAGCCACCTGCGTGGTGGCCCTGTGTAGTGTGTTGCGGTGGAGAGAGATAGATAGACAGACAGTGTCATTTGATTTAAGTTAGATAGAGTAGGCAGGTCGAGTTAGTTAGCTGCACTTACAGTGTATTGTGTATATGTATACATCCCAGGTGTTGTGTATATATATATATATATATATCTTTACATATATATATATATATATATATATATATATATATATATATATATATATACACTGTATTCAGTTTAGCTAGATCCGTTTCTGTTATTCTCTTCCTAATATACTGACAGGCAGGCAAGTGTTTTTACAGTATTTCCAGTTAGTGTACTGTGTAACCCTGCACAGTTGCACCTACAGTATAGCTACCTGAAGCCAAGTGCTTGTGTGCCTCTTCTGATCCTATTAATAGCACAGGCAGGCTCTTGAAATATTTACAGTTAGTGTACTGTGTACCCTGCACAGTTGCACCTACAGTATAGCTACCTGAAGCCAGGTGCTCATGTGCTTCTTCTGATCCTATTAATAGCACAGGCAGGCTCTTGAAGTATTTATAATTAGTGTACTGTGTACGCTGCACAGTTGCACCTACAGTATAGCTACCTGAAGCCAGGTGCTTGTGTGCTTCTTCTGATCCTATTAATAGCACAGGCAGGCTCTTGAAGTATTTACAGTTAGTGTACTGTGTACCCTGTACAGTTGCACCTACAGTATAGCTACCTGGAGACAAGTGCAGGTGTTCTCATACTAATAATACTACAGGCAGGCAGTTTATTCAGCTAGCTGCAGTATAATCGGTATCTATATACATCCCAGTTTTGTGCAGCTACATCTCACTGCAGGCCATTAGTATGTCTGAAAGGCCATCAAGGAGAGGTAGACAGTCACAAGCCAATAAAAGAGGGCAAGCAGGCTCTGTGTCTAGAAGCAACAGTGCTGGTCATGGACACGGTGCATCCTCATCAGCACGTGGTCGTTGGACACGCTTGGCCTTTTTTTCGGCAGCTGGCCCTGTTGAGCCGCAACATGCGGAAGACTTGGTCGAGTGGATGACCAAGCCGTCCTCATCCTCCTAATCCTCTCTCACTCAGGCTCAGGGTACTTTGTCTGGCAAAGCAGCTGCCAACGCAGCCTCTTCCCTCAGCTCAATGGCATCAGTCACTCCTTCCCTAGCCCCACCATGTCCTCCTGAGGAGTCCTTCGAACTGTTTGACCACAGTGTTGGGTACATACTCCAGGAGGATGCCCAGCATTCTGAAGGCTCCGATGATGGTACTCAGCTAGAGGAAGGCAGTAATGTGAGCCCAGACAGAGGAAGTGCCCAAGAAGGACAGCAATCTGACAGTCATGTTCCCCCTGCTGCAGCATACTGCCAGGTTTGCTCCAGTGATGAGGAGGGAGGGGATGATGAGGTCACTAACTCCACTTGGGTGCCTGATAGGAGAGAGGAGGAGGAGGCACATCACCAACGAGACAGGATGCCCTCCAGGGGCCAACTTAAAGTGGAGTTCCACCCAAAAATGGAACTTCCACTTTTTGGATTCCCCCCCTCCGGTGTCACATTTGACACCTTTCAGATGGGAGGAGGGGGCAGATACCGGTCTAATACAGGTATTTGCTCCCACTTCCTGGCATAGATCACCGTGGCGCTTGCGGTGACCTACGCCACTTCCAGTGCCTACACTGTCCTCCCCCGCTGTATTCTATGAGACACAGAACACAGCAGGGACCAGAGAGGACACGCATCGTGACTCGCGCATGCACAGTAGGGAACCAGGAAGTGAAGCCACACGGCTTCACTTCCTTATTCCCTTACCGAGGATGGCGGCGGCAGCAGCCGAGAGCCAACGGACAGATCGGCTTTGGCTGCCGACATCACGGGCTCCCTGGACAGGTAAGTGTTTATATATTACAAGTCAGTAGCTGCAGTATTTGTAGCTGCTGGCTTTTAATATTTTTTTTTCAGGACCTCCGCTTTAAGGGCAGCACACTGACTGCATCACACCGCAGAGCTCCGCATGTGCAGGGCGTTGCTGTCTCTGCGCTTTATTCCAAAAGTTTTTTGGTGTGGGCCTTTTTTGAGACGAGTGCATCAGATCGCACCGCTGCTATTTGCAACATATGTCTCAAGCGTATCTCGCATGGCCAAAACATCTCCCGCTTGGGCACCACATGCTTGACCAGACATATGTTGACCTGCCATGCAGTTTGTTGGCAAGCGTACCTAAAAGACCCACACCAAAGAACAAAGAGGACCTCTCCTTGCTCCTCATCAGCTGGGTTCTTTAACCCCACTATACCTTCAGTCCACTCTGAGACCTGCACTGAGAGGAATGAAGGTGTAGAATTAGGTGTGTCACAGCCAAGTACTTGTGGGCAATCTGGTATCGGTACACCGACGTCAGATTGTACCAGGCAAATTTCCCTGCCACAGCTTCTGCAGCGCAGAAAGAAGTTAGCTCCCAGCCATCCACATGCCCAGCAGTTGAATGCTAGCTTGGCAAAATTGCTAGCACTTCAACTGCTACCTTTTCAGTTGGTAGACTCTGCCCCCTTCCATGAGTTTGTGGAATGTGCGATTCCTCAGTGGCAGGTTCCCAAACGCCACTTTTTCTCACGGAAGGCGATTCCGGCTCTCTATCGGCACGTGGAAGGCAATGTCTTTGCCTTGCTGGACAGGGCGGTCAGCGGTAAGGTGCATATTACCACTGACTCATGGTCCAGCAGGCATGGACAGGGACATTACCTAAAATTCACAACGCATTGGGTGACTGCTGGCAGCTGGGAAGGATGCAGGACAAGGTGCAGTAGTGTTGGAGGTTGTTCCACCACCATGCCTCCAAAATGCTACTACTGCTGATTCTGACACACCTCTCTCCTCCACCCCCTCCTCTTCTTCTTCCTCCATGGCCTCTTCCTGTGCTTTGTCTTCGGAACCAGCGGTGCTCTGTAGGCGATCAAGGGGCTACGCAAGTACGCAGGCCAAAGGATGCCATGCGGTGCTTGAGCTGGTGTGCTTGGGGGACAGGAGCCACACTGGGGCAGAGATTCTGTCAGCTCTGCAGGGGCAGGTTCAGAGGTGGTTGACACCACGCCAGCTTAAGCCAGGAATAGTGGTTTGCGACAATGGCACCAACCTCCTCTACGCCCTCCGACAGGAACAACTGACCCATGTGCCCTGTTTGGCTCACATCCTTAATTGGTGGTTCAGCGGTTCTTGGGCAGGTACCCGGGCTTATAGGATGTCCTAAGGCAGGCCAGGAAGGTCTGTGTGCATTTCCGCCGGTCGTATAATGCCAGTGCTCGGCTGACTGACCTCCAAAAGGAATTTAACCTGCCCAAGAACTGCCTAATCTGTGACATGCTACCAGGTGGAACTCAATGTTGGCCATGCTGCAGCGGCTGTACATGCAGCAGAGGGCCATCAACGAGTACCTATGCAACTATGGCACCAGGACAGGGTCAAGGAAACTTGTTTTTTTTCCCCATGCCAGTGGGCCATGATCAGGGATGCATGCACTGTCCTGTCACCATTTGAGGAGGCCACGAGGATGGTGAGCAGTGACAGTGTATGCATCAGTGACACTGTCCCCCTTGTCCACCTGTTGGAGCACAAGCTGCATGGAATAATGGACAGGGCACTTGAGGCAGAACAGAGGCAGGAAGAGGAGGACTTCCTTACCTCTTAAGGCCCCCTTTATCCAGACAGTGTTCATGCATGCCCGCTGATCACACAGGAAGAGGAGGAGGAGGAGGATTGTGTCAGCATGGAGGTGGAGCCTGGTACTCAGCATCAGCAGCAGTCTTTAAGGGATCATTTACATTCCCAAGAAACCCATGGACTTGTATGTGGCTGGGAGGAGGTGGCTTCGGATCATGTCGTCCTTAGTGACCCAGAGGACTCCGGACCGAATGCCTCAACAAACCTACGCTGCATGGCCTCCCTGATCCTGAAAAACCTGTGGAAGGATCCTCGTATTCGTGGTATCAAGGAGAGGGATCGTTACTGGCTGGCAACCCTCCTTGATCCACGTTACAAGGGTAAGGTTTCGGACCTTATCTTGCCATCGCAGAGGGAGCAGAGAATGAAACATCTTCGGGAGGCCTTGCAGAAAGGTCTGTGCAACGCGTTCCAAGAGACTGGGAGGTTACAAACTCCAGTTCCTGGACAATGTGTTGCTGAGGCTTCAGTCAGTCAAAGAAGGAGCAGTGGAGAAGGTGGCCGTCTGACCGATGCGTTCAGACAATTTTTTAGTCTGCAGCCCCAAGGTATGATCGGTTCCCGCAACCATCGCCAGCATCTGTTTTACATGTTGCAGGAATACCTAGGGGCAAGATATGACTTGGACACCTTTCCCACCAAAAATCCTCTGGGTTACTGGGTCTTGAGGATGGATCACTGGCCAGAGCTTGCACAGTATGCAATTGAGCTACTGGCCTGTCCTGCATCCAGCATTCTTTCGGAACGCACATTCAGTGCTGCTGGAGGCTTTGTAACCGATCACAGGGTGCGCCTGTCCACCGACTCGGTCAATCGACTGACCTTCATAAAAATGAATCAGTCTTGGATCACCACCACCTACCAAGCACCTGATGCTGATGTAACCGAATAAATTTTTTTGAAATGTCAGATTCCTTCAAGACTCCCTATGCTGATGCTGAGTGACTATCCTGTTATGCTGAGTGACTATCCTCTTCCTCCTCAATGATCATGCCGCCACCAGTGGTTAAGGCCCAATTTTTCTGCCCCTGTTTAACAGGGGCGTGTAATTACAATTTTTGATGCAATACTTTGCAGCAGGGCTCATTCCTGCGCTCCAACTAGAGTATCTGTGAGGGGCTGCAGTGTTGTGGCACCAGCACCAGTGCCTAAGGTCCAATTTTTCAGCCCATGTTTAACAGGGGTGTGTAATTACAATTTTTAATGCAATACTTTGCAACAGGGCTCGTTCCTGCGCGTTCCAACTAGAGTATTTGTGAGGGGTTGCAGTGTTGTGGCACCAGTGCCTAAGGCCCAATTTTTCTGCCCCTGTTCAACAGGGACATGTAATTACAATTCTTGATCTAATATTTCACAGCAGGGCCCATTCTGCACCCACCAAGAGTAACTGTGAGGACTTACAGTGTTGTGGCACCAGCACCACCACCACCACCACCAAAGTCCCAATTTTTCTGCCCCTGTTCAACAGGTGTATGTGATTACAATTCTCGATCTAATATTTCACAGCAGGGCCCGTTCCAGCACCCACCAAGAGTAACTGTGAGGACTTACAGTGTTGTGGCACCAGCACCACCACCACCATCACCAAAGGCCCAATTATTCTGACTGTGTTTAACAGGGGCATGTAATTACAATTCTTGATCTAATATTTCACAGCAGGGCCCTGTGAGGGCTTAAAAAAGGAAAAGAAAGGCGCCTCTAAGTGCAGTATGTCAAATTTAATAAAGTGCACAAAGGGTTAAAAGCACTTACAAGATTGTTGAGTGTTAAAAGACATGATAAAATCAGGAGTCCTCATCTGTGGCCTGTGTCCATCCTCAGCACGGTGGTAGAGAGCAGTGTAGAGCTGTCCAGCAGCTGTAAAGCGTTCTCATGCGTGTTGGAAAAAGGAGGCAGCAGGGAAGCCTGTATTCACTGCGGGACACACAAGGCTGATGGTGTCAGTGTAGAGAAGGGGGTGGTAACGCGTTTCGGAGCATGTGCGGCTCCTTCGTCAGACCTTCTCCTCTAACCAAAGTGCTGCCAGAAGTGCCATCTCATCACTATCATCCCTCTGACCAGCTACCCACCTCCACCAGAGCGCCCTTATCACCTCTCTGTTTTATACCCCTGTGAGGGCTTACAGTGTTGTGGCAACACCAACACCTAAGGCCCCAATTTCTGCAGAGTATATAGGGCAGGGCCCTACTTTCAAACATCCAACTTACAAATGACTCCTACTTGCAAACGGAAGCAGACAACAGGAAGTGAGATGAAATCTACCCCTAGGAAGGGAAATTCTCTCCTGTAAGAGTTAATATGGGAAAAAGCGTTGCTCCTTTCCACTGATGCTTTATCACCAATCCTTGTTTCACTAAAAACCCCAAATTTTCAAAAAACATTTGTCATTGGGACAGAAAGTGAGGTGAAATCTTCTGAAGAGGAGCACAGACAGCAAAACAAATATCACAGGGGTGATAACCCTTCCCTATGTTTTCCAAAAAGCTTAAAATAGATTTTTTGGCTGGAGCTAAACACTTTAAAAATGTACCAGTTCAAAATTACAAACAGATTCTACTTAACAACAAACCTACAGTCCATGTCTTGTTTGCACCGCCTGTATACTGCTGTTCAGAGGGCCTGGGGCCCCATGCCTTTCCTTTTTTAATTTGGGTACGGGGTTCCCCTTAATATCCATACAAGACCTAAAGGGCCTGGTAATGGACTGGGGGGGTACCCATGCCGTTTGTCTCACTGATTTTCATCCATATTACCGGGACCCGACATTACATTAAAGCCGTAAGCAGTTTTAAATGACTTTTTTTCCTTTAAAAATGTCATTTTGTGCAAGGACTGTTCTAAGCACGGGAAACATGTGCCACTTTACAGGCATACTATAGACACCCCACAGGTACGATATTTAAAGGCATATTTCACTTTTTTTTCACTTTAAGCATCATTAAAATCACTGCTCCCGAAAAAACGGCCATTTTTAAAACTTTTTTTTGCATTGATACATGTCCCCTGGGGCAGGACCCGGGTCCCCAAACCCTTTTTAGGACAATACATTGCAAATTAGCCTTTAAAATTAGCACTTTTGATTTCAAACGTTCGAGTCCCATAGACTTCAATTGGGGTTCTAACGTTCGTGCAAAGTTTCGGTCCGCAGGTTCTGGTGCGAACCGAACCGGTGGGGTGTTCGGCTCATCCCTACCCAAGAGACATAATTGAAAAAATCCACTATTACCATTCAAAGGAGCAAATTATGACTGCGGCCAGAGATAAAAAAGATTTAATCTTTCAAGGTTACAAGTACCAGCTGTTTGCGGATCTATCCCAGCTTACTATTGCCAAAAGACGCTCAATGAAACCCCAATTACTGGAACTCCAACGCCACAATATTGTATACCAATGGGGATTCTCCTTCTCCATCAAATTCACTTTTCAAGGCAAAAGATACACCTCTAGAACAGCTGAAGAACTGCAAAAAACCCTAATAAACCTTCACCTGATGCATGAAACAATCTGCACTTCCCCACAGCGCAGAAGAGCAGCTTCATCTCCAGCAACAAGCACCACACCCCAAAATACAAAGATCAGTGGGAACCATCATTCTCACAAAAGAATTAGATATGCTCCCACTCCTTTGGATCAAGAAGATTCCATGGATTGATAACATTAACTCATAGTGATTTTAGTCAATTTAACTTATAAGACATAAATATATCCTGGTTGAACATATGAATCAGTAGCAATTTTACTTATTTTCACAACCAGCAACAATGCCTTCTTTTCAAATTCTATAAGTGACTTGCAAATTAATCCTATTTACTTAACCCCTAAGAGGCTATTTGGAAATTTTGTGCTTTTTCGCTTTTTCTTATAAATTATTTATTTTTTTATTCTTTTATGATTTAGCTTCACAAATGGTCAGGAAATGACTAGTAGCAAAATACTGCACATGTTCAGGCTAACTAGGGGTCAGAAGAAGACTGACAATCCCTTTAACTGACCATTAGCCTCTTACAACCCTATTATCCCAAATAGCCTCACTCGATTCGACCCGAGATAACATAACTTTTTTAATGTTGTTCAATATATTAGTTTGAATATGAACAGACTTAATAGAAATAGTAACAACCTTAGGCATACCATTGCAATATATATGGAATAGTTCCGAATTATTCAAATTTTATCTATTACCTCAGGTTAAACCCAGTTCCTTCGGTACTACTATTCTAAATTGCCCTCAGATAATAGATTCAGTTAACTAAGATATTATATTCTTTAGGCAACTACATGGGAATACCTAGAATAGTTACCTTTATCGAATTACCTGCTACCCAAAATACATGCATCTTATTGATGCTCTCAATATAGGGCTTTTTTCCTGCACGCGGATGACCCATGCACCCTCCTTGGTCTACCTTGTTCACCCGCACATATGGTGTGGGAGTCCGACGTAGGCGATTTTTCCCTGATAGGGATCCACATACCCTACCACAGGCCAATTTTGAGTTTTTTGGATTTTTTGAATTTTTTGCATATCTATTTGTCTCAAATCAAGCTATATATATATATATATTAACCTTTTATGCTTCTGCTTTTTCTATCTCTTCCACTTCAGGCTCTATGAGACCTCTTTTTTCTCCTAAACCTTTTAAGTTCACACAGGTCGCTCCACCAACCCAGAATTGTATACTTCTTGGTAAATCCACTCTTCATAGTCAGTTACCATGGCACCATTAAACATATTATCCCTGAATGTTCAGGGTTTAAACGTACCACAAAAAAGGACCAAAGCATTTCGCACTTTCCATGCATGTAAGGCACATATTGTGTGTCTCCAGGAAACACATTTCACTAATAATTCCACTCCTAAATATATGTCCCCTTTTTACCCGCACATTTTTGCAGCCTCTGCAAATTCCAAACAAAGAGGAACTCTTATAGCTTTCCACCGATCCACCCCTTTCACTTTATTATCAGAGATCAAAGACCCTGAAGGACAATACATAATACTTCAGAGACATTTGATCGATACGGCAGTCACTGTTGTCTCATACTATGCTCCTAACAATAATCCCTCCCCTTTCCTCTCACATCTTTTGCAAGTGGTAAATACACACAAAATTGGAACGGTGATTTATAGGCGGTGATTCTAATCAGGTTATCCTCCCATTCCTTGACAAATCGCCCTACACACCTCACAATACCTCAACCAAATTATCGTTCTCTCAACTCCTCTCCAAGTACAACTTGGTTGATACCTGGAGAGAAAACAACCCAATTAAAAAAAGATACACCCTCATCAATCCTTCTCCCGCATTGACCATATTTTCTTAACTATTGGTATGATACCTGAGATACTTGCATCTGATATACTCCCCATTCCATGCTCAGACCACAATGCGGTAATTACAACCATAGCTTCCACTATGCCAAAGGCACATGATCCTACTTGGTATATACCGGACATAATGCTAAAAAATCCATCACAATGCCAGAAAGTTGAGCAGGCTTTAAAAGAATATTTGATGCACAATAACACATCAGATATATCCCTCTTACACTCTGGGAAGCCCACAAATCGGTATTGCGAAGCAATATTCAGAGACTAATGGCATTATTCAAAAGGGAACGTAAAATTCTTGCCCGAAAACTAGAAAACGACTTTAATGCTGCGTCTAATTCATTTCAAAACAATCCGCCACCCAACACAAAATCCCAATTAGAAAAAAACGTGTATAGAATATGACATAATTTTTATACAAAACCAACAAACCAGGCACTTATCTATCATGAGCACTAACTTCAATAAATAAATAATTTAAACCAATTCGCTTGAAGGTGTCTAAAGACAATTACACTAACAACCCAGTCAAAGTTGTGCATAAATTCAAAATACATCTAGCATCTTTATACAAATCAACCCAAAATTTTATTGATACCGAAGCTGATTGGACATGGTTTCATGGCCCTACTTGAAATACTCTTTACAAAAATGGGGATTTGGCCCGCATTTCATAAAATGGATAACGGCATTATATAATAAGCCTATGGCATATATAAAATATGCAGGATACAAATCCGAATCATTCAATATCGAAAGAGGTACAAGGCAGGGATGCCCACTATCCCCTCTCTTATTCGCACTTATTTTAGAACCCTTAGCTCAATTTATTAGGACCAACCCTACGATTACTGGCATTGAAGTAGGAGGTCTGCAGCATAAACTTTGCATATTTGCGGATGATATCCTTCTTTCCTGTCATCCCCACAAATTTCAGGCCCTAATCTTTTGCCCATTTTAAGTAGATTTGCATCAATATCAGGCCTGGCCATTAACCCTAAGAAATGCCTGGCTCTTGATATCTCCCTAACTGATGCAGAATTGATTCCAGCAAAAGCTGCACTCCCCTTTATATGGACAGATAAGTATATCCCATATTTAGGAATCCACCTAACAGCCTCTTATACAGATCTATTCACAGCCAATTACCCCCCCCCCCCCCTTATTAAAACAAATAATGACATTATTAAAACAATGGTCACAACTTCCATTATCCTGGATAGGAAGAATAAATGCAACTAAAATGACCATCTTGCCCAAGTTATTATACCTGTTTTGAGTACTACCAATTTCTATCCCATCTTATTATCTAAGACTGATGCAACAAAGGGTATCAAAATTTGTTTGGGGCCCTATCAAACCACGCATACCAGCATGTACATTATTTGCCCCTAGAACTAATGGAGGGCTTGGGCTCCCCAATTTTTCCAGCTACTACAAAGCCGCCCACCTGGCCAGTATCACCAAGTACCATACAACAAAGGAAATCCCATTATCGGTACTAATAGAAGCCTCAGAATGTGATCCACTTTCAATCTCTAATTTATTCTGGCTCCAACCTAAAGACCGTTGTACACTAAGTAACCCTATAACTAAATATTTTGTATCTCTCTGGGACAGTCTGAAAACTAAAAATCAACTACAATCAAAACATAACCCCCTATTATCCTTTTTCAAAAATCCTGCCTTCTACCCGGGATGGATATATTCAAAATCATTTAAAGCCTGGTCAAATGCCAACCTCTTAATGCACCATGAATGCATTACTCCTAATTCCTTCCGATCATTCCCGGAACTTAGGGAAAGCTATGGTTTACCACAGTCTGAACTATTCTACAAATCATAAATGTTTTCACACCCCTTACAAATGCAGCTAGGGGGCATCTAGGAACCCTTTAACTACCGAGTTTGAAGTTCAGGGGACCTATGGCTGCAAATGGGCACAGTGAGGCTGCAAATGGGCATTGTTGACCCTCTTTTCCACTTACAGTAGTTGTGCATTTCTCACCCTCGTCTTATACTTGGGTCACTAAGTTTTTCCCATTTTTTTGTGGTAAATTAGGGCCTCGACTTATACTCGGAACGACTTATACTCGAGTATATACGGTAATTTCAATTTCAATGATTCAGTCCTTCAGCCAAAGTAATTGATTACTTAACAAAACTGTGTAACCACATTTTTATTCTTACATGCAATAAATACGCAGAACCATGCTCTGGTACCTGGACCGACCTTGTGAACCTACTTTTTATCTATTCTTTCTTCTCCTTCCTTTTCACTTACTTCGCTTTTTTTTTTATCTCATTTTATGTTATGGTACAATATTTGTTCATCCATATCTGATCTATATTAATACATACCAGACCGATATATGTACTAAGTTTTTTAAGATATCTTTTGTTAGATATTTATAGTTACAACTTTCATACTTATCAGATAAAGTAACATAGAGCAGTTAATTAATTAAATAAATGTATGTGATGAAGTTTAATGCAAACAATAACATACTATGTTACCTATATATTTCATTTATGTTACCTATATAACTTTCATTTTATTGTGCAATCAATAAACCTTTTTGACAAGGAAAAAATAAAAATAAAGTTACACCCAAGCACATAAAATCCCCCCCCCCAAAAAAAGTGTTGAGCCCCCACACATATACATACGCACAAACGACCTTAACCCATGCGTCAGGGCGCCTATGCGTGAAAACGACAATTTCGATACACATGTTACATATCACCACACACGCCGGAGTGAGAGCAATAATTATAATAATTATAACACAAGACCTCCTCCGTAACACTAAACTGATACCTATAGGGGGCTTTTGAAGTGTCCCCTATAGAAAATATAGGGTACTAAAGTTTGACGCCATTTAACGGGCGCACAAAAATGTAAGGTTTGACATGTTGGGTATCTAAAGTGAATATCAACCTGCGCAATCTTGTGAAATAAAGTGGTGTAAACAAATTTTGAATTAATATTAATAGCTGCTATCACTAACAAGTGTTCTCACTTCACTTAAAAGGTGCAAGTAATCAATAAACAGTGCTGCGCAATAAAAAAAAATATTTTTAATTATTCAAAATTTGTTACCATTTTTAGTCACACCTTTATTATTAATGATTTTTTTTTTATTATTATTATTATTATAGTGCAGTACTGTTTATTGATTATTTGCACCTTTTAAGTGAAGTGAGAACACTTGTTAGTGATAGCAGCTGTTATTAATTATTTAAAATTTGTAATACCATTTTTAGTTACACTTTTATTATAATTGATGTTGGGTATCTATTTACTCGGTGCAACCTCTTCTTTTATATTTTACCAAAAATGTGTGCAATTTATTGTGTCTGCTTGCCCTAAAATTCATGTTAGTGTGTTTTTTAATGAAATTTTGCGTTTCCTAGACCTTTGCGGTAATATCATGTGACAAAAAAAATTGGAACTACCACTATTTTATTCTCTAGGGTATCTGCTTTCAGAAAATATATAATATTTGTGGGTTTTGGGTAATCTTCAGGCCTAAAATAATTTTTTAAACATGTGTGCAAAAACAGCTCTGGCAGCGAAAGAGTTAAACATTACCAAATGGCCCAAACTATCGCATCATGTCATCCGAATGAAACAAATGAATGCAAAATAATTTGTTTTCATTATAATTTATTTTGGATTAGCTGAAGTTTGTTACTATTGTGATTTGGAGATTCTGATACATCTGATTCTCCGAATAATGCAAATTTCATCTGATTAGTAACTAACTGAATCGCACATGTCTAATTCACATTTGGGATCTCAGGTAAGCACTGTTGCTATTCTGGGTGCAGTGTTATACACATGTTCCTTACTTATTGCACCCTTAACCTAGCCCAAGGTGTAAACCTGCTGTGTCTGCTGGTGAGATCAGCCCTTGTCCATGCTGTTTTGACATCTCTGGGACTCCTTGTTGTTGATTGCTAGGCAAGCAGGGATCAGCTTCCCTCCACTTCCCAAACTAAGCAAATAATGATTCATGCTTGGACTATCAGTACTGTGAGTTGTCTGTCCAGCAGGTACCTCTTACAGGAATATCCCTTTCCATATCTCATCCTTCCTTCAGACATTGTAAAATTATATAGGTTTGTACACAGTGTACACATTTCAGTTTAAGATATTTGTAAGTTGATGAAGATGGTGCTTGCCAGAATCTATTCTCATGCTCTCTTCTAAGGATTTTGACCCTCCAAAATGTTTCTTCCTTACTAATAATGGATTGATTCCACACATGCTCAAATTGAATTCTTATCACCTGGGGTTCCTCCATATGATGAGTTGCTATTCACACAGAATAAGGTGTAGGATTTGCATCTTGGTTGTCTCACGTCTGATGCAGCAGTACTGTTTGTCCATATAACATGCACATCGATCTCTATATTTTTTAGGTCTACTCAACTGGTGAGTTTTCTCTAATGAAGGAGGAGTGGAGGAAGAGAGTTGACTAAAGAAAGTGGAGTGCCCTATATCTGGGTGTAAAGCTCTTGGACTTGCTGAAAGGAGGAAGGAGTCCTTAGCAGTCACTGAAAGATTTTTTTTTACATCAGGCTCATATAGACCTTTTATAGTTTGAAGGTCTGTAAAGGGATGAGTGTATATTTTTATTTGAGCACATGGTGGTTTGCGTTGGAAGAAGGAGTCTGGTTCTCAAGCACTGTTTATTTAGAAGGAGTGCTGTTCCATCTGAGGACGGTCATTGAAGGATGTGGGACTAAACTTGTAAACACATTAGGACTTTTATTGTAACACTTACACTTGTTATCTATGATGTCAATTTACATTATCCTTTCATGTATGAGCTACTATTTTTGTTGCTGAACATAATTGTTCTTGTTATTATACATTTTAAACTTGATTTCGACCCTTGTCAGTTGGACAGTATAAGACTTGTTACTAAAGACAATTGCTTTTCTGACATATCAATGACATATCAACCCAAGATGAGTCCTGGTTGTAACAGCTGGAAAACACTCTTTACTAGGTTAATGAAAATGAGCACATACTTTCACACTTGCATTATGCATTGCTGACTTTACTTTGCAACTGTTGCAACCAGGACTCTTCATTGGGACTTTTATTGTAACACTAAGACCCCTTTCACACTGGGGCCACCCGAACGTCAGCGGTAAAGCGTCGTTAGTGTCAGCAGCTCTTTACAGCTGTTTAAGAGGCGCTTTTTGGCCGCCTTCAGGTGCTAGCGGCCGAAGAAGAGGTTAAATTCAATGGGCAGGGCATTTTGGGAACGCTGTATACCCCACTCCCAAACCGCTGCAAAGATGCTGCTTGCAGGACTTTTCCTAATGTCCTGCAAGCGCACCGCCCCAAAGTGAAAAGTCACACTGAAATAAATGGGAGGCGCTTTACAGACGTTATTTCTAGCGCTAAATTGCCCGAAAACTGCCTCAGTGTGAAAGGGGATTGCAGTCTCGTACACGCAATTGGACTTTCCATAGGGAAATGTTCGATGTGAGCCTGTTGGCGGTAAATCCGACCGTGTGTATGCTCCAGTGGACAATTGTTGTCGGACATTCCGCCTACAAATTTTGGCTAGCAGGTGTTCACATTTTCCTCAGACAATGTGTTTTTTTTTTTTTATAGTGATCTCCAGAATAATTTGTTTTTGTTTTTTTTGTGTCAAGTTACCACAACACCATTATTATCTTATCCATTTTAGTATTTTTTAAGCTCAAAGATACAACTATGTTGGTGTCCCTTGTTAATTTGACATTGTATTTTTGAAATGTACCTGCTTACTCACAAACAAACTGTCCTTTTTTAAGTAAAACACATAGCCAAGTATTTGGCAAAAAAAAATTTTATTCAATAGGGAGCACACGGTCATATAAAAAACAAGAGGAAGGCAATGATGGAGAAACAGTTGGAATTGGTGAAGCATTTTTACCTCAGGGCAGACATCAATTATTTGAATTTCAAAATTGGTAACCTGAGGAATCCATTTAATAGGGAGCACAATACGGTCCTGGACTCTGAGAGATCGGGAGCAGCAGCAGATGTCATATATGTCCCGAGGCTGTGGTCTTACAACAGCCTGTGTTTTTTGCCAGACCAGACCAAACCCAGGCCATTGCTCTCAATACTTCCTTCCACACAAATTAAAGAAACTAAAAATCAAAAATGCATTCTCTGCACCAAAAAAAATAAAAAAGATATGAGTATGGTCGATTTCGCATATTTGCGTTTGCGGGGTGATTTGGCCCCTCCTCCCCTTGTTGAGGAGCTGAAGGATGATCTCTTTGCACATACTGAGCTGGTCCTCCTCCATCTCTTTTAATTTGTTGCCCGTCATGCATCCAAATTTCTCCTGGGCATCAGGGGCCATGCTAATAGCACTTGTGGCATGCCTGAGAAATGCAGCTGGGGTCTCATCCAGGTTCCTCGACTTCCTGGCCCTTTTAGTTGAAGGGCGGAGGGGAGGAACCTGGGATTCAGTCTGGCTGCTTGGCACGGCCTCCTCTTGGCTGAGACTTTCCTGTGTATGAAAATGGGACATATTTTTAGGTTTTTGGTCATAAATTACACACAATTTAGAGCTCATGACTGTTGCAAATTGAATGTTAACAAATAGAAGACTATCATTGTGACCCCAGCATTTTTAATTCTTGTCCCAATCATTTTTGGCCACTACTGTCTATTGACATGGAAACCACTTTGTTAAAGCAGAAATTCGACATCAATAACGTCTAGTTAACATCATTTAATTTTTGCCAAAAAAATATGCTCAACAATGCTATACCTGGGTCAAGCTGGGTTCCTCCACATCTTCTTCCTGTGTCCAAGGACCAGGGTGGACCTCAGGAGCCTCATCCGATGTGAAAGGAAGTGTTGAGAGTGATGGGCGTGGTTCAGTTTGGTCTGACAAAAACGCAGGCTGTTGTAGTACCACAGCCTGGGGATCCTGGACCTTCTTGCGCTCCCTATTATATGTACTCCGCAGGCTACCAATTTTGCCCTTCAAATAATTGATGTCTGCCATGGGATACATAGGCTTTACCAATTCCAACAGTTTCTCCATCGCTGCCTTCCTTTTGATTTTGTTGAAATAATCCCTGCTTTTAACTTACCATAGACATAGCAACTCCAGGTATTGTTGGATAAATTCCATTAAGAAATCAGGGGCTGTAAATTTATCCACCATTTTACCTGCAAGACACAACACAAGATAAATCCTAATGTCAGGCTAAACTCTCATAATCTGGACCCAATATAGGCCTCAATATAGAAGTAGTATAGTCCACTAACCACTGATGCCCCAATTTACAATTGTACCTTCGTTTTAACGTTCCTTTGTACGATAAAGATCTTACGTCCTCCACTTAAAGATCGTTGCTACGGCCGTTACAGAGAACGCACATTTTGATTTATATATACTGCGCATGTGTCAAACTCCGCCCCTGTCCTTCTTTCTAGTGTATTCCCCACCTCTTCTCTTTCGGGGCAGTGGGAGAGCAAATGGGATAGACAGCAGCTGTGTGCTAATAGCAGCAATGACGAAAGCCCAGAGCAACAAACTTCCAGATCCAGGAGGAGATATAAGGCCTCAAATATGTCCTTGTACCACTGAAGAAATGGTGGAGATGCTGAGATGCTGATATTGAGGACAGACTATGATGGGAATCATGGACCGTGCAGAAACCCAAATGCCAGAAAAGCCAAGATCATGGCTAAAGTTGGGAGAAGTCTGCACAGGACTTTTGGGGTACGACGATCCAAGGATCAGTTGAGAAAACGCTGGTCAGACCTTAAATTGAGAGAGGAAGATCAGTATAGAAAGATCAGGTAAGTGCTGCATAAAATTATTTGTGGTGTTTTTCTATTATTATTACTTTTGTGCTGGTCCATGTTCTTTTCTTTACTGTTGTACAAGTTTTATGTTCGTGGACACAGGAATCGTTTGCGGGACATTAAACATTGTTTGTTCGACCACTAATACTTAGTTTTTGGGAGATGCAGGTTGAATACATTTGTTCAGGCCTATTTTGATTAAAATACATTCATTAGATTGTTGTCTAGATGTGTTTGAAACTATAATGAAATGTCAACTTTGTTCAGTGTCAGGAGCTGTTTATGCATCTGGACGCAGGAGCACTAGTGTGGGACACCATAACACCCTTGTTATGGTGTCACATGCAGGTGCTCCAGTGGATACTAGGGGTCCCTCCATGTGTGAAACTTGCACAAAAAAGGTAAGTATTCCAGCTTTTGAAAGGGAAAAAATCATGTATTCAGCTTGGAACTCTGCCAAAACAGGCAATTGGAAGACACTTCCAAGCAATGTTTCATATTACTATTTCTAGCCTAACACATCTGTCTGCTAAGTATACCTTTTTTGTATTCACATACGGGGGAAAGAAGAGGGACATCTGGGGACACCAGTAACCCAGCATCTACTGAACATCCTGAAGAAAGGCAACTCATCACACACCCTGAAGATGTGGATGCTGATGTGCAGGAAGTACTGGGTGAAGTTGTCGAAATGATGTCGACCACAGGTCATTGTCTGAGACCACAGCTTCAGGTAATAGATGGAAAATCACTTCAGCAGTGCAAGTGCACAAATCCTGATCAATAAACTCATGGTGTGCAATCGTGATTTGGAAAAAATGAAACAAAACATCCATGATGTACAAAATAGATTATGCAACATCATAGATATTTTAGGGAAAATCTAAAAAAAAATTAAGTTAAAAAAAATTAAATTAAAAAAATTTAAATTTTATAGTTGTCGTTATGTTGTACATGTTTGTACAGTTTTAAATTTTGAAGATGCACACAAATCGGGACTCCAAATTTGGATTTCATTCATGATCCCATGCCTAAAATGTGTGTATTTCCCTACATCTATTTTGCTAAAGCCCCAAAAAAGGCAAAACCACTTTGCACTTAAAAGTGCACTTGTAGGGCAAAGTGGATTGGCCTTTCTGAAATAAGCCCCAGTGTGTCAACATGTGCTAGCTCCCATCATGGGGGATCAATGGACGTGTTTCGGGGGTGCAACCCCTTCCTCTCATCTACTTTAGTTTGGAGGAAGGGTTGCACCCATAAAACGCGTACATTGATATCCCGTGATGGGAGACAGCACGTGTTGACACACTGTCTGTGTGTTTTGGGGCTTGAGGAAATAACCTGTTTGTACCTACACACATTTTCAGCAGGGGATCATAGGGGAAATTGGGAAGCCACAGTCTGCCATTCCTGTGGGTTTGAAGGAAACTGTGGAGTCAAACAAGAAAAAAAATTAGTACTTCTGCACATAACATCGCAAGCAGATTAGACACAAACATTCTTAGCCAACATAAGAATAACATTTATTGAAATGAGTATTTAAAGACACAATTATAAGGTTAACGTATCATATTCCTCACCCCCTCTGGAAGCCCATTGTAAAAATTTTATGGTGGGGGGGATGGGTAGATGTTTTGGACAGGTAAACCTCTCCACTTCATTGAGAGCTGAATCAAAAAAAATGTGTGTTACTTTGGCCAGCCCCTCCTTACTTACACTATTGGCAGCCCACTGAACAGATAAGAAGTGTCATAATCCAAAAATATGGATACACACTGTCCAAATTGATGCACATTTTTACATTATGAAATTACTGATCAAGATAATAGGAGACCAAAACTTTCAACAGTACCATTTGAAATATGACCACTAAAGAGGTATAGTGTGTATGTGCTTGGCAAAGTCAGCAGATAGAGTATTGGTATCGGTTGACTTTGCATTTGGGGGTTGGGGGGGAGGGAGAGTTACAAATGAGTTTGGGCCCCAAAAAAAGAGCTTCTTGCACTCTGCCTGAATTTGAGGACAACAATAACATTTGGACATATTTTAGGGGGTGTTTAGGGTAAGCACTAAAATACATTGTTAAGTGACTAGGCTAGGTGTCATGAAGATCCTGCCAGTAACAGGCAGAGTAGACCCATCGGTGCACGATTGCGGGCGTCTATGCGCACGCGCACATGCACTCGTTAGTGTCTGGCGGGTTATTTAAACCTGTCTGGCACTTGCATCATTGCTGTTTGCTCTGCAGCTCTGTGTATGTGTTCCCTGAAAACCTGATATCTGCTTCTGTTTTGACCCGGCTTGCTTTGAGACTATTCCTGTTATCTGCCTGTACCTGATCCCTGGCTTGTTTGACGATCCCTCTGCCTGCTCCTTTTGTACCTCTGCTGCCAGCCTGCTTACCGACCCGGCCTGTCTGACGATCCTGGACTTCCATCCAATCTGCTGAGCCATCCAGGCTGTTCACCTGTCTGCTGATCATCCAGTCTGCTGGGCCTGTCTGCTGAGCCATCCAGACTGTTCACCTGTCTGCTGATCATCCAGTCTGTTGGGCCTGTCTGCTGAGCCATCCAGGCTGTTCACCTGTCTGCTGATCATCCAGTCTGCTGGGCCTGTCTGCTGAGCCATCCAGGCTGCTCACCTGTCTGCCTGATCCATCCAGTCTGCTGTCCTGTCTGCTGAGTCGTCCAGTCTGCAGTTCCTGTCTACTGATCCATCCCATCAGCTGTGCCGGCCATCTGATCCTTCTGCTGTTGATCCTGCCAGGCACTCATACCACTCCGCACTCCTGCACCCCTGTCACCACTATCAGGGGCTCTCGAGTCGGAGGCGTAGGAGAGGCCATCCTCTGCAATTCGGGCTCACCCTTTAGGTACGTAACAGTAGCAAACAGCCATGTCTGAGCCCGAGCAGGGAACCTCTCCTATGCAGGAACTTTGTTTGCACTTAGCAGGCCTGACCCAGGCTGTCAAAAGCCTTCAGGAAGGATACACCCGGTTGGAGGAACGGGTCCAAGTACTGTCTTCTCCCACTGGAATTCAAGGAACCCCTCAAGTCTCTACCTCTTCTACAGGCACCGCACCCTCTCCTACAGTGGTGATGCTTCCGCCAGAACCACGTGTCCCCACACCCGAAAAATTTGCTGGGGAGCGTAGCAAATTCAGGGCGTTTCGCAATTCCTGTGAACTGTACTTTGCCCTCCAGCCACGTACCTTCTCCTTGGAAGCCACCAAGGTGGGCTTTGTCGTCTCTTTACTTTCGGGTGAACCTCAAACCTGGGCCCATCGCCTCCTGGAACAGAAAGCCGATGTGTTGACCAACCTTACCACCTTCTTTAATACCATGGCTCAACTGTATGAAGACCCTCAGCTTTCTGCAACTGCCGAAGCCGCACTGCACGCCCTTCAGCAAGGGCAGCGGGCGGCGGAAGATTATGTGGCTGAATTTCGGCGGTGGAGCGCAGACACTGACTGGAATGACGCTGCGCTCCGTTACCAGTTTCGCATGGGACTGTCTGACCCCTTGAAGGACGAGCTAGCCCGAGTTGGTGTACCCCAGACCCTAGACGCATTAATCAATCTTGCCATACAGATTGACCGGCGGCTGAGGGAACGTAGGTCGGAAAAATTTTCCCGACCAACCTGGATGTTACCTAGAGTGCCCAGTCACCTGCATCCGGCCCCTACCTCTCAGGCCACTTCTACAACAGACACTTCGGAACCCATGCAGTTGGGGGTGCTTCGCCCTTCTCTTACTATGGAAGAGCGCCAACGTCGCCGGGCAAATAATCTATGTCTCTACTGCGGGGAACCCGGTCACTATATTAAGAATTGCCCTACTAAACTTCGTAAGTGTTTCCGAAAATCTCCTGAACACGTGCTTACTGGAATCCAGACCTCTTCTCATCTTGCCCTCTCTATCTCTTTGCAGCTTCCAGGGAAGACTCTGTCAGTGCCCGCCATTATTGATTCAGGAGCCTGCAGCTGCTTTATGGACTCATCTTTTGCAACAAGGCATCAGATTCCTCTGCTTCCTAGGACCCAAAGACTGTCCATTCACCTGGCTGATGGGTCCACTATTAAATCTGGGCCGGTTGTCCAAGAGACTTCCCCTTTGCCAGTCACCATTGCCGGTGCCCACCACGAACTGCTTCGTATGGACATTATCTCCTCACCTCTGTTTCCTGTAATTCTTGGAATGCCTTGGCTTCAAGCCCACAATCCTGGTGTCAACTGGGCCACAGGGGAGGTCACCTTTTCCTCTCCTTATTGCCAGCAATTCTGTGCCTCAAAGGACCCCCATGGGCCCTTTCCTTTGCTATGTCTGGACACTGAAGCTGAGCTATGCCAAACTGTCCCGAAAGCCTACCATGACTTCATTGATGTGTTCAGCAAGAAAGGAGCAGAAACTCTACCTCCCCATCGGGCGTATGATTGCCCTATCGAGCTCCTTCCAGGGGCCGAAATTCCCTTCGGAAGAATCTTCCCGTTAACCGAGTTAGAACAGGCGGCCCTTAAGGACTATATCGATGAAAACTTAAAGAAGGGTTTCATTCGTCCATCCACTTCCCCGGCAGGTGCGGGTATCTTTTTTGTAGAGAAGAAGGATCACACACTTCGGCCTTGCATAGACTACCGTGAGCTAAATAAAATTACCGTCAAGAACCGGTACCCTCTTCCCTTGGTCCCCGAGTTATTCCAGAGACTGGGAACAGCTACTATCTTTACTAAACTTGATCTTCGAGGAGCCTATAACTTGGTCCGCATAAGGGAAGGAGATGAGTGGAAAACGGCGTTCCGCACCCGTTTTGGGCACTTTGAGTACCTAGTAATGCCCTTCGGGTTATGTAACGCTCCTGCCACGTTCCAGTATTTTATTAACGATGTTTTCCGGGATTATTTAGATCTGTTTGTCATCGTCTACTTAGACGATATTCTAATCTTTTCTTCCTCCCTAGATGCTCATCGCAGACACGTCAGGTGTGTTTTGACACGACTTCGACAGCATGGCCTGTACGCGAAGTCAGAAAAATGTGAATTCGAACAAGAAAGTATACCATTCCTGGGATTAATCATCTCCATAGAAGGTATCAAGATGGATCCGCAGAAGATCGCTGCAATACTTGACTGGCCAGTTCCTGTTGACAAAAAAGGAATCCAACGTTTCGTTGGATTCGCTAATTTCTACCGGAAATTCATTAAGGGGTTTTCTGCCATCATTGCCCCTATTACCCAATTAACCAAACTGGGGGTTCGCTTCCATTGGACCCCAGAAGCTCAAGTTGCCTTTGAATCTCTCAAAGAATTGTTTACATCTGCCTCCGTTCTAAAACACCCTGATTCCGCCCTGCCATTTGTACTTGAGGTAGATGCTTCTGAGATTGCTGTTGGAGCAGTACTCTCCCAACGCCAAGGAACCAAGGCACTGCTCCACCCAGTAGCCTTCTTCTCCCGCAAACTTTCGGCTGCCGAAAGGAATTACGATGTGGGGGATCGGGAACTGCTGGCAATCAAATCGGCACTTGAAGAATGGCGGTACTTACTTGAAGGAGCAACTCACCCAATCTTAATCTTCACTGATCATAAGAACTTAGAGTACTTGAGGTCGGCAAAGAGGTTGAAGCCACGGCAAGCCAGATGGGCGTTGTTTTTCTCCAGGTTCTCTTTTCATGTTACGTACCGGCCAGGCTCTAAGAATACAAAACCTGACGCCCTGTCCAGAATGTTTCACAAATCCAAAGAAATGACTTCCCCCGATACCATCCTTTCTCCAGGGAATTTTCTTCTACTGCAGGAAGATTTGCTCTCCCGGATCAAACAGGCTACTCTGGGGTGGACGCCCCCCGCTAAATCGGAACTACGAGCCAAAGACGGGTTGTTCTGGTACAGGGACAAGATTTTTGCACCTGAAAGCGTACGAGTCCCTATATTAGAACTCTGTCATGATCACGCACTAGCTGGACATTTTGGCATAACTAAAACCACCGATTTGGTACAACGTACCTTCTGGTGGCCTCAGGTAGGCAGAGACTGCAAGAAGTTTGTGGAATCCTGTGTCACTTGCATTAGGAACAAGAGCAGTAGAGCCAAGGCCTGGGGATTATTGAGACCACTGTCTGTTCCGGATAGACCCTGGAAGATGTTATCCATAGACTTCATTGTAGAGTTACCCCCAGCAGAGGACCATACCACCATCTTTGTGGTGGTAGACCGGTTGTCAAAAATGGCACACTTTATCCCTATGAAAGGCACTCCCTCTGCTTCTGAGACTGCACAGGTATTCATCAGAGAAATTATCAGACTCCATGGAGTACCGGCCAACATTGTCTCAGATCGGGGGGTACAATTTACTTCCAGATTCTGGAGGTCCTTATGCAAAGCTTTGAAGATCGAACTATCTTTCTCTTCCGCTTATCACCCCCAGACAAATGGGCAAACAGAGAGGACCAACCAAACCCTCGAACAATACCTCCGCTGCTTTTCTTCATTTACTCAAGATGACTGGATCTCTTTGCTTCCGCTGGCTGAATTCGCCTACAACAATTCTACACACTCTGCTACAAAACAAACCCCATTTTTTGCCAATTATGGCTTCCATCCATCATTCCTGCCCAGCTCCATTCCAGAATGTCCTGTACCAGCAGTTCATGAAACAATTAATTTTTTTTCTCTCAACAATCAGCTCTTGCAAGAAACTATGGCCAAGACACAGGAACACAATAAAGAAGTTTTTGATAAAAAGAAACGTGGAGAACTGTTACTGGCACCCGGTAATCTAGTTTGGTTGTCTACACTGAACCTGAAGATGGCATGCCCTTCGAAAAAGCTGGGTCCTAAATTCATAGGCCCATTTCCTGTGAAGAGGAAAATCAATGAAGTGGCTTACGAGTTGGAACTTCCTGAGTCACTTAAAATTCATCCTGTTTTCCACGTAACACTATTAAAACCCTCTGTTGCTAATCCCTTTCCTGGCCGAAGCTCTGACCCTCCTGATCCTGTATTAGTAGATGGGGAAGAGGAGTTTGAGGTAGAAGCAATAGTGGATTGCAGGAGGAGAAACAATCAAACTCAATTCCTGATCAAATGGAAGGGCTATGGGCCCGAGGAGAATTCATGGGAACCTGAAGAAAACATCCACGCTGAGAGTCTGGTTCAATCCTTCAAAAGGTCCCATCCTGAAAAATTGGCTCGGATGGGCATCCGGAGGCTGCCCCTTGGGGGGGGGCAATGTCATGAAGATCCTGCCAGTAACAGGCAGAGTAGACCCATCGGTGCACGATTGCGGGCGTCTATGCGCACGCGCACATGCACTCGTTAGTGTCTGGCGGGTTATTTAAACCTGTCTGGCACTTGCATCATTGCTGTTTGCTCTGCAGCTCTGTGTATGTGTTCCCTGAAAACCTGATATCTGCTTCTGTTTTGACCCGGCTTGCTTTGAGACTATTCCTGTTATCTGCCTGTACCTGATCCCTGGCTTGTTTGACGATCCCTCTGCCTGCTCCTTTTGTACCTCTGCTGCCAGCCTGCTTACCGATCCGGCCTGTCTGACGATCCTGGACTTCCATCCAATCTGCTGAGCCATCCAGGCTGTTCACCTGTCTGCTGATCATCCAGTCTGCTGGGCCTGTCTGCTGAGCCATCCAGACTGTTCACCTGTCTGCTGATCATCCAGTCTGTTGGGCCTGTCTGCTGAGCCATCCAGGCTGTTCACCTGTCTGCTGATCATCCAGTCTGCTGGGCCTGTCTGCTGAGCCATCCAGGCTGCTCACCTGTCTGCCTGATCCATCCAGTCTGCTGTCCTGTCTGCTGAGTCGTCCAGTCTGCAGTTCCTGTCTACTGATCCATCCCATCAGCTGTGCCGGCCATCTGATCCTTCTGCTGTTGATCCTGCCAGGCACTCATACCACTCCGCACTCCTGCACCCCTGTCACCACTATCAGGGGCTCTCGAGTCGGAGGCGTAGGAGAGGCCATCCTCTGCAATTCGGGCTCACCCTTTAGGTACGTAACACTAGGTGTGTATGGGCCCAGGATAGCATGCTGGGGAGGTTAGTGAAGGCAAATATGCATGAAGGACAAAAAGGGAGAATTAAAAGCTTACAGCATGCATGAGGACAAAGAGGACATTCACAGCATATTGCAATAATGGTAATTATGGAATGAAGAAATTAATATAATACATTAGCAAACATTAAATACATAGAATGTGATGTTAAAGGCTAAAACTTATTCAAATATAGTCCTTCTGCAGGACTTGGATGATGGCAGAACAGGTCTCGGAAATAATGATTCCCAGAGCCTGGGGGGAGATCCCAATTGTGAACTTCAGGTCCTGGAGACTTCTCCCCATCGCCAAGTACTGAAAGGTGACGACAAGCCTTTGCTCGGGAGTGATGGCTTGCCGCATGCATGTGTCCTGCTTAGTAATGTAGGGGGTCAGCAAAGCAAATAGACTGTGAAAGCAGGGGTCCATCACCCAGAGAAAATTGCTGAAATCATCAGGATTATTCTCCTGGAGCTCCCGCAGCAAAGTCATATGACAGAATTGGTCACAATTAAGCAACCAATTCTTGGTCCAAGAACTCCTCCTCCCCCCTGTTCCTGGACTGGACTTAGGTCAAAGCAAGAACTCCAAGCCCAACAATAGCATGATCTCTCCAATGAGAATGCCACATGGTTGGTAGACGAATGGCCATTCAGAAACTAACTGACAAGAACGCACTGAAAATCAGAAAGGACCTGACAAGCATGACCTGAAAATCAGAAACGACCTGACAAGCACGCACTGAAAATCAGAAGTGAACTAAAAAGAATTCACTGAAAAACAGAAATGAACTGACAAGTACGGACTGAAAAACAGAAACAAACTGACAAGCACAACCTGAAAAACAAAAATGAACTGACAAGTATGAGGCTGAAAAGCGTGAATCGAAACTCACCTAACTTCTACTAACACGAGATTAGCAGAAGGAGCTCAAATGGTGGCGCACGACTATTGAACTTCCTTTTTATCGGCTCATAGTACATCTAGTATGTCACTACGTTCTTAATTGTTGGCCAACATTTGTGTGGCCATGTGTATGCAAGACAAGTTTGAGCCAACGCCCTTTGGACAAAAGCCCATGGTTTTGTTGGCGGAAAGTCCGATCGTGTGTACAAGGCATTAGGCCTCATGAACACAGGACATTTATTTATCTCCTAGAAGCCAACAGTGTTTTTGCAGAAAAAATGCCTGGTGCCTGGAGCTTGTAAAAGTATCTTGAGCTTTTACAAGCTTTTAGGAGCTTTTACAGGCATCAAGCTCTTGAGCGTTAATTCATTTAATTGGCCAGAATAAATCATTTAAATTCCCCATGGGGTTTTTTAGCAGCAAATATGAGTCAAAAGGGTTTTGTAAAAAGTATATAGTAATTGTATTATCAAAAAACAATTGGACAATGCTGATACAAGAGTTAAAATATGAGCTCTGATATACACAATGCGAGACTAATGGATTGGAAAGGGGAAACAAAAGGTTGACAATACCATATGAATTAGGAAAAGTGTATATTCAAAAATATCAACCCACAATAATTGAATTATGGTTGTACTGTCCTATGTGCAGGAAAAGCCCCAACCTCTTTAAAAAAGAAGTATGTTTATGTTTTTTTATATGTGATTCACACTTACCTAGGTGGATGGAGCATCAGACCGATGCTGCAGCTGTCCCCCCGCCGTCTCTGCACTGAGAACCGAGCCACCAAACATCGCCAATGGCTCAGTTTTCACAGATCCCTGAGAGATCTGCTGCCTGTCAGTCAGTGTCTCTGCTCTCTGCTTATCCACGCTCACTGGAGTGCTGAGCTGTGGAGGGGTGGATCGGCCATTTCAGCGGCTCACTGAGACTGCCATCAATCAAGGCAGCTGGCAGATCCAGACTTGGGAAGTCAGGATGACGCACTGCCTGGACTGATGGCAGTGACGTCAGCAGAAAGCAGACTTCAGACGGCTCTCTGCTGAAAACGAGTCACAGGAGTGCAAAACGAATTGCACTCCTGTGACCCAGAGGAGGAGCCCAGCCTAAAAAGCTCAGGCTGGACTTCTTCTTTTAAGAACCGAGGGTTTAATATCACTTTAATTGCACTGAGTATTTATATACAATCAATGCTACAAATTTGAAACCCCTTTATTATTTTAATCATATTTTGTTTCTCCAGAAATGATTTTGAAAATGTAGCTATATGCTAATTATTTTCCTTCCTTTCAGCATCTTTCAAACAACACCTAATTTTTTTTTTTAACTCATCGCAATAATGTGCTAATTACACATAAAGTGCAGAATGGGCACATTAATCTCAGGCAATAATAAAAGCAAATTTCACACTTTGAATCATTTTTATTAGTTGCTTAAAGTACAATAATGGAATCATTAACACACTAGCTGCACAAATATATGATCTATGCATTCGTTACGCACTGACTTTAATGACTAGTTTTCTGAAAACAGACACATTAAGACCTGTTCTTTGTCAGAATATGCCTGGGATACCTAATAAGTCTTTGGATGTTCAATTGCTCAAATGGATAAATGATCCTACAGTCAAAGAAAAAAAAGTAATTAAGGGTGATATCATACCTAGAGGCTTCTTGTCGTACTTGATCAAAAAGATAATCATTAATTGATGAATCATTTATTTTTCTTCAATGCACAGATAAAAGTCTTGAACATCAATTAAACATATTACAACTACAGAACAAGCAATACTAGACAAAGTGGAACTAAAATGTAACTTAAAGTGTTTCTAAAACCTAAATATTTTTTACCTTAATGCATTCCCTGCATTAGGGTAAAAAATGTTTAGGTAGCAGTATTGCACCCTCAACTCCAGTCCTCACTCGATCCAGCGCCTGAAGATGTCCCATTGGATAAAGCACGTGTAGGGCAGAATTGATGCCTTTTGATGTCATGTGCTGCTGCCAAGATAGTAGCAGCATTTCTTTAAATGTATTGCTGCGTTTTGTATGTTTTTATTGATGCAGTTTTAATAAAGAGCTTCACAAACTTCACTATAAGAACTTATTTACCTGTCCTGTTTGTTGTGGCATGAAACTGCTTTATATTGGTAGTGCTGGGTCTCCTTTGGAAGCTGACTGGTGAGGACAGAGCTGTGCATGGAGTGAGAGATCCATCCAGCCCAAGGCGATCTACACATGCTGTTTCCCTCTGATTAGGGCTATAAATCTCGGTAGGCACAATACTTACCTATGGTTGGTGGGTGCTGTATTCCTATCTTCTATGGATTTGGGTTATAGAAATTACAGTGCATCCTTCACTTAAATTGCTTTATCGATGGATGGATTCATATTCCTGTCATGGACAATTTTTTCTGAACCTTTAATGGACACTTTTTTCTTACTTTTTTGATACGTGTGTTTGGCACTATTTGATGTGTTTTATGATTTATTCTATGATTGTGTATTTTGGGTTGAACATATTGTTTCCTTGACATAGTTGAGTGAATTGCACTATCCATCGCTTTATTATCATTTTGATTTTAAGCAGGCCATAGATGATGCTAATCGCTCGATTCTCCCATCAACACTGACTGTGTTGACCTCCTGTGGAGATATTGTCTCCTGGCAGGGGGGTTTGTGGTGGGGGCAGGGGGAGCTGTTGTGTGATTATAGCCGCTGGCAATAATCGCACAAATAATCTAACAGGCCTACCCATACATGGTTGGAATCTCAGTCGGTCCCTTTTTAACCGGCTGAGATTCTGGCTGGCTTAACCACTTGCCGCCCGCCATATAGCAAAATGATGGCGGCAAAGTGGTTGTGTTATCCTGACCGGACGTCATATGATGTGATCAGGTTAACAAGGGGGCGCGCATCACGGCGATCGTTGTTGCAGCGTGTCAGTCTGACACACCACAACTCTGATCTAGGTAAAGAGTTTCTGTCGGAGATTCTTTACCACGTGATCAGCAATGTCCAATCACAGCTGATCACGATGTAAACAGGAAAGCCGTTTATCGAGCCGATCGGCTACTCCTCCGACAGGGGATAATGTTAATAGTTTATCAGAACAGCCCCCCCAGGATGCCCACCAAGGACCACCAGGGATGCCACCAGGACCACCAGGGATGGCCACCACTGATGACCACCAGGTATGACATCTCTGGTGGCAATGTGGGCCCACACATAATGCCAATCAGTACCCGCCAGCAATACCTGCCAGTGGCTCAATAGCAGCAATGCCCATCAGTGCCCATCCATGCCCATCTATCAGTGCCCATCAGTCCCACCCATAAGTACCCATCAGTGCAGCCTTTCAGTGCCCATCATCAGTGCCACCTCATCTGTGCTCATCAGTGCCACCTTATCAGTGCCCGTCAGTGCAGCTTCATCAATGCCCAGCAGCGAAGGAGAAAATGTACTTATATACAAAATTTTACAACAGAAACAAAGAAACTTTTTTTTTTTTTTTAAATGTCGGTCTTTTTTTATTTAGCAAAAAATAAAAAACCCCAGTGGTGATCAAATACCACCAAAAGAAAGCTCTATTTGTGGGAACAAAATTAAAAAAATTTTGTTTGGGTACAGTGTAGCATGACCACGTAATTGTCATTTAAACAGCGACAGCGCTGAAAGCTTAAAATTGGCTTGGGCAGGAAGGGGGGCAAAGTGGCCTGTATTGAAGTGGTTAAGGCACTGCATTTACCCTATATCTGTTTGCAATTTGCATATATTTATTAGTACGGGCTTCAATAGTTACTTTGGATCCAGTGTTGTGCCTGCCTTTAGTGACTCTTCCTGCTCTTACAGGCTTTGCTGAGGAACCATTGGCTCCTAATGCTGTCAGCCAAATTCTGTGATAAGGGAGTGGGGGCAGGGCCAAGCCACATTGTCTGTGTCTATGGATGCGGGCAGCAGGGCTTGAGAGCAAGCCCGCAGGTGTACACCATAGCAAGAGGCTTGCTATGGGGGCACATTAAGAAGAGGAGGAGCAAGAAGAGCTGCCGGGGACCTAAAAAGAGGAGGATCAGGGCCACTCTGCGCAATTTAATTGCACAGAGCAGATAATTACCAACCTGTTTGTTTTTTCAATGTTTTACAATCACTTTTTTTTTCAAAATCAAAAATATACATATTTTTAAAAATTATATCACATCATAAGCCAACCATTTTGTGTACAAAGCAAAATCAGGTGATGATTCAGACTGAGTGTCATAGCAAGACCAACCATACACCAAAGAGGTGACATAGCAAATGAAATGCATTTTGCAGCACAAGTAACATCATAAGCTATCCAACTGCTAATCTAAGACCATTGACCTAAGGGATATACATTTACCTACAAAGAATCTGTCCATAACTAGGTCAAGCAGGCTCAGGCTTGGGGTGTCCAACTATGGGCCCCAAAGGTTATCATATTTACAGGGCTACCCCTATGTTGGTATATGTATTTATCCAGCCTCAGAGTGTCCCCCATGCACTGTAACCATTACAATCACTTTGCGGTATTAAACCCAAAAGCAAACATTTATTACATTGCAGATTACCAATTCTTGGATGTGGTGGCTGATTTCCTTTACTGTGTTAAGCTTTCTTTCCTCGATTTTCACCTGGTGACCCTGCCAGTAAGTCTGTTGTTTTTCTTACAGAACAAGCAACCTTGCAGATGTTGCAGTAGAGGGAGTTCAGACAAACAATGATCATATATATATATATATATATATATATATATATATATATATATATATATATATACATATATATACTGTTTGTGAGTGTGTGTGTGTGTGTGTATGTGTATATGTGTTTTTGTGTATATATATATATATATATATATATATATATATATATATATAATATATATATAAATATATATATGATGTGAATCCTCTATTCCAAAAGTAGAGAAACTGAGCTAACAATGTGTTAACTGGAGTTTTGCTTCCATTTGTTGGTGTATCTATATCTGCTAATGCATCTGCATCTAACACCACCCTCTTTTCAAATTAACAGATACTGCTATCTGTTAAACTGCCCTCTGCTCAAGTTTCCCATTCCTGGTTAACTTACCACCAGCCAATTGGGCTGCTACCGCTGTCCTGATTGAAACTTGTTTTGTTTATTTATGTCTACTTTGTATGCACATTGTTGTTGTTTTTCTGTTTTCCTAAATATGGATATTTACCCATTATTGTTTTTACCTGGAACTTTGACATTTGCACTTATTGATGTCATCACATATGGATGATAATGATGGAAGGGGTTTATGGTATATATGTTGTGTTCCTTCACTTGTTTGTTGTCCTTAGAAACACGAGCTCGTGCCTTGTCGAAATGTTGACATAAAATCTTCACTGTGCGTTCACCTCTCAAGACCCGTGAGTGCCGCTCTCTCTTTTGGACTATATGTATATGTACAGGCTTTGCTGTGCACCCTGGCTTATTTTCTCTCTGATATGTGTGGAGTGGGAGCCTTATCTATACAGTATATTGGTATCAGCACCATGAAATAATAAGCCCCACTGTAAAAATGTGCTTCCCTACTTTAATCTCCTCTCGCTGTTTGTTCAAACTTGCCTGTGTGTGCAAAGATTTCCTATTGATGTCCGTGGAACTGGTAATCACAAACTGAGGTCTAAGTGGAACAGACAGGTAGGAATATTTCAGTTTTGCAGATCAAATGAGCACTGAGACAGCTATAGACTCCAGAGAGAGAGATATAATTTTGCCCCTGTACAAATTATTAGTAAGACCTCATCTGATATATGCAGTACAGTTTTGGGCACCAGTTCTCAAAATGGATATTGGGGATTCTGGGGAACTGGAGAAAGTGCAGAAAAGGGTAACCAAACTGATAAGAGGCATGGAGGAGCTCAGCTATGAGGAAAGATTAGAGGAACTGAATTTATTTTCTCTTGAAAAGAGCACATCAAGGGGGGATATGATCAACATGTATTAATACATAAGTGGTCCATATAGTGAATTTGGTGTTAAGTTATTCACTTTAAGGTCATCACAGAGGACAAAGGGGCACTCTTTATGTCTGGAGAAAAAGAGAGATTTAAACTCCAACTGTGGAAAGGTTTCTGCGCAGTAAGAGCTGTAAAATAGATTCCCTCAAGAGCTGGTTCTGGCCATCTCAGTAGATTGCAGTTCTGGATTCTTTCCTAAATGTACATAATATAAATGGATACTAATAGTTATAGGGAAAGTTGATCCAGGAAATATCCAATTGCTTCTCAGGGGATCAGGAAGGATTTTTTTCCCCCGCTGGAGCAAATTGGTTCATGCTTTGCTGGATTTTTTTTTGCCTTCCTCTGGATCAACTGTGTGTATGGGATTGTGTATATAGGATTGTATCTTTTTTTTTTTCCTTTTCATGGTTGAATGAGATGGACTTGTATATTTTTTCAACCAGACTAACTGTAATGTAACTATATGCAACCAAGACTTACGACAATCATTACACAAAATATGATAATTGTTCCTGAACAATAATTGCCCTCTAACACATGGCCCATCAAATAAAAATGAAGCTTGAAGTACAAATCATCACTTGCTTTGATGCAGCAACCTATGGAAAGCTTATGTGCTGTGTCATCTTTCTCCTCAGTCATGAAATATGCTAAAACATGTGCGCTGTACTAGAAATTAATAAGCTGTAATAGAGGTGGTGTCTATATAGTAGAGAATCGCCTAGGTTCGGAATTTCCAGGGTGTTTCAGCAGACATCTAACACCAAGCAAAAGCTACAAGAAGGTGCTTGCTTTTCTTTCCAGCTGACCTTAAAGTGGAGCTAAACTCACCTAAAACAACATTGTCTTATTTTGTCCCCCCCTCCATCTTACACAAATACTAAAAATGTTTACTATAATTGTTTGGGTGAATTTTTATTCACTTCTGGAGTTAGGGCCTAGGCCAGGGCCTCGCTGCCTCTTGGGATTGCTACATCACAGTTATCCAAAGGAGGCAGCGTAGTAGTAAGCAGCAATTTGTGCACATGCACAGTGGGTGCTGTGTGGTATTACAGTGACCATCCACCAGAATCTGGTGGCATTTGTGCACATGCGTGGAAATCTACCATTTGTGCACAAATAAAGCACTGCTCTCTGCCAGCTCTCAAATGCCTAGAAGAGACTGGCAACTCATCTGCGCACGTGTCATCTTTTAAAAAATGGCTGTGTGGAACAGGGGCAGAGGGATGGTCATTTGAGAGCAGTTGAGGTCCGCCTTAGGTTACTGTAAGGGACTATTAGGGACTGCAATTGGAAAGTAGACATAAATAACTAACAAGGGTTTGCTTTTTTAAAGTCCTGCATATTAAATGATACTACAGGATGTCCATCAAATGTATGTATATTTGCTAATAAGATATAAATGCTCAATTATGTTTACATTGAAATAAAAAAGGAGATAGCAGCAAAACCAAATTTTCCGAGTTAACCAGTGCCTTCCTATGGGAATTGCAAATTGAAGTTCATATGCAGAAAACATCCATCTCTATTTATAATCTGGCATGTCCAAAAATAGACATGGAACACTGAAAGGAGCCTTCTGTGTACACATATCTGACATATGGATGTGTAATCATTTTTGTTCAGAAACAGCTGTTTAAATTAGCACCAGCCTCTGCCCTTTGAGATGAAAATGTGTGAAAGCAATAACTTAAATATATTTATCTTGTTATTTTGAATACATTTACACAGGAATAAAAAAAAGTACTGAAGGATAAAGAAAGGCATATTAATATATCTATTTATAACCAGGACATGTTCTATGCTACTAAAAGAAATACTTTTCATAAACTAGAGAGAAAGAGGTCAAAGTCAATTTCTAATAAACTAGCTCAATTTTGCTGATCATCAGCCTATAAAATTGATATCTATCTGGCTATAAATAATGTACAACTTACAAGACATTGTGGGGTTGATTTACTAAAACTGGAGAGTGCAAATCTGGTGCAGCCCTACATAGAAACCAATCAGCTTCCAGGGTTTTTTTTTCAAAGTTTAATTGAATGTAGCATGGCCCTCCTTGGGGACTGCTTGGATTTTCCTGCTCATCTGCATCTCCATGACCCTGTAAATATTTCAACCCACCTGACACTCTGGGTTCAGACATCATTGCAGCACCTTTAACCACTTGCCGACTGCCGCACGCCAATATACGTCGGCACAATGGCAGATGGGTGTACCTGTACGTCTCCTTTAATTTGCGGGGCTAGAGGGCGTGCTCCCGCCGCATACTGCGTTACCGTGCCCGCAGGTCCCGCGGACACGATGTCCGCTGATGTCCCACGATCATGTTACGGAATGGCAGAACGGGGAGATGCCTCTGTAAACAAGGCATTTCCCTGTTCTGCCTAGCAACATGACAGACATTCCATCTCTGTCATATTGTAGTGAGCCCCCCCCCCACAGCTAGAATCACTCCCTAAGACACTTAACCTCTTGATCGCCCCCTAGTGTTTACCCCCCTCCCTGCCAGTGTCATTTACACAGTAATCAGTGCATTTTTATAGTACTGATCGCTGTATAAATGACAGTGGTGCCAAAATGGTGTCAAAAGTGTCCGATGTGTCTGCTGCAATCATGATAAAAATCACAGATCGCCGCCATTACTAATAAAAAAAAGTAATAATAAAAATGCCATAAATCCATCCCCTATTTTGTAGACACTATAACTTTTGCGCAAACCAATCAATATACGCTTATTGCGATTTCTTTTCTTTTTCTTAACAAAAATAGAAGAATATATATCGGCCTAAGGCCTGAGGAAAAAATTAGTTTTTTTTATATATTTTTTGGGGATATTTATTATAGCAAAAAGTAAAAAATAAAAACCCACAGAGGTGATCAAATACCACCAAAAGAAAGCTCTATTTGTGGGATAAAAAGGACGTCAATATTTTTTGGTGTAACGACGCAGTGCCGAATCGCAAAAAGTGCTCTGGTCAGGAAGGGGGTAAAACCTTCCGGGGCTGAAGTGGTTAAGTGATAAGACAACACTCAATGCGTTTATGTTCTATTAACATTTACTGGAATACTTCAGATAAGGTATTATTGTACAAGGGAGGTAATGATTCAACTGAGCTTTGAATAACAGCACAAACTCAGTAGAATGACTCCTCCAAAAATGCCATTCAAGATATGTAGTTGGTAAACAGAGTATTATATATATACATATGTGCAATGGGGCACCACTTGGACATAACCTGAAAGGATAGGCAAAGATTAAGCATCGTTTCTGCCAACATTTCTAGTGATAGTAAATCAAAAGTGTAGCGCTAATATGCACATTAAAACAGAGTGATGTATATGCTATGAATGTGGTATATATATAAAACAAAATATAGCATATAGAAATCAAGACTAGCTGTGCTTAAATGCAAGAAAGTGTAAGCAACAGACATAAAGTGAAAGTCCACATGAACGTGAAGAAGCAGGTTCTTCCTGTTGGGATGACACCCAACCAATGGGGATAAGAGATAGATTGCCTGTAGTCACTCTCATCAATACCTCAAAGGTAAGTAAATGGATACTCTTACCGACCAGGGTGGAAACACATGTCATACGACAGTGGGTCAAAAGGGCTCAGGATCCTGTGTGGACTGGATCTGATGTAGTAGGAAGAAGTTTAGGCGGGTCCAGTGCGATGTCCTTGACTGCCAGTTCCTGGGCTCTAAAGGCAGTCTGTAGTCCAAGTGGATGTCGCCCAAATACAGTTCCTCATAGGCTCCAGACACCAAATATATGAAAAAAGAAAAGGGAGGACTCCGGATTGGGGAGTTTTACTTAATGACAGGTTTCTAGGACCAGCCCCTTCTGATCAGGCAGGGGTGATTTTCAGGGGAGCTAGGTCGCTACAAGGTGACATTGCCCCCAACATTATAGATCCACCAGAGAGGGCTGTGTTCTTTCAACAATGCAAGGGATATTACCCTTGCCGCAGGTGCAACGTATGCCTTCACAACACATGTGGTAGATGTAAAACTAACACCTTTGAATCCACAGCTACCTCTCGCAGTTATAAAATGAAACATTTTACCACATGTGCCACCAGGTATATAGTATATCTCATCACATGCCGTGCGGCAAACAATATGTGGGGTGCACCATTAGGACTTTTTCTGTAACAGTTAATGAGCATTTAGCCAGTATCAAAAGCAGCCACACTAACCACAGTGTGTTCCCCAGCCATTATTTGTTACATCATGGAAAAAATTCCATTGGTACTTGTTTTCAAATTATTGACAAGTTCGTCCCACATTGGAGGGAAGATTCATGTTTATGAGGGGTATCCAGATTAGAAACATACTGGATACATGAACTCAAGTCCTACTCGCCGTTCGGCATGAATGTCGATTGGAACATCAATTGTTTCATCAATCAATCATAATTAGTTGTTTATTACACTTCGCGTGTGCTTTTTTATTCTGTTTTATTTTTACTTATTTTTGTTAGGCATGTTTATTTGGAGATTCATTTATCCCATGTATATGCCATGTAGAGACATTGTTATTTGATACTTATGTTTAATGAGTGTTTCTTATTTGTTTTTTTAACCATGGTATTGCATAGATATTATGTGCCTTGTTACTCGGTTATTTATATCCTATTCTTGTTTTTTACTTATGTGGTATTGCTATGTTGTCCGCAAACCTAGGTGATCCATATATGTTTGTCCAGTTGTCACTCTGGTTGACCATCCACAACGAGGCATCCTCCGCCTTTTTGTGTCAGCCTTGAGCATATCGGTTGCATTTCCACACGTTGTACGCTATGATGTGCAGTGAAGCTGTCTGGGTTTGGCCTGCAGGTCACATGACAGGTCATGTGCTCCGCTCGTTTTCAACATGGTGTGAGTTGTGACATTCGGATCCGAGAGTGAGTTTGTCATAACCTCGCGGCCCGCCTGGAGCGTCTGACATCATAGATGTCGCATCCTTGAGGCAATGCCATAGGGACTACGATGTTGTGAGCGTGACTCGTGTGGTGACGTCACTACGCTGTGATCATGTGCAGCCAGCGTGACCAGGGATTGGTCCTGTGCTAGGTGCTGGATGCCATTGGACCATTTGATTATATGTGGATGGACAATATGCTTCTAGCTATTGGATCTTTATTACTTGGCCATTCATGGGTTTTGTTTTTAAGAAGAGGGTGTGCTTTGGATATCAGAAATGAGTGGTGGAATGCAAACCCCTCGGTCCACGCTTGATTTTGGCAGGAAAAGCACACACTCACTTGATTATCATGAACTGGATTCCATAATGAGGCATGGAACTCACGCCGGGGCCCGGACTTCCAGTTTTGAGCCAGAGGGCGGAGTCCACTTGCCTCTTATGGTCAATTACATCAGTTATATGTATGAGCAATATGGGGGTACAATGTTATGCCCCAGTTGAAGACCATTAGGTTGAAAACACGTAGGGCTTGCTACACATGCTTCCCATATTGCTTTTAACCCTTTAGTGATCACTTTTTATACCAACATCTGTCATTGATGTTTTGTAAGCATTTTTATCAGATTAAATTCATATATCTTTTTGACCTGCACCATATGGATCCCCCCTTCTTTTTTTTTTCTTTTTTGGTCTGAATGTGGCACCGTTTGATTGTGTCACTCATTGTACATTTGACCTCCTTTTGAGGTCTGGCTCACCTCTCTTTGGAAGATTCGCCTGAGTTTTGGATACCTGGTTACTATACTCTGATCCGGCTTGGCCAATTGACACAATCAGAGGGATTTGTTCATCGATTCCATCCTCCATCCAGTTGGGAGTATTGATGAGCGTTTGACCTTCGGTCATAATTACATGCCTGATTGGCCCACTGTCGTACGACAGATGTGCCCACCATGTCAAGTAAAAAGTATCCACCCATTACTTTCCATTTGATGAATGTACATCTGTTGTCTGATACCTGCCGTGTTATACAGTTATCATCATATTTTCATTACTTTCACCATTAGCCACAGAGGATACCATCTCAGTCATTTGAGTGTGATTTTCATTTATGAACTTATTCTATTTTGTTTTTGTCATATAGGATTTGGACTTTACGAGTCACAGTCACTATTTATTATTGGTTCATCACGGTTTATTTTTCTTTCATATTAGTTCATATCCATTGATATGACGTATAGTTCACTGTTATAGTGATACACATTTATAAGCGCTACACTTATTTTTACTCTATTATATATATATATATATATATATATATATATATATATATATATATATATATATATATATATATATATATATATATATATATATACGCATGACAAAGTGAGAGCAATAGTTCTAACACCAGAGCTCTTGGGTAAACTGATGACCTGTAGGGGCTTTTAAACTATTTCCTATCGAAAATATAGAATACTGAAGTTTGTTGCCATTTCAAAGGGGAACACAATTTTAAGGATCGGCATGTTGGGTATCTATTTACTCCGCATAATCTCATTTTTTATATTTTACCAAAATGGGTAATGTATTGTGCTTGTGTTCCTAAAATGAACTTTAGGAGATTTCAGTAAAAAATACAGTTACGCTAAAGTGTAATTTAAAAAAATGGATTTACCACCCTTTTATTCTCTAGAGCAGGGGTCCTCAAACTTTTTAGACAGGGGGCCAGTTCACGGTCCCTCAGACTGTTGGGGGGCCGCACTATAGTTTAAAAAAAATATGAACTAATTCCTAAATTCCTATGCACACATCTTTTTTGTAGTGCAAAAGAATAAAAGAATGAATAATAAATAATAATATATATAGGGGATGGACAGGGGGACAGAGGGATGGACAGGGGGACAGTGGGATGGACAGAGGGGTGGACAGGGGGACAGAGGGACAGAGGGGGGGACAGGGGGACAGTGGGGTGGACAGGGGGACAGAGGGATGGACAGAGGGATGGACAGGGGGACAGAGGGGGGGACAGGGGGTGGACAGGGGGACAGTGGGGTGGACAAAGGGACAGAGGGGGGGACAGTGGGGTGGACAGGGGGACAGTGGGGTGGACAGGGGGACAGTGGGATGGACAGGGGGACAGAGGGATGGACAGAGGGATGGACAGGGGGACAGAGGGATGGACAGGGGGACAGAGGGGTGGACAAAGGGACAGGGGGGGGGGCAGTGGGGTGGACAGAGGGGTGGACAGGGGGACAGAGGGATGGACAGGGGGACAGGGGGATGGACAGAGGGATGGACAGGGGGACAGTGGGATGGAAAGGGGGACAGAGGGGTGGACAGGGGGACAGAGGGGTGGACAGGGGGACAGTGGGATGGACAGAGGGGTGGACAGGGGGACAGAGGGACAGAGGGGTGGACAGGGGGACAGTGGGGTGGACAGGGGGACAGAGGGATGGACAGAGGGATGGACAGGGGGATGGACAGGGGGACAGAGGGGGGGACAGGGGGTGGACAGGGGGACAGTGGGGTGGACAGAGGGACAGAGGGGGGGACAGTGGGGTGGACAGGGGGACAGTGGGGTGGACAGGGGGACAGTGGGATGGACAGGGGGACAGAGGGATGGACAGAGGGATGGACAGGGGGACAGAGGGATGGACAGGGGGACAGAGGGGTGGACAGGGGGACAGAGGGGGGGGGCAGTGGGGTGGACAGAGGGGTGGACAGGGGGACAGAGGGATGGACAGGGGGACAGGGGGATGGACAGGGGGACAGGGGGATGGACAGGGGGACAGGGGGATGGACAGGGGGACAGAGGGATGGACAGGGGGACAGTGGGATGGACAGGGGGACAGAGGGGTGGACAGGGGGACAGAGGGGTGGACAGGGGGACAGAGGGGGAGACAGTGGGGTGGACAGGGGGACAGAGGGGTGGACAGGGGGACAGTGGGGTGGACAGGGTGGACAGGGGGACAGTGGGGTGGACAAGGGGACAGAGGGGTGGACAGGGGGACAGAGGGGGGGACAGAGGGGGGACAGGGGGACAGAGGGGGGGACAGGGGGTGGACAGGGGGACAGAGGGGTGGACAGAGGGGGGACAGGGGGACAGTGGGGTGGACAGGGGGACAGTGGGGTGGACAGGGGGACAGAGGGGTGGACAGTGGGGTGGACAGGGGGACAGTGGGGTGGACAGGGGGACAGTGGGGTGGACAGGGGGACAGTGGGGTGAACAGAGGGGGGGACAGAGGGGTGAACAGAGGGGGGGGACAGTGGGGTGGACAGGGGGACAGAGGGGTGGACAGGGGGACAGAGGGGTGGACAGGGGGACAGTGGGACAGTGGGGTGGACAGGGGGGCAGAGGGGTGGACAGGGGGACAGAGGGGTGGACAGAGGGGGGGACAGGGGGACAGTGGGGTGGACAGGAGGACAGAGGGGTGGACAGGGGGACAGAGGGGTGGACAGGGGGACAGTGGGGTGGACAGGGGGACAGTGGGGTGGACAGGGGGACAGTGGGGTGGACAAGGGGACAGAGGGGTGGACAGGGGGACAGTGGGGTGGACAGGGGGACAGTGGGACAGTGGGGTGGACAGGGGGACAGAGGGGTGGACAGGGGGACAGTGGGGTGGACAGGGGGACAGAGGGGTGGACAGAGGGGGGACAGGGGGACAGAGGGGGGACAGGGGGACAGTGGGGTGTACAGGGGGACAGTGGGGTGGACAGGGGGACAGAGGGGTGGACAGAGGGGGGGACAGGGGGACAGTGGGGTGGACAGGGGGACAGAGGGGTGGACAAGGGGACAGTGGGGTGGACAGGGGGACAATGGGGTGGACAGGGGGAGAGTGGGGTGGACAAGGGGACAGAGGGGTGGACAGGGGGACAGAGGGGTGGACAGGGGGACAGTGGGGTGGACAGGGGGACAGTGGGACAGTGGGGTGGACAGGGGGACAGAGGGGTGGACAGGGGGACAGTGGGGTGTACAGGGGGACAGAGGGGTGGACAGAGGGGGGACAGGGGGACAGAGGGGGGACAGGGTGACAGTGGGGTGTACAGGGGGACAGTGGGGTGGACAGGGGGACAGAGGAGTGGACAGAGGGGGGGACAGGGGGACAGTGGGGTGGACAGGGGGACAGAGGGGTGGACAAGGGGACAGTGGGGTGGACAGGGGGACAGAGGGGTGGACAGGGGGACAGAGGGGTGGACAGGGGGACAGTGGGACAGTGGGGTGGACAGGGGGACAGAGGGGTGGACAGAGGGGGGGGAAGGGGGGACAGTGGGGTGAACAGGGGGACAGAGGGGTGGACAGGGGGACAGAGGTGTGGACAGGGGGACAGTGGGGTGGACAGGGGGACAGTGGGGTGGACAGGGGGACAGAGGGGTGGACAGGGGGGTGGACAGGGGGACAGTGGGGTGGACAGGGGGACAGTGGGGTGGACAGGGGGACAGAGGGGTGGACAGGGGGACAGAGGGGGGGACAGGGGGACAGAGGGGTGGACAGGGGGGTGGACAGGGGGACAGTGGGGTGGACAGAGGGGTGGACAGGGGGATAGAGGGGTGGACAGGGGGACAGTGGGGTGGACTGGTGGACAGGGGGACAGTGGGACAGTGGGGTCCTCACTTGTTAGTAGGCTGTTGCTTGAAGCCTCCGCTATCGCTGTCACTCTTCGCGCCTCCTGTCTCCGTGCGGGACTGTGCTGGGAACTACACTTCCCAGCATGCAGCGCGGCACACAGAGCCCTCCATTACTGGGGTGGGGGAGGCGGCTTGAGCGGAGCGGAGCGGATATGCTCCCTGCCGAAGCCGAGCCGACCTGGCCTGGCCCGAGCCTGGATTGTCGGGAATCCGGCCCTGGGTGGATTGGGCCGGATAAATGTCCTCGGCGGGCCGCATGTGGCCCGCGGGCCGTAGTTTGAGGACTCCTGCTCTAGATTTTTCTGTAAAACATTTATATTTGGATAGAATTGTGTTCAAGTCAGAGAGGGTAAAATGTGTTGTGGAACTTAATAGGTGCACTTTTTTCTGCATTTTAAGAAAAAACATTTTCTATAGTGGACAAACAATAATATACTCAAAAAACAGCTGCACTACATGTTTTATAGAGTAAACTGAATTTGGTATACACAGAAAGAAAACTGTAAAGACCTTTTTTTATTGGTGTTACAAACTGTTTTCTTTCTATAAGATCTTCTGAACCACAAATCGGAATGAATCCACAGCCAAGACATAACAATGAATTTTTTATTAATGTATTTGCAAACGTATAAGTACAATAACTAAATAGTAAGGCATTGCAGTATTAATATATTAGAAAAAACAAAAACAAAACACACTTCCAACCAAAGTGCCTATACTGTATGTACATGGAGAGGAAAAAAAAAACATCAGCAGGACAGAAATAATAGGAAATTAATAAATAAAAATAGAATTTAGTAATTTAAAGAAAGCAAACATTAGAAAAATAATAAACCTCTGCCTTCCTAAAGGTTGATATGATAAGCCTTCTATATTTTCTGTACATTCTTCAGGGACTAGTTCATCATACTGAAAAAGATTGCCTATACTTGGAGGATTTATGGGTTTGTTCTTGTAATGTGGTTATGATGAAATTGGAATCCCCAGGGGAAGATAAACTTTTCAAACTAATTAATAATCTTTGATCTGCAGCTGCCTTGTTAAATGTTCCTTAGGAGTCCAGAGTAATTCTCTACTAAATAGAGTGCTGTATTTCTTAACAAAGCATGAAGCGTCCAAAAAAATTACTAGTAATTATTTCCCTTCTGCCAAAATAGTCAAAATTTTCTAAAATGGTAAATCATAAATTTAAAGGCCTTTTTATTGTTACAAATCAATCAAGGTGGCTAATACAGTAAATTCTTAATAAACTGTCCAAATGTCTTAACATGCAAGTCACCTTGGCAAATCAAAAAAGTTTGACGCATGTAATTTCCTTGTAAAGTATAAATTGTTGTACAGCAGTTAATGGCCATAGTCTTTTTAAAGATTTTTTTTACACTTCAAAAACCTGTATTTTAAGTTTTTTTTTTAAATTATAACAATCAATCCACTTTAAAACTTATTAATGAAAAACTTGTATTATAATTTGAATACCCTTTTCTACAACATTGCACAGTTACTTTAGTTTTTAAGAATGTTTGCCATTTTCTGTAAAATGTGTCAATTTCTGAGAAGAACTGATTATTTAAGACTCTTAAAAAAAAACGTAATCTTGCTCAACATTTACAGTTACCTGCATATAAGAAACTTGCTCCGCAAGTTTCCGGAGGCATGAGAAGAAAGCTCCTCTGGGTCACTGAGGATTACAGTACCTGGAACTGCCTCCTTCCAGCCACGTACTACTCCCAAGGGTTCTGGGGATGGAAAATCATCTGTTAAGGGTTGACACATGTCTTGCTCTGCTTCAATGCCTCCAAAGCTGCCAGAATTCTCCTTCTCCCTTTCCTCTTGTGTTTTCTGTGGCATAGGAAGGCTGGTGTCAGCATAAAACGGGCCTTGAGAGGAAAGGAAGTCCTCCTAGTCCTCCCACTGCTTTGCCTCAAGTGCACTGTCCATAATGCCAGGCAGAGTCTGCTCCAGCAGGAACACAACAGGGTTTATGTCACTGATGCATGCATTGTCATGGCTCACCATCCTTGTGGCCTCTTTAAATGGTAAAAGTATAGTGCATGCATCCTTTATCAGCAGCAATTTGCATGGGGAAGAAAAGAAGAACCGGCCTGAGCCTCTCGTTGTGCCATACTCACGCAGGTACTCGTTGTCGGCCCTCTGCTGCATGTGCAGCCACTGCAGCATTGCCAAAGTTGAGTTCCACCTGGTGGGCATGTCACAAATCAGGCGGTTTACGAGCAGGTGGAATTCCTGATTAATTTTAGCCAACCGAGCACTGGCTGTGTATGACTGCCTGAAATGGCTACAGACTCTTTTGGCCTGCTTCAGCAGATCTTCCAATCCTGGGTACCTTTTTAAAAAAAAAGCAGCACCCCCAAAATGAGGACATGTGCCAGGCATGGCACATGTGTCAAATTTCCCTGTCTAAGGGTGGACAGGAGTTTTGTGCCATTATCGCACACCACCATTCCTGACTCTAGCTGGCGTGAACCACTTTTGGGCGTGCTCCAGCAGAGCTGTCAGAATCTCTGCTTCGGTAAGGTTCCTATACTCTAGACAGACCAGCTGAAGCACTGCATGGCACCTTTCAGCCTAACTCATTGAATAGCATCTTGAACATTGAGGGGGTACTTGTAGTTCATGGGACAACTCAGCAGAAGAGGGCATGGAGGAGGAGGAGGGGGTGGAGCTGACAAATCTCGCATCATTACCACTAGCTGTTTGGAGACATGGTGGCACAACAAGCTGCAGCACTGAGCCCGGTCCTGCATCCTTCTGAGTTGCAAGCAGAGTTATCCAGTGTGCTGTGAACTAAATATAACATCCCTGACAATGCTTGCTGGACCATGTGTCAGCAGTAATGTGGACATTGCGGCTGACTGCCTTGCCCACCAATGCCACAACATTGCCTTCCATGTCATGGTAGAGAGCTGGATTAGCCTTACGTGAAAATAAATAGCGACTGGGAACCTGCCATTGTGGACAGCACTTTCTGCAATTCATGGAAGAGGGCAGAATCCACCAGATGGAAAGGCAGGAGTTGTAAAGCCAGGAGCTTTGACAAGCTTGAAATTAGACGCTGAGCATGTGAGTGGCAGTGACTGTATTTTTTTTCGCTGCAGCAGATACGGCAGGTAAATTTGCCTGCTGTAGTTTACAACTGGTGGTGTGCTACTGGCAGACGTGCTGCAAGGACCTGGGACACCCTGTGCTATACCATCATCCCTGTCAGTGGAGGCTGCTGAGAGGTCATGAGGTATGGTGGGGGTACACCAAAAGATGAGAGGTGAGGAGGAGTAGAATTGCACCCCTTTTGTGTGGCTTTCAGATGCTCTTGCCAATCGGCTGAGTGGTAGGAGGTTAAATGCCTTGTCAAGCATGTGGTACCGAAATGGCTGGTGTTTTTGCCACGCTTGATGTGCTAAAAAGGCCCAAACAGCTGAGCTGTGGGAAGTGGGCTGGGAGATGACAGCTCCACAAGCTGGTGAAATAGGGAGGCTGCTCTATACTCTTCCATGATGGCTGTCTCTTTGGGGTTGTGTCTCACCCTCACTTTCCTCCTCTGCTCTAGCTGGCACCCAAGTCGCGTCAGTGACCTCATCATTATCACTACCCCCTCCATCCTCATTATCACTGGAAAAAACTTGGCAATATGCTGTGACTGGGGGAACATGGCTGCCAATTTGTTTACCATTGTTCTCCCCTTTCTGTAGGCTCATGTTCCTACCTTCCTCAACCTCAGAACCAACATCTGAATCAAGTAATGGCTGCACATCGTCAAGGACCAAGTGGCTGACACTGTGTTCAAATACTGTAACTCAGCTGACTCCTCCATGTCTGATGCTGGGGCTAGGAACTCCGTAGTGCATTATGCTACCAGAGGAGTAGCTGTGGACAAGGAGGCAGAATAAGCCACTCTGGCAGCTGCAGTAGACTGTGCACTAGAATTTGCTTGGGTGCAGGAGGATGAGGAGGATGATGGTTTAGTAAGACAGTCCACCACCTCCTCTGCATGCTGTGGCTGGATGGCATGGGCAACATCACTAAACAGGAGGAAATGAAGCCCTATCGGAGGACAGACCACATCCAATTTTGCCTGTGGACACATATACTGCTGGCCCCCTCACAATGCCATGGGAACATCTGCCTCTCCTTGTTGGGCTCCCAGACATGATGGGGGATGTTTATTAACAAAATGTAATAAAGATGTGGAAATATGTACATGGATGCACTTTAATCAATGGAAAGTGGTGTTTCGTGCACTTTAACTTGAGTACTCACTACACAGACACACTGGAACACTACAATACACTGCAGTAAAACTGCAGTCACTTACTGCAATGTACTGTGGTAAACGTGCACTAATGCACTAAGATGTACTGCATTAAACATGCAGTAACGCACTCAAATATTATGCAGTAAACATGCAGTAATGCACTGATATATACTGCGTTAAACATACAGTAATGCACTGATATATACTGCGTTAATTTTAAATGTCCAGTAACCTACTCAAATATACTGCATTAAAAGTGCAGTAACGCACCGATATATACTGTGTTAGTATACACTGCAGGAAACCAGCTATGACAAATTAAATTGACACTAAAGTAAAAATAAATGGTCACACTACACTCACAAAAACTTATACTAAAGTAAAAATGAATGCTCAGACTACACTCACACTAAACCATCACTAGATTCACACTAAACTGATTATCTACACTGACAATAGAAGCTCAATAGCACACTATAGCACACTAACTTGCTAGCAGCACTGAACAGAGCCCTGTTCTATATCTCTCCATGCCAATATCACACTGCAAATAGCTGCTATGGGGAGAATATTTTTATAGTTTGGGGCGGGACTCAGAGCAATGAGCCCTGATTGGATAGAGTCATCATTTCTTTCTTCAATCATGGCTCTGACAGTGCTCTGTGCCCTGATTGGGCAAAGCTTTTATTGCTTCAGCCAATCAGGGCTTCCAATGCACTGTGCGGCGGTAAAGTGTATTGTGGTCATTCAGCGGGCCAAACAAAAGGTTGAGCGACCCAATAATTTGGGTGTTTGTCGAATGGGCGAACTGCCAATGTTCAGCCTGAACTCGAATGCTCGGCCAAACCGCTTGTCCAACTCTACCTAGAAGCAGTGGCGTCGCTAGGGGGTGGCTTTTGGGGCTATAGCCCCGAATCTGTGGCCCATATCCCCAAGTCTCTATAGGGGTCCCCAAGGGGAGAGGAGGCTCTCTGGGGACCCTGATGTAAGTGGGGGGCTCTCTGGGAACCCTGATGCAATGTGGAGGCTCTCTGGGGTCCCTGGTTTTAAGGGGGAGGCTCTCTGGGGACCCTGATTTAAGGGGGAGGCTCTCGGGCACCCCAATGTAAAAGGGGCTCTCTGGGAACCCTGATGCAAGTGGGAGGCTCTCTGGGGACCCTGATGCAAGGGGGAGGCTCTCTGGGGACTCTGATGTAAGGAGGAGGCTCTCTGGGGATATACACACACACACGTATATTACTGTATGTACATGTGTATGCCCGCCCAATGACTTTCTTTACTACGCTGCTATGGGCTCTAGCCCTAGATCTTTTGTAGACCTAGCAACGCCCCTGCCTAGAAGTAAGCCTTATTATAAGAGGTGAGAGTTTACTCCCACTTTACCAAAAAACTGCCTATGAAGGTAAAAACAAACTGTGCAGTTATGACCAAAGTTGAATAAGGCTCTTACTGTAGGTGCAGGCCATGTATGTACCTCCTGAAACCTGACTGAGAAAACTCCCACAGATATCATCATCCAATTTTTAACTTGTTGCTATGGACACCACCGTAGGAGTGAGCTCCTAGAAGAGTGCATGTAAGGAGGTTTGAGTTACTTCATCAGGGAGGAAAGTGCATGTGAGGAGGTTTGAATCAGGGAAAAAGCTTGCTCCTATGATGGTGAAAGTGAATAGTAACAGCTGGGAGTCTTTTACCAATGTCCCTAGCAACAAGGCAGGATGTGTGCTGTTTTTCTTGTTCACCTTACCTACAAGATTGTTTCATACAGGCCTCAATTTTTAGATGAACACATGTAATTCAATTTAGGAGAGGCATGGAATGTCAATTGGAGGATCATTGGCTAGGAGTCTGAGTAGATACCATTGTGTATGTTAAAAGCATTGCATTATAGATTGTTCAGTTTTTACAGGCAAGATTTGAATGAAAGATTTCCAACAACACCTGAGGTGCTGGCTGCCACTTTGTTCCCAGGGCCGGTGCTACCACTAGGCGGACTAGGCAGCCGCCTAAGGCACCTGGTCGCTGGTAATCCTACTCCTGCTCTGTCCACAGAGCCAGCAACTATTAACCAGGCTGTACAGTGAAGGCCGCTATGCACCCTGGCCTGTCCTGTCAGTGACCCTGGAGCCAAGGCTGTACAGCACCCACACCCCCCCCTTGGAGGTTGCTCTGCACCCTGGCCTGCCCCCCCCCCCCCCCATGAGGCTGCATTGATTGGCAGTGGTGAAGCGGCATTGATGGGCACTGGTGAGACTGCATTAATTGGCATTGGTGAGACTGCATTAATTGACACAGGTGAGGCTGCATTTGAGGGGCACAGGTGAGGCTGCATTTTAGGGGCACAGGTGAGGCTGCATTTTAGGGGCACAGGTGAGGCTGCACTTGACTGGCACAATAGAGGCTACATTTGACGGGTGCTGGTGAGGTTGCATTTGATGGGGGCTGGTGAGTCTGCATTTGATGGGTGCTGTTGAAGCTGCATTGATTGGCACTGGTGATGCTGCATTTGATAGGCACAGGTGAGCCGGGGAGCAGCAAAATTAGGTTTTGCCTAGGGTGTCAAAGATCCTTGCACCAGCCCTGTTCCAGTGTGGCGGCTTTTATGCAAGTTAAGCTTACTACTTGTGCATGATGTTTTATACCTGAGGTCCTGCTGGCATTCTCCCTGGTTGGATTGGCGGCTTTTTATGTAAGTACATCTTGCACGATTATTTTATATGTTTGTCTTTTGTATGTTGATTCACCAATAAGTACTACACGAAGAGATTTTTAATTTTTGTCATTGGTGACTTATTACTGTGGACAGGGCTTTTTTTCTCAGAAAATAGGTGCAGGAACTCAACCATGACCCCCAAAACCCCCTTGATCCCCACACACAAACTCCAAACAGCATCAAATACTGGGTGTGGTCATATTTCACTAACAGTGGGAGGGTCTTAAAGGGGCATTAAATACCAGGAGTACATTATGTGCAGAGTTCATGGGTGCACTACGTGCAGAGTTCAGGGTTGTGCTACACACAGAGTGCAGAGTTCCGCCTTCTTCCATAGCTGTTTACCTCTGCATCCCCATCCACATCTCACTTTTACCCCTCTTCCCAGCCGGCTCTAGGACCTCCCCGCACACTGTAAATGGCTCTGCCTCTCTAACTTGCAGGGAGATCATCCGGTGGGAGTGTCGGCATCTGCACTGCACCCCAGGCACCCACATCTCCCTTGTCCCCATCCTGCACTCAGTGGGAGCCAAGGATGACTATATACCTCTGATGACTTGGATCCTGTATTATGCTTATTTTGCTGTTTTAATTCTTAGACAGCAACTATATCTGGTGAGTTCTTTTTCCTGCTGTTGGTGAAGTCTGCACTGAGTGACTGGAGCACTCAAAGTCGGAGACCACTTGAAATATATCAGCTTGAATTTTTTTACATCAAGTATTTTGCTTTTGAGTATTTTTCATTTTAATGTACTATTAGAACACTTCAGGTGTTTTATTTAAGATGTGTTAAGCGCTGCAATTTTTTCTTATTTTTAGTATTTCAGTGCTCTGTATATCTACACTAATTGCAAGCGGCTGCTTTCACCAATAATTGCTAACAATATTCTCACGTTTAAAGATTCCCAAATGTTGAAGACCTTTTGAATCCATAATTCCTTATGCAGGGAAGCCTCCACCCATTACATGCAAAACATAGGATAATTTAGCAACAAATAAAGAAATAGTAGGGGGTTCAGGGTAGATCCACTTAAGTAAAATAGTCTTCCCTGCCACAAGGTATATTATAGTAGTAAGCAGTTGCTTGCAGCCCCTTGAGATTTTAATTCCCGGGAAATTAATTAGGTCTAAAAGAGCCTATTCGGGAGTTAGAGTTAAAGGTAAGCAGATAGGTATGTGGTAGCATAATGCACTACGGAGCTCCAAAAACATTTAATCCTGGAGCATGATCAAAAAGCATGGAAAAGGTCTGCATCTAAATACAGTTTTATCTTTTAGATTTAGCAGGAATTGTGTACAATATTTTGTGTTTGCTAATAATGATTTTAGTGTATTTTTAGAGGAAATATTGTTTTAATATTTCTGTGGGAGGAGGGGCGGTTAGTGGGGAGGCCACCACTGTTCTTCCTGCACAAAATTAAAAATACATCTAGATCTAGCTTTACCATGCCAGTGTGCCAGTGTAAATTGTTGTTGTAAAGTGATTTCCATCCTTACAAATATGTGACTTTCAACCTGGTGATCCTGCAATGTAGGTCTTCATTCAGGCACTTTCTGTTATGAGGTGATGATTTTCTCCCAACCGTGTCCCTACTTTGTCACAGGTTCCCTTGGTGGTGATTACAGGTGTCTGCTACAAGTGAATATACATTACAGCAGGGGTCTCAAACTCAAATTGCCTGAGGGCCACATGACAAGTTTTCATATCCCATGGGGGGCCGCATGCAAACTTTTAAAACTTCAAAAGCAATAAACTATACCAGCAATAATATACTATACTATACCCAGCACTGGTGTCAGCAAACGCATTATTAACCCCCAGCACTGGTGTCAGCAAACGCATTATTAACCCCCAGCACTGGTGTCAGCAAACGCATTATTAACCCCCAGCATTGGTGTCAGCAAATGCATTATACCCAGCACTTGTGTCCGTAAACGCATTATTAACCCAGCATTGGTGTCAGCAAACGCATTATTAACCCCCAGCATTACCCCTCCCACACTGCACAAATAGCCCCACACTCCATAAAATACCCCCCACACTCCATAAAATACCCCACACACTCCATAATTACCCCCACACTACACAATTACCCCCCACACTGCACAATCACCCTCCACACTGCATAAAATACCCCCCACTCTGCACAAATTTCTACCCCAGTCACCCCACTAAGGACTTTGCCTCAGTGTGATGGCTCACTCACCTCTCCTGGCAGTCAGGATCATCTGCCTCCCAAGTCCTCTCCTCCTGGCTTCCACACAGGCCTAGTGACAGGGGACCCAGAGAATACAATCTCCCACTCTCAGGTGGCAGCAGGACCCTGGTTTGGGGCTCTGGTCGATCGTCAATGCCTAGGTGGGCAGATCGATGAGCGGATCCTTCCTCCGCTCCTTCCTCTGCTCTGTTCTCCCTCTGGGCTGCAGCAGCATGCAGCAGAGAGGACAGAGGAGATGGAGAGGTAAAGCTCTTTGGCGCCTCCCCCTCTGTGGTGCCTGGGTGCAGTTCAAAAAGACATCCTGGATAGAGGTCGACCGATATGGGTTTTTCTCTGGCCCATGCCGATACCGATATTTAGAAATTGGGGCGGCCGATGGCCAATATATATGTGGCCGATATTTTAGGCTGATTTAAAAAAAAAAAAACCTCACCCACTCCACTCCTCCCTGCTTGCTCCTGTCACTCTACCACACACTTGATGTCCTCAGTACAGATGGCACTGGTTAGCTTAGGCAAGTGGCACTGGCAGGTGGCACATGGCACTGATTGGCAGGTGGCACTGATTGGCACTGACAGATGGCACTGGCAGGTGGCACTGATTGGCAATGGCACTGGCAGGTGGCACTTATTGGCAGTGGCACTGGTTGGCACTGGAAGGTGGCACTGGCAGGCATTGGCAAGTGGCACTGGTTTGGAACTGGCAGGTGGCACTGGTTTGGAACTAGCAGGTGGCACTATTGGCACTGGCAGGTGGCACTGATTGGCCTGGCACTGGCAGGTGGCACTGATTGGCGTGGCACTGGCAGGTGGCGGCAGGTGGCACTGGTTGGCACCGGCAGGTGGCACTGATTGGCGTGGCACTGGCAGGTGGCGGAAGGTGGCACTGGTTGGCACTGGCAGGTGGCATTGATTGGCAGGGGCACTGGTTGGCGGTGGCACTGGCAGGCACTGGTTGGCAGTGGCACTGATTGGCGGTGGCAGGTGGCACTGGCAGGTGGTACTGGTTGGAGGTGGCAGGTGGCACTGGCAGACTGGTTGGCACTGGCACTGATTGGTGGTGGCACTGGCAGCTGGCACTGACAGATAGCACTGACAGATGGCACTGATTGGCACTGGCAGGTTTCACACTGAGCGGAGTGTAACCGTGTGTGAAACTGACAAGGAGCTGTCCACACTCAGCGCTTGATGCTTGTGTGAAGCTGACACGTAGCACAGAGGAGAGAGACAGAGGGATCTGTCAGAATTGAGGTTGATGTCGGGGTGGGCGGGACACGGCCGGGGTGGGCGGGACCAGCAGCTATCAAACACAAGCCAATGATTGGGCTGCTTAAGAAAAGGGGCGGGCCACATACACGTAGCGTCCCGCCCAGATCCCATTGGCTGGTGTTTGATATTGGCCGGGTCCCGCCCACCCCGGCCGGGTCCCGCCCACCCCCGACATCAACCTCAAATCTGACAGATCCCTCTGTCTCTCTCCTCCTGTTACATGTCAGCTTCACACAAGCATCAAGCGCTGAGTGTGGAGAAGGGAGGAGGAACGGCGGCCAGTGCTATATATCGGTCTAATGGGCAAATATCGGTCGACTTCTAGTTCTGGATCGGCCCTGCCCGGGCCATTTTTAACCGGTCCGCGGGCCGCAAATGGCCCGCGGGCCGGTACTTTGAGACCCCTGCATTACAGTATATGACACAGGATTAGTCCACCATTGTAGTTATAATGAAGCTGGCCTTGAGTAATGATGTACAGTCAAAGCTGCATACATGTAGAGAGAAAGTGGCTTAAAGCAGTGGGAGGAGATTGCCAGCACTGAGATGCATTAATGGATGAAAAAAGATATAAACACAATTGTATATGATAGACTGTGCTTTAGCAAAACAAAAGGTAATGCCGGTAATGCTTTAACAAATGTTAAAAAAAAACATAGTGTTAGCTTATTTTCTCTGCTGGCACTGTTAAATCGGAAATGGTAATAATATTAATAATAACTTTGTTGTTATTAATAATAGTAATAATAATAATAAATATTATTATTATTATTATTATTCTTTATTATAACATAAAAATGTAGAGATTCAAGCTGGAAAACGTTGGAAGGTTTAAAAGTACCAATATCTAGCAGTGTTTCTGTGAGGCAAGGGGACTGATTTACCTCAGGCACTTCAGCTGTACACTTTGTAAGGGAAGCCATGCAGAGATGCATGCTGATATGAATTTTAGAGAAAAGGGGGAAAAGTCCACTTTAAGGTGCTGAACACTGAAAATCAATCTTTTTAATTCAAGAATACAAAAATCAGTCATGGCATCTTGATGGTATACTAAAAGCCAGTTCACACCCGAACGCGGTTTGGGAAAGGCACTCCGTGCACGTTTCCCGCTCCGCAGGTGATCGCACTGCCCTTGTGATCTGCATGCAGGTGCCAATGTATTGCAGGCACCAAATGACATAGTGCCACAGTATCATGCAGTTTGGTGCAGTGCATTTTTTAAAGTAGTGCAAGCACTACTTCTTGCGCGGTCCGGTGATTTTTGTAGCCTATTCAAATGTACCCACGCATTCCTGCGTGATCCCGGTGTGTACCAGCCCTCAGTCTAGGTTCACATCTGTGCGGCTGCGCATGATGCATTTTTCAGGCAAATTTTTCAGTGCCTTTAGCATTTTTAAACCAGCGTTTTTTTATGCGTTTTTGCATGCAGTTTTCATGCATTTTACGTTTTTTGTCTTCTCTTTAAACGCATTGTAAAACACACTGTATATAGCTGGTTGCTAGGGAGGAGGCCGGGAAGCTGGCCGCCATGTCCTTAGCAACCAATGAGTCATCAGCTGTCAGCGGGTTTCCCTGCTGAAAGCTGAATGTAAAAAAAATGTAAAATTTGCCGGCAAAAAAATTCACAAAAAAACCTGGTGAGGGGTTCCTCCCCCAGGTCCATACCAGACCCTTCAGGTCTACTATGGATTCAGAGGGGACCCCCACGCCAAAATGTTTTGAAAAACAGCGTGGGGTCCCCCCAAAATCCATACCCGGCCCTTATCCAAGCATGCCACCCGACAGGTCAGGAAAGGGAGGGGATGAGTGAGCGCCCCCACCCTCCTGAACCATACCAGGCCGCATGCCCTCAACATGGGAGGGGATTGGTGCTGTGGGGCAGGGGGGCTCTGTGCCCCCACCCCAAAGCACCTTGCCCCCATGTTGATGAGGACAAGGGCCTCTTCCTGACAACCCTGGTGGGTGGTTGTCGGGGTCTGTGGGCGGGGGGCTTATCGGAATCTGGAAGCCCCCCTTTAAGAAGGGGGCCCCCAGATCCCACCCCCCCATGTGAATGGGTATCGGGTAATGTAAATGTAATAAAAACACAAGAGACGGTTTTTGACAATTCCTTTATTAATAGCGCTGTCTTCTCTAGCCATCTCTTCCCGTCGTCTTCTCCTTCCTGCCGTCTCCTCCTCAAGCTGTCTCTTCCTGCTGTCTTCTCCTTCCCATTTCCTTCTCCTCAAGCTGTCTCTTCCTGCCACCGCTGTCTCTTCCTACTGCTGTCTTCTTCCTCACCGCCGGTTAAAAAAAAAAAAAATGTAAAAAGCCGCTCTTGTTCTGTTGATTTCTTCGTCTGTTTTGTTGTCGCCCGCTCTCTGCCGACTCTTATATAGCAATGGGGCATTGCCATCTGATGACATCACCCGGAGAGCCCTCCCATTGTCACAAGGAGCAGGCTCTCGCCATTTTTTTTTTTTTTTAATTTTGGCGTGGGGGTCCCCTCCGAATCCATACTAGACCTGAAGGGCCTGGTATGAACCTGGGGGGGAACCCCATACCGTTTTTTTTTTCACAATTTTTAAAACATTTTTTACATTCAGCTTCCAGCGGGGAACCCCGCCGACAGCTGATGACTCATTGGTTGCTAAAGACACAGCGGCCGGCTTCCTGGCCCCCTCCTTAGCAACCAGCTATATACAGTGGTAAAATAAGAACCGCAAAACACATCAAAAATCCCATCACAAATGCAACACTTGCATTTCTGGTGCGGTTCAATTGAAATCTATTAGCTGCAAATCAAAAGAAAAAAGTCCCTGAACCTTTCCAAAAACGTACCTGCCGCAAAACACATAGGTGTGAACTAGTACCATAGGAAACCATGTTAAATGGACTGTAGTGCATTTCTGCAAACTGCAAAACACACAAAAAAATGCATAGGTGTGAACGTAGAGTTATGCCCCGTACACACGGGCCGGACTTTTTGGCAACAAAGGTCCGACAGTTTTTCTGACGGACTTTCAACAGACTTTTGACCGACTTCTGATTGACTTTCGAAGGAACGGACTTGCCTACACACGATGACACCAAAGTCCGACGGATTCGTACGTGATGACGTAAGACCGGACTAAAATAAGGAAGTTCATAGCCAGTAGCCAATAGTTGCATTAGCGACGGTTTTCGTCCGTCGGACTAGCATACAGACGAGCGGATTTTTCGATAGGAACTGGGTCCGGCAGAGTTCCGACATAAAGATTTGAAACATGTTCCAAATCTAAAGTCCGTCAGATTTTCGACAGAAACAGTCCGCTGAAGGTCCGATGAAGCCCACACATGGTCGGATTGTCTGCCGGATTCGTCCATCGGACCAGTCCGTTCAAAAAGTCCACTCGTGTGTACAGGGCATTAGTGTCTCTCTCCTTCCACCTTCACAGCTTCTGATTAGTTATTCCTGGCTAAAACTATAGATCCTGATTGTTAATTGGTGCATAGCTTGATTACTGTTACCTGCATGGAAGCATACTTTCAGATGTTCATGAATCCTTATTTTTTTAAACTAGTTAATAGTAAAAATAATGGATATATAGGATATATAGAAAAGTTATTAAAATGTAGCCAGTTCGTGTATAGATAGATGTCACCATTTAATAATCAGGATTTTTTTTGAGTATGGATTCTTTTTCTGGGACTTTCTTCTTTTTTATGGACTATTATTTTTGATTCACAATATTTTTGATTCACATATTTTAATGTCTTAGTTTTCCACTTTCGTTGGATTATATGTAGACAACATATGTATGGCACCGCACTTTGTTTTTCCATATTCGCGTACAGAACCGTTTTTTCACTTTACAGGTCACTTAACATGACCTATTGCTAAACTTCAAAGAAGTTTGGGGACGTAGCTAGGGGGAATAAAGGTGTCCACCCCCTTCCCCCAAGACAGGGTTAAGATACCAAGATTAAAGTGGTTGTAAACCCTTGAGGTTTTTAACCTCGCTGGATTCTATGCATTAAGGTGAAAAACCTTCTGTAATGCTGCAGCCCCCCCGACCCCAATTTTTACTTACCTGTACCCCCTCTATCTCGCGCTGGGGACGAGCACACCAGCAAAAGTCAGTCTTGGGTCCTGATTGGATGGATTGATAGCAGCGCAGCCATTGGCTCCTGCTGCTGTCAATCAAATCCAATAATGTGGGCGCCAGGGAGCGGCAGGGGCGGATCCAGAGTCTAGTCTTGGGAGGGGCACTGCCAGAAAATAAGGCTACTTTCACACTGGGGCGGGCGTCGGCGGTAAAGCGGTGCTATTTTTACCGCCGTTTTAGCGCCACTATTTGGCCGCTAGCGGGGTGGTTTTATCCCATTTATTTCTACTGAGACACACAGCCGCTATATTCCAATATGACATGCTGGTGCGGGTCCTTGAATAAATCCTGCCTGCATTCTGGGATCCACACGCATGACATATTGGGATATAGCGGCTGTGTGTCACAGTAGAAATAAATGGGATGCTGGCATTGGGATGCATGTAACACTTTATGCATCCCCAAGCCAGTAAAAGACAGCCCTGCATGTTGGACGCATGTCTGCTGCACGCCCTGTGTAAATGAAGCCTAAAGATGAATTTTTCTGTCATTCTATATCATCATTATTATCATGATAGTCACACAATACAGGTGATGTGGCTCAACGCACCTGTACTGTGTGATTATCATGATGATAGTGATGATGATTGGTAATTGTAATATGACACATGACACATGGAGGGGGTTAATGTACTCACTGATGTATTACTGACCAGTGGCAATTAATTAACCCCTTTGTGCTGCATTAGTGGCACTAGTGGCAGTGTTTATAAACCCCTTCATGCTGTAGCATAAAAGGGGTTAATTAACATTGATAGTGCCACTGTCATTAATGCTGCACAGAGGGGTTAATTGCCACTGGTCAGTAATACATCATAATACATCAGTGAGTACATTAACCCCCTCCATGTGCCATATTACAATTACCATTGTAAATTATTTAACCCCCCTCCCCTCCCCCAAAGCGTTAACCTCTTCACAAGGTGTTAACTCATTAACATAACAATGCCCACCGTAGCTAATTTACATAACAATGCCCGTCGTAGCTAATTAACATAACAATGCCCGCCATAGCCAATTAACATGACAATTCCTTAGCTAAGTGCTCACTTACTTGCAGTGCACTGAGCTGGCTACAGGTCCATCTTGTCTTCAAGACAAGGGACTAGGAAGCTCCTGTCGGGTGGAGATCACTCCGCCTGACAGGGAAGTGAAGTGACACTCGCACCGCTGTGCTGCAAATCTGCCAGTGTGTAGCAGCGGCCCCGGTGTCACATCACTTCCCAGACCCCCATAGTGATGCCACTGGCCCCCAGGGGATATACTTTAGGCCACCTGGGACTTTGGGAGAGCCAGGGGAAGCAGAAATAAAGTCCCTGCAGCTGCATTTAGAAGCCTTGTAACGCAAATCTGGTGAGGTGGCGGAGGGAGAAAGCCTTGGAGTCAGTACTATTTTCTGGGGGGGCAATTGCCCCGTTGCCCCCCCCCTGGATCCGCCCCTGGGGAGTGGGGCTGAGTCCTGCATTCTGTGTCAATAGACGCAGATGCAGGACTCGGGAGTTTGTTCGCATGGGTGTCCCGAAGGAGATCGCTTCTCCGACGGGGCACTCGAGAAGAGGAGGAGCTACTAGCTGTGCTGAGGGATCCCAGAAGAGGAGGATCGGGGCCACTCTGTGTAAAACTGAAGCTTTACAACCCCTTTAGGAACTAAGATGTTTAGTATGTTCTCCATAAGTTGTACTGAAGAAAAAGTGTACGAGGGGAAGCTCCACCTGGTGGATTTGTACTAGTGGGAAGCAATGAGATCTGTACTGGGGGGGAGTTTGGCTTAGGGAACGAGGTTTGTTTTTGTTGTACTGTCTACTGATCTGTACATCTCCTGACCTCTGCACTCCATGCAACACATACCCCAACCCATTCGCTCTGTGTATTACACTACATTACCCTTCTGGCACAGTATTAAAGCATATTTTTTGGATGCAAGGACAACATCATATGGTACTGAGTACACGGTGAGTAGACTTAATTTCCAGGCCTCTCCCACTTTTTTTTTCTTGTAAATTAGATGTTGGTTTGTTCTCAGTTGTGGAGGTACCCTGTCTATTGAGACAAACTGGTCAAAATTGTGATAGGGACTTTCAAGACTTGGTAAGAGTTCCATCTTTTATATCAATATGCTCTCCCACTGTTTAGCACTCCCACAATTCATTGCAGCATGCTGTATGTGACAACTAATTATTCTCCTCTGGATATCCAGGGGAAAAAAAATGTATTTACAGTTCTGCAGAAGCCTATTGTGTTCCTGTCATCAGGTCCTTTTATATCAGAAAAAAAGGGTCAAGTATTCTTATAATTCAAATTTCCACAAGTTATTACTAACATGCATTATTTTTTAACTCTTTTTTTTTTTTTCATATTTTCCCACATGCACTGTATCTAATGTAACAATGGTTTAACAAGGATTAACCGCTTCCCGACCAACCGCCGTAGTTATACTGCGGCAGGTTGGCTCCCCTGCGCGAGCCGTCATAGCTATACTTTGGCTCGCGGGGTCAGGATAGCAGGCACGCCCATGCACCTGCTGCACAGCCAGGGTGCCAATGCTCATGGCCGATGATCACGATGACTGCCGGCCACAAGCGATTGTGAGCAGGAGACACAGAACAGGGACGAGTGTGTGTAAACACACAAATCCCTTTTCTGTTCTGACAGGAGTGACAGATCGTGTGTTCCTATTAGCTAGGAATCATGATCCGTCACTTCCTCTAGTCAGTCCCACCCCCCTTAATTTTTACAGTAATCAATGCATTTTTAATCACAGTGATAGCTGTATTATTACCAATGGTTCCAAAAATGTGTCAAAATTGTCCGATGTGTCCGCTATAATGTCGCAATCATAATAAAAATCGCAGATCGCCGCCATTACTAGTAAAAAAAAAAATAATAATAAAAATGCTATAAATCTATCCCCTACTTTGTAGACGCTATAACTTTTGCGCAAACCAATCAATATACGCTTATTGCAATTTTTTTTTACCAACAATATGTAGAAGAATACATATCAGCCTAAACTGAGAAAAAATGTGCTTTTTTTTTTTTTAAAAAAAGGGGGATATTTATTATAGCAAAAAGTACAAAATAATGCGTTTTTTTCAAAATTGTCACTCTTTTTTTGTTTATAGCGCAAAAAATAAAAACCGTAGAGACAATCAAATACCACCAAAATAAAGCTCTATTTGTGGGAAAAAAAGACGTCAATTTTGTTTGGGTGCAACGTCGCACGACCGCGCAATTGTCAATTAAAGCGACGCAGTGCCGAATCGCAAAAAGTGCTCTGGTCAGGAAGGGGGTAAATTCTTCCGGGGCTGAAGTGATTAAAATGGCATAGTGCAACAATGACTATTAATGATCCTTTGATTTATGTTGTGAATAAAGTATTTTATTATAGGTTGTACATTATTTCCTATTTCAGTGCAAAATACTAATATAAAAGGTCCACTAAGGACATTGCCTTTATTGTTGCTGGATTCTTTGAATGCCCTCAGTGGAACCCAGTAATTATGCAAGAAGAGAATCTTGACACATTTGTATTGTTTTGCATTAGATATATCTTTTTGCCTTGAATTGTTTTGAGCTTTTAATTGCAAACCTTGATGCTCTAGGGATGAGATCAGTCATTGTGACAAAATGTTTTACTGGGCATATTTCCATAACCCTTTGCAACTGCCATGTAAATAATGGTTATTGTGGAGCTGTGAAAGCTAATATTAATGCAATGCTTATCAAGCTCTGGAATTATTAATATTGTCTTCCGCACCAATATGTAGCATTTACATGATGTTGCTGGTATGTTTTATTTATTATGGTTGACTTATTACTAAAATTCATCATGACAGATGAATTTGCCATCTTAATCTCAGACAATAAACAACACCAATTTATATTACATTTGCATAAGTATTTACCTCCTTAGACTTTTATGGTGTTAAATGTATTTATTTGGGATCTTATGGCACTGATCTAAACAAAATAGTCCATAATGTTGAAGTGAAAGAAATCTGTTTTCCAAATAAGGTTCAGATGAAATACTTTAAAAGAACGCTTATCATTTAACCCTTTCATGAGCAGATTTAATTGAACCTATATACTTAGACCAAATTTAGAGGCTTCAATATTCCTCTCTTTACATGGCGATAACAATGTAATGGTTTCTAACACTGTACAGGCGGTCCCCGGGTTACAAACAAGATAGGGTCTGTAGGTTTGTTCATAAGTTGAATCTGTCAGTTGGAACAGGTACATTTTTTTAAGTGTAGTTACAGCCAAAAAAACAATTTTTAAGCTTTTTGGATAGCATGTGGAAGGGTTAACTTAACACCCCGGTAACATTTATTTTGCTGTCTGTGTCCCTGTTCAGAAGATTACACTTCACTTTCTGTCCCTATGACCATTGGATTTTGAAAATGTGTGGTTTTTGTAGAAACAAGCCTTGGTGATAAAGCATCAGTGGAGGTACTTTTTCCTCTAATAACTCTTACAGGAGCGAATTTGCCTTCTTATGTTTGTAACTAGGGGACTGTATGTACTTCTTATCTCTAAACAGATGTCTACATTCTGTAAATAGCTACTATGACTAGCTGCCTGATGGTAACATAAGAACTAGGCTGATTGATCCCTGATCATTAATTATTCTGATACCTGCTGCTGTCAGTGATAACTGGATGTCAGATGTAGGATTACATCACAGCTTCAAAGTAGATTAATATTCTCATGCCACAGGAGCTGTGGCTAGAAATGTTTATATACAAATTGCATTAATCTAGTGGTAAATCATAATTCGTTTTTATTAGCTCCTCTCTACCTTTCTTCTTCTCACCTCATTAGGCTATATTGGTCATTTTTATTTCTTGCTACTGAACGATTTAACTACCTGCTAGATGTCACCTCATTAGGCTAGAGCTATATTTTTTGTGGCTTAATCTACTTACATTGAAAAACAATTTATTGTTAAGAGAATCTATTGACTGTCAAACAGATGTAACAAATAACTACCCGTGGAGTAAGCTTTCAAAACTGCACAATGCTCAGATCATACACTTTATTGTTAAAAGTTTTGGGACGCCTGCCTTGACACACACATGAACTTTAATGGCATCCCAGTTTTAGTCCGTAGGGTTCGATATTGAGTTGGCCCACCCTTTGCAGCTATATTCGCTTCTTCTAGAAAGGCTGTCAAAAAGGTTTAGGAGTGTGTCTATGGGAATGTTTGACCATTCTTCCAGAAGCGCATTTGTGAGGTCAGGCACTAAAGTTGGATGAGAAGGCCTGGCTCCCAGTCTCCGCTCTAATTCCAAAAGGTGTTCTATCGGGTTGAGGACAGGCAAGCCAGTCAAGTTACTCTACCCCAAACTCGCTCATACATGTTAGAACATCAGTGCCTGACCTCTAAAATGCGCTTCTGGAAGAATGGTCAAACATTCCCATATACACACTCCTAAACCTTGTGGACAGCCTTCCCAGAAGAGTTGAAGCTGTTTTATCTGCAAAGGGTCGGCCAACTCAATATTGAAACCCTACGGACTAAGACTGGGATGCTATTAAAGTATATATCGGAGCGCATTCAGCACAGTACAAATCCCATATCAAATCAAATTGCGTGTAAAAGCAGGCGCCCCCAATTCTTTTGATAATATAGTGTGTGTAACTGAATACTACAGGATGCTACTATGTGTGTAATGTTTTTTTTTCCCTCTTCTCTACACAAAAGGTACAATTTTTATGCAAGCCCCCCGATTGTGTCTCTCCTTTTCCTGGACTACTGTAAAAGATGCCACTACATATGTACGGGTTTTCCCCCTCTTCTCCACTGAAAAGGATACCATTTGTGTCTCTCCTTTACTGTACTACAAGATGCTATTACATGTGTGTATAACCCAAATGCTCATAACATCTAGGCTCTATGTAAAGACAAGTAGAAAGCTATTGCTGAAATATCAAGTCAAATTTGACATTTGCCAAAATGTATGTGGACGATATAATAAATAAGGGGAAAAAATGTATTTTTTTTGGACTTATTTGTTTTGGATTAGGCTCAAAAGCTAAATAGGTTGAAAGCTAACAGTGGTAGCATCATATTGTGGGGGTACTTTATCTGCATGGACTGAAAACTAATCAGTTTTGAGGGAAAGAAGAATGGAGCAAAAATAAAAAACAGTGCAATTCTAGTGTTAATCCGGTAAAAATCTGGAAGAGAAACTGAAATAGCGGTTCAGTACAAAGCAGGAAAATTACTCTAAACATATAACCAAACTACAAGGAAGTAATTTAAAGCCAAGAAAATGAATCTTGGCATCAAATTCCGGAGCTCAATATAATTGCAAATCTGTGGCTATACTTCAATATTTCTGTTCACCTAATTGCAAAGGCTTTTTTTTACCTTAATGCATTCTCTGTATTAAGGTAACAAAAAAAAAAATTCCTGTAGCTCCCTCCTGCCCCCCCCACCCCCACCCCAATACTTACCTGAGCCAGATTTTGGTCCAGTGCTGTGCCCAAGAGCAGAAGAGCTGCTCTCTCTCTCTCTCTCTCTCTCTCTCTCTCTCTCTCACTTCTTCCTCACAAGACACAGTGAGAGCAATGGGAGCTATTGGCTCCTGCTGCAGACAATCAAATCCAGTGATGGGAGAGTGAAGGGCGGGGCTGAGCCACATTATATATCAGTAGATGCCCAGAGTGTGGCTCAAGATTGAGCCATTGGCTCCCACTGCTGTTAATCACAGTCAGTGAGCCAATTAAAGACTGTACATTGTGTGTGTGTCTGTGTGTCTGTGTGTGTGTGTGTGTGTGTGTATACGGTATCTCACAAAATTGAGTACACCCCTCACATTTTTGTAAATATTTTATTATATCTTTTCATGTGACAACACTGAAGAAATGACACTTTGCTACAATGTAAAGTAATGAGTGTACAGCTTGTATAACAATGTAAATTTGCTGTCTCCTCAAAATAACTCAGCACACAGCCATTAATATTAAAACCGCTGGCAACAAAAGTGAGTACACCCCTAAGTGAAAATGTCCATATTGGGCCCCAAGTGTCAATATTTTGTGTGGCCACCATTATTTTCCAGCACTGCCTTAGCCCTCCTGGGCATGGAGTTCAAAAGAGCTTCACAGGTTGCCACTGGAGTCCTCTTACACTCCTCCATGACGACATCACAGAGCTGGTGGACGTTAGAGACCTTGCGCTCCTCCACCTTCCATTTGAGGATGCCCCACAGATGCTTAATAGGGTTTAGGTCTAGAGACATGCTTGGCCAGTTCATCACCTTTACCCTCAGCTTCTTTACAAGGCAGTGGTCGTCTTGGAGGTGTGTTTGGTGTCGTTATCATGTTGGAATACTGCCCTGTGGCCCAGTCTCTGAAGGGAGGGGATCGTGCACTGCTTTAGTGTGTCACAGTACATGTTGGCATTCATGGTTCCCTCAATGAACTGTAGCCCCCCAGTGCCGGCAGCACTCATGCAGCCCCAGACCATGACACTCCCACCACCATGCTTGACTGTAGGCAAAACACACTTGTCTTTGTACTCCTCACCTGGTTGTCACCACACACGCTTGACACCATCTGAGCCAAAAAAGGTTTTCTTGGTCTCATCAGACCACAGGACATGGTTCCAGTAATCCATGTCCTTAGTCTGCTTGTCTTCAGCAAACTTGTGCATCATCTTTAGAAGAGGCTTCCTTCTGGGACGACAGCCATGCAGATCAATTTGATGCAGTGTGCGGTGTATGGTCTGAGCACTGACAGGCTGACCCCCCACCCATTCAACCTCTGCAGCAATGCTGGGAGCACCCATACATCTATTTCCCAAAGACAACCTCTGGATATGACGCTGAGCATGTGCACTCAACTTCTTTGGTCAACCATGGCAAGGCCTGTTCTGAGTGAAACCTGTCCTGTTAAACCACTGTATGGTCTTGGCCACTGTGCAACAGCTCAGTTTCAGGGTCTTGGCAATATTCTTATAGCCTATGTAGAGCAACAATTCTTTTTTTCAGATCCTCAGAGAGTTTTTTGCCATGAGGTGCCATGTTGAACTTCCAGTGACCAGTATGAGAGAGAGAGAGAGAGCGATAACACCCAATTTAACACACCTGCTCCCCATTCACACCTGAGACCTTGTAACACTAACAAGTCACATGGATCCGGGAGGGAAAATGGCCCAATGTGCCCAATTTGGACATTTTCACTTAGGGGTGTACTCAGTTTTGTTGCCAGCAGTTTAGACATTATTGGCTGTGTGTTGAGTAATTTTGAGGGCACAGCAAATTTACACTGTTATACAAGCTGTACACTCACTATTTTACATTGTAGCAAAGTGGAATTTCTTCAGTGTTGTCACATGAAAAGATATAATAAAAATGTGAGGAGTGTACTCACTTTTGTGAGATACTGTATATATATATATATATATAGTGGCAGTTTTGTGCTCTGCCATGAGGTAAAAAGAGTTTATGACCCAAGATTCTCATCCAGGCAGGTTGAGGGGCTCCCATGGGTTTGCTTAACAGTTTTTTCCTGTTTCCTCATCAAATGGTAAAACACAGTTTGGGACCTGGAGCCCGGAGTTTTTTTAGAGATTTGGGAGGGATGAAATCTCTAATCCTGGGTCCTTGTTTTATGATCAATCAGCACACTGATTGTACAGGTGTGTTCAGGGCTTTTTGTAGAGACCTGATCATGTTTCTAGCCTAAAGATTAAGGGCAAAGAAGTAGTGCTGAAGGGTGTAAGCCAGGAGGCTGAATTTTGTTTGTTTTGCTGATAGAAGAGCAATGCTGAATACCCCTGAGGGGGAAATTCCACTTTTGCATGTTCTGGAGCTTTCTTTTAATATAATTGGGCAATAAAATACCTTAGAAAAGAAGAAATACAACAGGCTATGCCCTTAAAAGCTCTACTGTTTGAAGCGAGTTCTCAAAAAAAAAAAAAAAATATATATATATATATATATATATATATATATATATATATATATATATATATATATTTTTATATATATATATATATATATATATATATATATATATATATATATATATATATATATATATATATATATATATATACACACACACACAGACATAGTGTGTGTGTGTGTTTTACCAGCATTTGTAAACAACTTTTATAGATGGCAAGTTAAATCTACTATTGTCTGCTTCCTGCACACTCCGTTTTGGTACTTGGCCACCAGTCTGACAAGTACACTTTTATTGTATGTGTGTTGAGCTTTGTATTAAAGGACAGCTCTAAAATGCTTATTTTTCAGATCATTGGAGAGTGATAGAGAATGGACTTGGATCATTACAAAACACAAAGGTCCTTGTGTATGTAGGAATCTGGCAAGTTATAGCTGACACAGATGGAGTTTCCTACAGTGCATTCAGCAGTAAAGCTGGAAATAACATCAGTATGTATTCTCACTAACTCGATTCTCTGATTGAAAAGACAAAGTTCGCATCGAGGCCAACATCAGTTTAAGTGTTTTGATATTGCTGCCTGCACAGTCGTTCTTCCATACTATCAAGGACAAGAAGTACATTACATTTAGAAGCTGAACTTTTGCAGGCGCTCATTTGTCAATTAATTTACAATAAAAAAATAATGAAGGTTGCAGATGATATGCTATAAATTATTTATATAATGAAAGATGGATGCACATTAACATGCATAAAAGGAACAAATCTGGGCTTGTTAATATAGATCACAACTGTGATGAATATGCGCAATTTATACAATTACATTTAGTAATCAGGATATATTATAATAAAATTCAAATATCTATGAACTGAATCAATTCTGTAACCGTTTTAGGGATTTAAAAAAAACCTGCATGGGAATAGCAGTAACAGTCTCCTTTTTTCCATCCCTAAAGCAGCATTAAACTCAAAAGCAAACATTTTATTATATTGCTCCCTACCAATTCATAGTAGGTAGTGTTGGGCAAGCGGTTTAGCCCGAGTGTGAGTTCGGGCCGAACATTGGCTGTTCGTAGGGTTGCCACCTGTCTGGAATTCACCCGGGCAGTTCGGGCTTGGAATCATGTGTCCGGGTTTCAGACTGCCTGAAACCCGGACACATTATACAGACTGGACTATGGCTTCCCAGCAGGGTTGCTGGCTGCATTTGTGTAAGCTGAGAGTGTCTGTTACATTCTCTTTCACACTGCCCAAAACCAACACTAAACCCCCCCCCACATACAGATGGAAGAGAGGGCTCAACCTGCACCTCTTCCTCCCGCCCCCACCCCTCTGTGTCTGCCCACAGTCCAATCTCCAGGGCTGTGCCTCAGAAAAGGAAAGTGGGGGGCTGGAAATTTGAAGTCCAGCAGCCTCAGATAAATCTGGATGAGAGGTGCTGACTGCCAAGGGGGGAATGAGCTCACCATCCATCCCTGTCTGTGACTGAAGTCTCCCCCCTTCTCTCTCCTGCCTCTGAGTGAGTACACTAAGGCAAATCAGGGTTCTCAGAGCACCCCTTACATCAGAGTTCCCCTTTACACCACAGGCCACAGTGTCCCCCCTTACATCAGAGTCCTCTCCGTACATCAGAGTTCTCATTGTTCCCCCTTAAATCTGGGTTCCCAGAGCATCCCTTATGTTAGAGACCCCAGAGTTCCCCCTTATATCAGAGTTTGCAGAGTCCCCCCTTACAGTGTAAGGGAACTCTGCGAGTTCAGATGTAAAAGGGGAACTCTGTGGACTGTGATGTAAAGGGGGTCTCTTGCTATTAACTTCATATGATTAGAAATGTTATTTAATAGCAAAATATATGTATAGTTTATACTACAAAAAAAAATGCTGTGCGCTGCTAAAGTGGGGTTTGACTTGAAGAAAATGTGGCAACCCTAGCTGTTCGCCCCATTCGGGGAACACCTAAATTTGCAGGTCCCCTCCCCCTGAACACCCTGCAATGCACTGCACGCTGCCCCAGGGTGCAGTGTAAGCTGGTTGTTAAGGATCAGGGCCGAGAAGCCGGCCGCGGCATCCTTAACAACCAATGAGTCATCAGCTGTCAGTGGGCTTCCCTGCTGACAGCTGAATAATTTATATTTATTTATTCTGACACTTTTTTGGTGAATGGGTAGCGGTACTGTGTACCCCATACTCATTCACATGGGGAGGGGGCAGTATCTGGGGGCCCCCTTGTTAAAGAAGGCTTCCAGATTCTGATCAGTCTCCTGCCCGCAGACCCCACAACCACAACCCAGGGTTGTGGGAAAGAAACCGTTGTCCCCATCAACTTGGGACAAGGTGCTTTGGGGTGGGGGGGCAGACCCCCCCTCACCCAAAGCACCCCCACGTGTTGAGGGCATGTGGTCTTGTATGGTTCAGGAGGTGGGGGCAATCGCTAGTCCCCCTCTTTCCTGACCTTCCAGGCTGCATGCTCGGATGAGGGTCTGGTATGGATTTTGGGGGGCCAATGCCGGTTTTTTTTTTTTTCGTTTTTTTTTAAATAGCCAGGTGCAGGCAATCATATTTAAATGTGATTTGACTCTTTTTTTTTCTTTAGAAAGTTCATTTTTGCTGCAGCATGTTCTATAAGTGTTACAGATGCGCCACTTTACAGACAGACTAAGGGAACCCCCCAGACACTATATTTAAAGGAATTTTTCATTTTTATTGTTGCACTTTTAAGCATCATTAAAATCACTGATCTGGAAAAAAACAATAGTTTTTTTTTTTATTGCCATTGATACATGTCCCCCGGGGCAGTACCCAGACTCCCATACCCCTTTTATGGCCAAATACTTGCATATAAGCCTTCAAAATGGGGACTTTTTGATTTCTCATGTTTGGCTCCCACAGACTTCCATGGAGTTTGCGGTTCAGAGTAGAACACCCCCCTGTTCGGTTTGCAGCAGAACTTCTGAACAGAGGGGTGTTCTGCCCATCTATATTAGTAGGTAAGCTGAGGGAAAATAACAAGGGGCATTAAAAATTAACAAATATTCATAAAGACCTACATAGTCTAAAAGTGACACTTAACAATACTCTTATTATCAAAAAATCATCCATACACATCCATTAGTTATTATCCTTGTAATCTATTGTATATTACATAGTTTTTTTACTGTGTTTTTCTGCTTCCTTGTAACATCCTGTGTGAGCTCCTGAAGTTCTCTTTTCTCCCTTTGGTGTGTTTGGAACTAGAAGGTGCACATTAATTGTGGCCATTTGCACTGCTCTGCGCACACATCAAGTCCCACAGTCCATAGTCCCCAATCCATCTCATGAGTCAGCAAGAAAAAATTGACTACTTTCTTACATACAGTGGAACCATGGAGAATAAACATGGCCATCTTCTAATGGGAAATATTATCACAGCAGCAAATAAGGATTTGAGAGATATAGAGGAGGCTAAGTGCATTAGAAGGTACTTTTTTTTGGTTAAAGTGTAACTTTAGTCAGAAAATTAGGTCCTGCTAGATCACTTCAGGCTGGCCCCTTTTGCAGGCATAGCTGTTTAAAACATTAAACATAAGTGCCTATATGGTTAAAAATCCAGTAATACACTGGAGTTGGTTTACTAAAGGCAAACAGACTGTGCACTCTGCAAGTGCAGTTGATCCAGAGCTTTGTAAATGAGCAAAAGCTCAGCTGACTTTCATCATCCAAACATGTGCAGGCAAAAATTCATTTTTTTTCCTTGCATGCGATTGGGCATTCTTTTGCAAAGTGAAGATTTACCTAATTTACTAAGCTCTGGAGCAACTGCACTTGCAGAGTCCAATGGCATTTTGCAAAGTACATAGTCTATTTGCCTTTAGTAAATCAACCCAAATGCCTCAGCCTGCTCTGCACATACTCAGTTGCTTTCTATTTTTTGGCATTGTGCCAAAGAAAAACTGAGCCAGTAGAGGCCAATCTGCTGATATTTTAAAGATTTACTGCTGCTCAGGGGCTCTGGGCTTCAGCAAAAAGGCAGCCTCCTGTAAGAAGGAACAGGGACAATGCTGGAAGCAAATTCCAGCACACACATTAATTTTGGCAGCATATATAATAATGCTGAATGTATGTTCCTTGCTAAAGAACATTATTTTTTATCACGTTGATATGGGTAAAGTTCCACTTTAAGAGTTAATATATGAATAGTTTAGTGTCACTTTAACTGTTGCATAGCTAGAGATGTTGCCCATATCTACATACTGTATAGTCTATGGTTGTAAATTATGAGTAAAGGCAAACTCTGCACCTGGCTTCATAGTTAAATGCATGTTTTAGTGAAGAGGGAAAAAGATTATAAAAAAGCACAACAATAATTATTCCAAACACTTTCATAAAATGTTTATTGTGCACCTGCAGAGGTGTGTAATAAACATCAATTAAAGTTTTCAATGATCCTTTAGATTTACACACCTTTAATTAACCTTTAGCTTGTTCCAACACGTACAAAGAAGAGTTAGATTTTAGAAAAACATTTTCATAGCACATGTCCACTCTTAAAAGCATGATGCTTTCAGTTAAAATGGGATACTTGAAAATATTGTATCTGGGTGCATAAACACACAGCAAGAATCCACTTTGCCACACAAAAGAAACCCTGCTCGCAAATATTCACATGCATCTACAATGTTATCCACATTTTAAAAATAATAACATTCTTTTTAATTAGGAAAACATGGTGATAAGACATCGCTCAATTGTACAATAAAATATGAGATGTCATCAAGCTTTGGAGGTATAAACTATATCTAAAGCCATTTTTTCACTTTTGATAAAGTAGACAAATTTTGATTTTGGCCCAGTCAACTGCTGTTAAATAGACCAGCTGGAAAGCTTTCATTGGTCAATGGCTGCAGCCACTGATCGGTGTATTCTTACAGCAAAATACACCTTCTCGGCAGAGAGGTATTCCTCATCGCGGCCAGCTTTACAATCACTGTCAGATTTTTTATTGCCGTCTTTGTGCCCATTGGGGAGGGTTACTCTATTTGCCCGGACCACTTCACTGAAACTGAAAGTGAAAGAAAATCCAAAATCTTGAGTCACAGGAACAGGAATAGAAAAGACACTTGTTCCACTGATATTGCCTATTTTTACTGCCCAACAACCTCAAGTGGAAACTAAGCCTGAGAGAGGTTGGAGTAATCTTTTCTCACTAAGGGCCCATTCAAATCGAAAAGGGTAGGGTTGCCACCTGTCCGGGATTCACCCGGACAGTACGGGTTTTGAAACATGTGCCCGGGTCTCTGCCCGCCTGAGACCCGGGCACATTATTCATTTCGGACCCGCAAGTGGCTCCCTGTGCCAAAGCTGTGTCATCAGGGCGGCCGTGGAATTCGGTTCTGCAGCGCCGCCTTAGCGCTGCTTGATTTCTTCTCCTGCTCAGCTGTCTGAGTGCAGGACAGAATCGGGACGCAGAGGCAGAGGCGGAGCCTCCATATGGCTGGCCGGGTGCTCTCCTCCAATCCTCTGGCTGCCTGTAGAAGTGACAAGGAGGTGGGCGGAGCTTCCAATTTTCCTGCTACTCTGCTGGAATGTGTGCAGAGATCGTGCTGGGACTGGAGCCCAGCTGCTTGTAAGGTAACTTTTTGGCATGTCAGGATTTCAAAGTACTCTCATCTCTCCCCCTCCCCCCAACATACACTATACATACATATATACACCCCCCCTCCCCCCACCATACACTATACATACATACACCCCCCACCATACACTATACATACATACACCACCTTCCCCCACCATACATTATACATACATATATACACACCCCTCCCCCCACCATACACTATACATACATATATACACCCCCCCTCCCCCCACCATACACTATACATACATACATACACCCCCCCTCCCCCACTATACACTATACATACACCCCCCTCCCTCACTATACATACATACATACACCCCCCTCCCTCACTATACATACATACACCCCCCTCCCTCACTATACATACATACACCCCCCCTCCCCCACTATACATACATACACCCCCCTCCCTCACTATACATACATACACCCCCTTCCCCCACTATACATACATACACCCCCCTCCCTCACTATACATACATACACCCCCCTCCCTCACTATACATACATACACCCCCCCCCTCCCCCACTATACATACATACACCCCCCTCCCTCACTATACATACATACACCCCCCTCCCTCACTATACATACATACACCCCCCTCCCTCACTATACATACATACACCCCCCTCCCTCACTATACATACATACACCCCCCACCATACACTATACATACATACACCCCCTTCCCCCACCATACATTATACATACATATATACACCCCCCTCCCCCACTATACATACATACACCCCCCTCCCTCACTATACATACATACACCCCCCTCCCTCACTATACATACATACACCCCCCTCCCTCACTATACATACATACACCCCCCACCATACACTATACATACATACACCCCCTTCCCCCACCATACACTATACATACATACACCCCCCTCCCTCACTATACATACATACACCCCCCACCATACACTATACATACATACACCCCCCACCATACACTATACATACATACATACACCCCCCTCCCTCACTATACATACATACACCCCCTTCCCCCACCATACATTATACATACATATATACACCCCCCTCCCCCACTATACATACATACACCCCCCTCCCTCACTATACATACATACACCCCCCTCCCTCACTATACATACATACACCCCCCTCCCTCACTATACATACATACACCCCCCTCCCTCACTATACATACATACACCCCCCACCATACACTATACATACATACACCCCCTTCCCCCACCATACACTATACATACATACACCCCCCTCCCTCACTATACATACATACACCCCCCACCATACACTATACATACATACACCCCCCACCATACACTATACATACATACATACACCCCCCTCCCTCACTATACATACATACACCCCCCTCCCTCACTATACATACATACACCCCCCTCCCTCACTATACATACATACACCCCCCTCCCTCACTATACATACATACACCCCCCTCCCTCACTATACATACATACACCCCCTTCCCCCACCATACATTATACATACATATATACACACCCCTCCCCCCACCATACACTATACATACACCCCCCTCCCCCACTATACATACATACATACACCCCCCTCCGCCACTATACATACATACATACACCCCCTTCCCCCACCATACACTATACATACACCCCCCTCCCCCACTATACATACATACATACACCCCCTTCCCCCACTATACATACATACATACATACACCCCCCTCCCTCACTATACATTATACATACATATATACACACCCCTCCCCCCACCATACACTATACATACACCCCCCCTCCCCCACTATACATACATACATACACCCCCCTCCCTCACTATACATACATACATACACCCCCTTCCCCCACCATACACTATACATACACCCCCCCTCCCCCACTATACATACACCCCCTTCCCCCACTATACATACATACATACACCCCCCTCCCCCCACCATACACTATACATACATACACCCCCCTCCCCCCACCATACACTATACATACATACACCCCTCCCCCCACCATACACTATACATACATACACCCCCCCCTCCCCCACTATACATACATACACACCCCCTCCCCCACCATACACTATACATACATACACCCCCCTCCCCCCACCATACACTATACATGCACCCCCCTCCCCCACTATACATACATACACCCATACACCCCCTCTCCCCCCACCATACACTATACATACAGTTCTGCCGCCCCCCTCCCATATACCATCCATATAATTCTCTCTTTCCTCCTCATACACCATCCATATATAGTCCCCCCATATATACAGTCCTACCCCCCATATATACAGTCCCCCTAATATATATAGTCCTTCCCCCATACACTATCCATATACACAGCCCCCCTCATATATACAGTCCCCCCATATATACAGTCCTCCCCCATACACCATCCATATATACCGTCCCCCCATATATACAGTTCTCCACCCCCCCATACACCATCCATATATACAGTTCTCACCAGGTGACACTGTCCACTGCCCTACTGACACCGTCCACTGCTCTACTGACACCGTCCTCTGCTCTACTGACACCGTCCACTGCTCTACTGACACCGTCCACTGCTCTACTGACACCGTCCACTGCTCTACTGACACCGTCCACTGCTCTACTGACACCGTCCACTGCTCTACTGACACCGTCCACTGCCCTACTGACACCGTCCACTGCTCTACTGACACCATCCACTGCCCTACTGACACCGTCCACTGCCCTACTGACACCGTCCACTGCTCTACTGACACCGTCCACTGCCCTACTGACACCGTCCACTGCTCTACTGACACCGTCCACTGCCCTACTGACACCGTCCTCTGCTCTACTGACACCGTCCACTGCTCTACTGACACCGTCCACTGCCCTACTGACACCGTCCTCTGCTCTACTGACACCGTCCACTGCTCTACTGACACCGTCCACTGCCCTACTGACACCATCCACTGCTCTACTGACACCGTCCACTGCCCTACTGACACCGTCCACTGCTCTACTGACACCGTCCACTGCTCTACTGACACCGTCCACTGCCCTACTGACACCATCCACTGCTCTACTGACACCGTCCACTGCTCTACTGACACCGTCCACTGCTCTACTGACACCGTCCACTGCCCTACTGACACCATCCACTGCTCTACTGACACCGTCCACTGCTCTACTGACACCGTCCTCTGCTCTACTGACACCGTCCACTGCTCTACTGACACCGTCCACTGCCCTACTGACACCATCCACTGCTCTACTGACACCGTCCACTGCTCTACTGACACCGTCCACTGCTCTACTGACACCGTCCACTGCCCTACTGACACCGTCCACTGCTCTACTGACACCGTCCACTGCTCTACTGACACCGTCCACTGCTCTACTGACACCGTCCACTGCCCTACTGACACCGTCCACTGCTCTACTGACACCGTCCACTGCCCTACTGACACCGTCCTCTGCTCTACCGACACCGTCCACTGCTCTACCGACACCGTCCACTGCTCTACTGACACCGTCCACTGCCCTACTGACACCATCCACTGCTCTACTGACACCGTCCACTGCTCTACTGACACCGTCCACTGCTCTACTGACACCGTCCACTGCCCTACTGACACCGTCCACTGCTCTACTGACACCGTCCACTGCTCTACTGACACCGTCCACTGCTCTACTGACACCGTCCACTGCCCTACTGACACCATCCACTGCTCTACTGACACCGTCCACTGCCCTACTGACACCGTCCTCTGCTCTACTGACACCGTCCACTGCTCTACTGACACCGTCCACTGCCCTACTGACACCATCCACTGCTCTACTGACACCGTCCACTGCCCTACTGACACCGTCCTCTGCTCTACTGACACCGTCCACTGCTCTACTGACACCGTCCACTGCCCTACTGACACCATCCACTGCCCTACTGACACCGTCCACTGCTCTACTGACACCGTCCTCTGCCCTACTGACACCGTCCACTGCTCTACTGACACCGTCCTCTGCCCTACTGACACCGTCCTCTGCCCTACTGACACCTTCCTCTGCTCTACTGACACCGTCCTCTGCCCTACTGACACCGTCCTCTGCCCTACTGACACCGTCCACTGCTCTACTGACACCGTCCACTGCTCTACTGACACCGTCCTCTGCCCTACTGACACCGTCCTCTGCTCTACTGACACCGTCCGTTTTATTAATCGAATCATATTTTATGGGTACACTAATGCTTTTGTTTTTTTTAACCATGCCCCTTTAAGTCCCCCTCCCCACTGTTGATGCAATTGGGCCACAGCCACTGTTCACTGTAGCACACCTCATTACTACTCTCTTTGGGTAACCCAAGGTATTTTACAGTCTTATAGCATGTACTACAAAAAAATGCTGTGTGCCACGAAAGTGTTCGGGTTTGGCTTGAAGAAAAGGTGGCAACCCTAGAAAAGGGGCTCTTGTGATCTTCTGCGGTGGTCAGTGCAAAGACACCACAAATTCAGGTCGCAAAGGTAGTGCATTTGCCCGCATGTGATCACATGGTACAAATGTAAAATGCAATTCAGTTTCAATGCATTTCCAAAAGTAGGGCATACGCTACTTTTGGTGCAGTGCGGTGCAATTTCAGCCCATTCAAAATTATTATGGCTGAAATTGCACCGCACAGAACTGCGTGTGAATCACCCAGGAACCGCACAGCATTCCTGTGCGATTCACATGCAATTCCTAGTGTGAATGGGCCCTTAATGTTTTGTTTCATGATAAGCAGTGAAGGGAAATCTCCCTAAAAGGGCTAGAGAGGGAACCATCCCATCTCAAACTAAAAAAAAGTGTTGGCTTTAGATATACTTTGAGTTGTCCACAACAGGGAGAAGGTCTTCAGAAAATTGATCAGAACCACTTAGAAAAAATATCTCCAACTTATCCTCCTGTGACCTGTGGCTTCATCTGTGGTAAGGTCTGGGGTTAGGTGCCTGGCTGCTGATAAGCTCATTTGACCATTTGATGGCTGCAGTGGTGGATCACCAATCTACACTACCAGAGAAGTAACTGCAATGGATCATTTGACAGTGGACTCAAGTAAAAACTGCTTTGGAGGAATTAAAAACAAGGAATAATAATAATAAGTTGCTGAATGATGGGTGCAAGTTGAGGGTGTTAAGGATGCAAGGTGAGGGAGTTAAGGATGGGGTCATTTAGATATCCCCTCAAGGTGGACATAAACCATAAATTGCCAGTTTCCTGTTTTTATATAATAATTTCTTTATTGAAGAAAAATAGAGAGCATATACAAGTAAACGAAAACATTAGTATAGCAATGAAAAGTTTCAGCATTTTGTTGTTTCATTGTATATAAAAGAAACAGACACTTTAACACTGACTCAGCCGTGACTAGGGCGCCCTCTCAACTAATCTACCTGTGTAATTCCTGGGGCAGATGTGAGTATCAATGCTGAGAATTGTATGTTATGTAGTTGGTGTCCGTATAGATTGATGGGGTAGGTATTCCAGGAGGGGGACTTTGTCGATAAGAAAGGTAGGCAGCAGTGTGAGTACTTAGACAGAAAACGTCTTTCATAGTTGAAGAAGGTGAATTTGATCATTGTCAACCTGTAGTAGGGTTCATGGCAGGTGTGTTGCAGCCATGTGAATTGAGAATAATGTTCAATTAGGTGGCTCTTAAATTGAGTTTTATGTGGGGCGAGGGAGGGGGTGGGATATGAAAGAGGGGGGGGGGCAGGGTTGGAGGAGGAGGGGTAAGAGGGTTGATCTAAGCCATACACACTGATCTGCAATAAAGTGCAAAGTGCTAAAAAAAAGTGGTATCTGAAATATATAAGGAATAAATAAAATTCATAAACAATAAATAACAGTGATATTAATAACACCAAATAACGTGCTGAATAGCTGCGTAGCTAAAGAAGCTAATTAAAATTAAACAATGTCCCCAAGTGAGTCCACAGCAGTCCACAGTGAATAAATAGCAAGAATTGATATATAAAATTAAATTGAAAAAATTGATATATGGTGTAAAAAAAAAATATATATAATATATAAAAAAATAAAGAAAAAAAGGTGATAAAAAATTCAACTGGATAAGTGTATATATATATATATATATATAGCTAAATGCTGAAAAAAATGTATATATAGTCTGTGAAGAGTTTCAGTACATAAACTCAAGAATAGTAGTATGATGATTGTAGTAGTGTGCTCCCCGCCTTCATCTGTAACCCCCACTCATGCCTGCACTCACCAGAGCGCCTAACCCCTGCAGGGGTAACAGGCGTGTAAGCTGGGATCCAGCAGCAGTGTCCTCTTGTGGTAGATAGCCCTTCAAACAGGTGCCGTACTCTTCCCCTTTACCACGGAAGTCCTCCTGTTTATGGGACTGTAAATGTTGGCCAACGTGATCATTCTGTTTGTAAATGAGCCCTTAAGGAAGATGAACCTGCCTTGGTCGTCTAGAAGAGTATCTGTCACCTGTATGGATGCATTTTTAGAGAGGAGGATGGATACTCCTTTAGTTTTGGAAATAGGGGAAGTTGCATGGTAGCTGTGAGGGAAAAGAGAGATTTTTAAGTGTCGGAACACTTTTAGAGCAGAAGCGTGTCTCTTGAAGGAACACTACATCCGCTTTTGTACTACGCAACGTGGTTAGGAGTTGTGTACGTTTTTCTGGGGTGTTTAAACCTCTGGTGTTGAGGGAGAGGATCGTCACGGAGAGATTAGAGGAAGTCATTTTGGAGTGAGCCATGTCGGTTAGGGAAGCCAGAGATGGAGAGGGAGGGGGGTGGACCAACTTTATAGGGTTGGTTGAGAGGGAGTTGAGGGGAGGTTGTGACTGGAGAAGGAATGAGGGTGTGGGTTTTTAGGGGGAAAAGAAAGAGTGGTTCCCCAGAGGGGGAATTAGGTTTGACTGCAATCCCTCTCAGTATAGCGGGGGATGCCGGTTTGGGTCAGCAAGGGCTACCAGAGTCCCCTGTTGTCGGGGGTAGTAGGTGGCGTTCGGTCAATGGAGGGACCACTGTGTCCCTGTGAGATCATGTGTATCGCATAAGGAGGTGGCTGGTAGCGTTATTAGGATGCGAACAAGGATGATGAGCGCATCTGTGGGTTTTGGTAGTACTGCAGAGAGTATGTGCAGATGTGACAGTAGAATGAATATCTAGTATATAAAGGGGTGTCATGTGGGGAAGAATGGCGCTACTTTCAGAATGGTGAGCTGTGTAGACACATCAATGCACTATTGACATTACTATTTAGATTTAGGTATTAGTCATTGGGGGAGAGGAGTAGATGGTATTTTGCATATATTTAGATGTAAGGCCTTTAATCAGTAAGTAAACAGTTTGAAAACTTGTAACTTAAAACTTGAAACACAAGGTATATAATAGTAAGGTTATAGAACAATGTAACTGGTAAATTTCAACTGTGGGAACATCATCCACAAGGCACAAGGTATGTGTGAATCCACATATCTAAATCATGGCTTATAAACATTACTATAACAAAAGAGGAAGCTAGCATTATCCTGATTGGAGATGGACCTGTGAGGAAAGCGGTAGGAAATTGATGGACTCTTTCATACTAGTTCGAGGGAGACATGCTCAGCCCAGATCCGCTGGGTAATATTATGTGTATTTACTTCAACAAACCTGAAAAGGTAGTGTGCGTTATGACCCAATTTGAAGTGTGAATTTGCTTTTATGTGTGTGGTGTGGCTAGGATTGGTGGGATGAGATGTGGACACCCTACCTGAGCATGTCTCCCTCGCACTCCAGGCGACCGATTGATATCTAGAGGTTCATTATTCTATATAAAATAAAAAAGAACAGTTATCTAGGGTAAATTGATCAAGTGGCTAAACTTAGGCAATACTACTAGATACAGATGACTGGTATTTTCAAAGTGGGGAGCCTAAGGCAGAAGACAGGAGGGGAGGGTGGGGAAAGGGAAGGGAGGAGGTGGTTAGGGTAGGCCCTAACTTAGTTAGTAGGATCAGGGGAGGGTATGGAGAGATAAGAAGTGAGAAGGGGGTAAGTGTAGAGGTTAGTTAGAAAGTTAATCACAGACTTTAGTTAGGAGTGGCGTTGTACTCTGATTGGTCGTTCGAGGCCAGTCTTTGACAATGAATCCGGATCAAACTGGAACATGTCCTTTGTTGACTGAATTTTTGGATGCAGAGAGTAGGTCTTTTTGTGTTTGGGATTGCCAGCGGGTGCTCGTTGGGTCTTTTTCAGGGTGTAAAAGTTCATTCTAGGTACTTTAAATAGCGAAAAACTGTAATCCATCATGTTTTCTGTTATCCTGATCAGAGCGGTGTTCCAGTGTATATTAGGCTTATTGGTGAAGAGTGATATAGTTCGGTTCTATGGTCCGTCTGGTTTTCAGCGGGTGGGATCTGGGTCTCAAGAGTCCATCGGAGCGGGTGATAGCATGGAGAAAAGCATCAGACAGGTAGGAGAAGGAAAAGAGGGGTAATTTGAATACTGCAAATGGGGTGTTGAGCATGTAGTTTGGGTCCCTGTAGCATGTGGATGAGTGAGGAAGTTCACAAATACCTGATTAGGTGATGTGAGCCCTGTGGTGTGCAGGAGATGCGGTAGGACTACCATTCCTTGGAGCGCTCTGGTCTCTCAGTGGGGATCGAGGGGGTAGTGGATGAGGTCGGCGACAGCCAATATTGAACAATATATTGAACCATATTACCCGCCTCTGGGACTCCATCCATGGAGGTAGCTCGTTTGAGGGGGAAGGGCGGAAATCACTGTACCAGTCCGGTAGTTCCATTAGTGGGATATCCAGTTGAGAGCAAAAATGATCCAGGTCCTCAGGCACTCTGAGGAGTGCTGTACGCCCTTGATGGGAGGCTGAGAGACCAAATGGAGACTTCCATCTGTATATTACGGACCTGGCCCTGAGGACTTCTAGTAAGGGCCGTAGTTCTCTTCTAGACTTTAGGGTGATGTTGGATAGGTCTTGGTAGATTTTCACTACAGAACCTTGAATGGTCCCCAGGTTGTGGTTTCTGGCTGAGCGTAGGATCCTTTCTTTCAGCTGAAAGACTGTAAGGCAGCACACTACATCCCTGGGGGGGTCAGCTTCTCTCCCCCTCAGGCGCAATGCTTTGTGAATTCTTTCAAATGTGATCAGCGTGTCTGGGGGTTTTTCCATGAGTTCATTGAACATTGCAATGACTGTCTGGCTCAGCTGGGTAGGCTCAATCGATTCCGGGACCCCCTCACCCTAAGATTGCGGCGTCTGCCTCAATTGTCGAGGTCCTCCATGTGTCGATTTATGTCCCTGAGATGGACAGCGTGGGATTCAGTAACTTGCTGTATATGACAGAGTGAGGAGTCATGGGGCGTTTGGGTTATTTCTACTTCCTCTACTCTGAGTGACATGGCCTGCAGGTCAGATCTCATGTCTGTAATGGCTGCCATAAGTGTGGATTTTATGTCAGCTGTGACACTGTGGAGGTCATCAATAGTAACAGCCTGAGGATGCCTCTTATCTATGAGCAATACGGCCGAGGTCCAAGCTCCGGAGCAGCGGGGGCTGACGCTCGGGGAGCGGGACTCACGTGAGGAGGATGCTTGGGAGGTCTGCATCTTGTCAGAAGGCCGCAAGCAGAAGATCTCCGGGATCTGAGTTTCCTGTTTTTAATCTCTTTGTAATAGATTCATGTTTCTGTCTGAAACCCCTACTTGGGAGATTCTCCTTTACTTCCTGTCCTTACAAATTCCAGAAAAGATATAAAATATATATAGGTAGTTTCAGGTCCATACAGAAAGTAAATGGAAGTCTCTCAAAATGAAACACAGAATGCAATAAAAATCTTGTGAGCAAAGTGTAAAGAGGGTGTCATGAATTTTTCTCTGCTGATCTGCTGGTTACAATGTTGGTGTAGGGCAGGCTGGTAAAAGCAGTGAGGGAACTGACAGGGGTGAATTAATTGATCCAACAAAATGGAAAATGGCACAATACAATGACCTTAGTGTTTTTAAACTATTTGTATACGGTATATAGTCCACAAGTGACTACTGAAAGAGTTTATGAAGTAGTAGATATAAATCCATCCAAGGATGGAGTCATAAAGCTACAGGGTTAGCACATCAGAACAAGCCTCTTGTTAGGAGCAGAAGCAGTCTCCAGGATACATGAAAAAGAGAGATACAAACAGAGCTTAAAGAGCATGCCTGTCTTCATGATCCTCAGTGGGCATGCTCCAAAACACGCCATGATATGTCCAGTGACGTTAACGCATTCCACGAGCGTTCACGCCCTGGTTCTAGCTCCCTTCCACAGACAAGCGGCGGTGGCTATATCAACAGCAGGAGCGCTGATCTGCATCTCACCAGACAAGGACTAACCAGTGCCTGTTTTATCTTATCTAATGTGAGTGGATATATGCCCTTCTTTTATTGAATAAATTGTTTACAGTCCGCAATTAGATACACCTTTGTATATCTCTTTTGTGAATTAATTGATCTGCCCGGTGTGTGAAACAGAAAACGAACAAACAGCTGCTACATAGGAATGTGACAAAAATTCAATATAAGAGACTGATGAAAATGTAGCGCTAAGGAGTGAAACGCAATAATCAATAACAATATACCAAACAATATATAAAAATGGTGAAAACATATGATAAAAATCAATCATACAATGAAATTAACATGTAAAAATATAAATATATATATATATATATATATATATATATATATATATATATATATATACATAATAATTAGTGTAATGCATTCTCCACCCAAGACCGGGGATAATGTGTTCTCCACCCAAGATGAGGGGTGTGTTCTCTTACCGGAAGCAGTGGACTCGAGTGTCAGCGACAATGAGTCAATCATGCAAGAATGGCCCGATCAGCGGACTTCCAGGAACGATCCAGGAAATCCAGCAAACTCCAAGATAGGATCCAGGAAATCATGCAGATTGACGTGAGGCTGGAACTCAGATGTTAAACAGCCGAAGTGGAAAGCCAAAAACTCTCATCCGAGGGGATATAGAAGGAAAAAATGCCTCCATATGCTGTAGGTCAAAAAGGTGGGTTTTATTGAAAAAAACAACATACATCCATAAATATAAAACTGATCACAGAATGAAAAGCAATGTGGGGAGCTGAAAGCCAAGGCCGACGTGTTTCGTCCCAATAGACTTCAAGAGGGGCATACGCCCCTAGATCGAGCATCTCATGTTCTTTTTCTGCCTCACATTCTGTTGTGATTATCCTGTTCTAAACAATAAAAGTAATTTCTTAATTTTCTTTTGTTCATATGAAAACTATCCATCTCTCACATGTCTGCATTGATTTAAGTATTTGTTTTGTTTTTAAAATGGCCTTGCTTCACTTTGCACTTTTGTCTTTCATCAGTTGTTTTTTTGTCAATTCAGATAATTTAAACAAAATCATTACCAGCATGATAAACTGTAATCATTATCCACTAAGCACAATATGAATTATTTGAAAGGAATGTATATGTGTTAATTATTCTAACTTCTTTTACTGTAATGTACCATAAGGATTCTATTTTTTTATGTGCAATCAATTAAGCTTCTCCTGTGTCAGAGCTAATTGGTGTAATTATTAAATCTTTTTCTTTGCACACAAAATAGCCTGTATGTATATATATTTAGCAATAAATATCATCATGTGCTACAGTAAATTATGCATTTTATGTTTCTCCTACTCTATTTTGTGAAAAATAAAATATTAATTATTGAGATGACAAGAGATTGTAAATGATATGCAAACGGAAAGTATATTTTTGCTTGTGAAGCTTATTATTAGCAAAGAAATCTATGCAAATGTATGCCAGTTTGCTAAACCTCAGAATACACAGTGTGCTTTAAAATCAGTTGCTGGGGTTGGAGGAGGGGGGTGCCTGATTTTGAAAGAGTGTTTTGTTGGTCACCCTCAGGGCTGCTGTTAGAAACCATAGGGCTCCGTACAGTCTACCTGACAGACAACCTGCCCCCATTAAAATGTCAAATTTAAATTTTGCTAAAAATACACTAAAATTGTTACTAGTGCACACAGACTTGCAACATAACTTGCAACATGTCTTCTAAAGATAAAACTGTATTAAGTTAATAAATAAAGCTCTGTGTGTGAATGGGGTCCTAGGGCTCATTCACACTGGCGCTGTAGCCAGAACAATGTAAATTAGCATTTCTTTTTATGTGTGTAGAGCTATCTGTAGACAGCCTATGTTATGATATAGGGGTGTAGCAGCTGTTCGAACACAGCAGTGGGTGCTAATTTGACAGTTGTGTGGGTGCAGGCGTGTGGCTCCGAAAACAGACAGTGCTGGCCTGGCTATCCAGATTCCGGACATCTACCTGCTGGACGGTTGCTACATCAGATTCCACAGAGGATCTGTAAGACTGCACCAGGAATTACCATCATCCCTTGGGGATACATGTGAGTTTGACCTCTGCTTGCAGAGGCTAACGGAATCTGGTAAGCGCACTTTTGTTTATCCGGGAGAAGCTGCATGTGACCGATTGCGATATTGAATATCCATCATTCATGTGTCATATGATATGTGACAGCTACTACATTCTGGATGCACATTGGACTTTCATATTTTAGTTTTATTCATTGCGCTGCACTACCCCTATTATTATGTAAATCACGCTATTGCCAGCGAACATGCCTGTCAGATCGCATATGCAGAAATAGTGGAAGTCAATGAGGCTCAAACCTGCAAAAGTCCTCACTGAAGACTTCTATGAAAGTTTTGCCATAAAAAGTGTATGGAGACCCGGGTACTGCCCAAGGGGACATGTATCAATTGATTTATTTTTTTTTGCTTAAAGTGAGACAATAAAAAAGAAACAATGAAAAATTCCTTTAAATATCGTGCCTGGGGGTCCCTTTTGTGTACCTGTAACGTAGCACATCTTTCCCATGTTTATTACAGTACCGCAGCAAAATTAAATTTCTAAAGGAAAAAATGTCATTTTAAATTGCCTGCTACTGCAATGTATTTTGTATTTACGGTTCCCCACAATATAGATTAAAACAAGGAAAAAAAGGGCGTGCCCCCCCCCCCAGTTCATACCAGGCCCTTTGAGTCTGGCATGGACATTAAGGGGAACTCCAACCAAAATTTAAAAAAAATGATGTATGGTCCTCCCAAAATCCATACCAGGCTCTTCAGGTCTGGTATGGATTTTAAGGGGAACCCCGTGCCAAATTGTAAAAAACAAATGACATGGGGGTCCCCCCCAAAATTTATACCAGACCCTTATCTGAGCAAGCAGCATGGCAGGCCAGGCGCTTGCCCTCAACATGGGGAGGGTGCTTTGGGGTTCCCATCCCAACATCCCTTGCCCGACGGTTGTGGGGGTCTGCAGGCAGGGGCTTATTGGAATCTGGAAGCCCCCTTTAACAAGGGGCCCCAGATTCCCCCCCCCCATGTGAATTGGTATTGGGTACATTGTGACCAAAGACAATAGCTGGTTTTTGACCATTCCTTTATTAAAAATGTCTTCTTCTTCCCCGCTGCTTCCTCCGGTCTTCTCCTTCTTTATCCAGCCTCTTCTTCCCCCGCTTCTTCCTCCATCTTACTCCGGTCTTCCTTCTTTTTTTTTCTCCTTCTTCTTCTGGCTTCTTCTTCCCCCGCTTCTTCCTCCATCTTCCTCTGATCTTCTCCATCTTCCTCCAGCTTCTTCTTCCCCCGCTTCGTCCTCCGGTCTTCTTTCTTCACTGCCGCCACCGCTCCTGCTGAAGATTCAAAAAACAAACGCCCCTGATGCTGTGATGTGGCGGATGATGTTATTCCGAGACCCCGCCCCTTGTGACTTCACTGCCCGGGGCATAATGGGTCCATGATGTCATAAGGGGACGGGATCTCCAGCTGGCGTCATACAGTGGCCATGCCCCATAGATATATATGAAATGTGCGCTATGGAAGTGGACTGATTGGCTGGCCGCAGCGTCAGAGGAGGGTCGTTATTTTCACGTTCAGCGGGCCGGTGGCAGAGGAACAAGAAGAACAGAAATAGAAGAAGCAGAGGAAGAAGAAGCTGGAGGAAGAAGTGGGGGGGAAGAAGAAGACTTTTTTTTATTATCAAAAAAGGAATTGTCAAAAAACGGCTATTGTCTTTTGTCACATTTCACTACTTTTTTGGTGAATGGGTAGGGGTACAAATGGGTAGGGGTACAATGTACCCCTACCCATTCACAAAGGGGGGCAGGATCTGGGGGAATCCTTGTTAAAGGGGGCTTCCGGACTCCAATAGGCCCCCTGTGACAGGAGGGCCCGTAGAACCCAGAATCCCTTGGAAAATGGTTGGGAAACCCTTGTTTCAGCTCCCCATGCACCATGCACCTCTTATGTCTAAGTCACCCTGTGCCTGGAAGGGAGAAAATATATCTTGGATTACTTAAAATGGCACAGTAATATTTATCCACAATATCTCCCAGGATATATGTAAAGACTATTCTTGGTTTGTTTAATTCTGAACTCAACATGTTAGTTGAGAGAGCTGATCACATTGGCCTCTGTACAATGTAGGAGACAGGCCGACTCCTGCTGGAGCTCCTGCTATTGTGTGAAGGTGTCCCTTGTTTATACTTATGATAATGTATAATCTACTGTGTGAAGCTCGGTGACAAGTCTGACCTGTAGTAAAATCCTGATTAATCATAACAATGTTCAGGAGGGCATGGAGTCACATCAGCTGCTTTAAGGGATTAGTTAATTAGCTCATGTTAATTAGGTTTCTGTTTATTGTTAGAGTAAAATGAGCAGGAGGTAGGAACCTCCTCTTTAACTGTGTATAAGACTTGTATTTTGGTTTTAATAAAGAGTCCATGTTCATAAACTAAACAAGTATTGTCTGGTTTTGTGCTTGTGAGTGGTTGGAATATCTGATATCTATATTCAGACTGGGAGGAAGCGGTATATGATGAAAGCACTCAAGCGAAGTGTGGGATGTTTCATTACATTGGTGGCAAGCGGTCGGACGCTTCCTGCAGTCTGGGACATCCAAACTTACACTTGGATCCAAGGTCCGGATAGCAGGAGAGGATAGGAGAGGTATAGATACCAGCCGCCATGGAAGAGGAATTCAGAAGAAGGTTGCGAGAGATGCAGATACAGCACTGAGGACCAGTATCAGAGCAAGACCTGCTGGGATGGTTTGATTCTATCTGCTGTGAACTCTGGAAGGAAGCGATAGCCCGTGAGCAGCGACACCAGGGAAAAGTTCTCCCCTCCATCCAGGAAAGGTACTGTTTGCAGTATGGATTGTGGGTGCTGTTTTTGGGAGAAAAACCGAACAAGGAGCAGACAGCTGAATTAAGCAGGTTAGTCTGGGCAGAGATGCGGCTGGATGAGAGCTACAGAGCCCTCTGGTGGCATGTATCAGAAGCATGCCCTTGGATAGCGGATTACAGCCCAACGGAATGCTTTGGCTACGGGGGCCTGGGACTGTTGTATGGGAAGCTGACTTGGGACCCTAACTTTGGGAGTGATTTGGAGTGGCAGTTGGACGAAATCATGGATTTTAGAGAAGGGCTACTGAACGTTTCGGAAGTGCACTGGGTACTGGAAGAGTTTCTGGCCGTTCAGGAATGGGAGCTGGAGTTCGCCTACAGACAGCTGCTAGACTCTGCTCAGCACCAGGGCCAGGCTCCCTTTGCCTGGGACTATCAGGAAATACCAATTGACAACTCTAAAAATCCTGGCTGAAGAGTCGGAAATGTGGCAGAGTAACAGTGTGCTTTGCCAACCTGCCCCCCACAGCTATGGACGCGGAGGTCTTATGGCGGATGCAGCAAGTGCTGACTGACCTTGATGATCCTGTTTCTGCATGGGATGATCTTGGATGGAGGAATGTGCCTGTCCTGCAGCATGCCAGAGTATCGGCAGTGGAAAATCTGGAGATTGCCATCCCCAAAGCTGAAGTGCTGACAACAGGGCAGAGCTCTGCTAACCTCTGCCCAGCACCGATAGCGTCTTCTGGGTTCCGCGGACAGGAGATGGTGAACCTCTATCCCCAGACCCCAGTTGCAGAGACAGGGGATTTGATAGACTTTTCTGCTGAGGAAGAACAACCTGATAAGTCTCCAGCAAAAGAGCTGGTTTTAGGGCCAAACTTCACTGTGCTCTGCCCAGCACCAACAGCAGTATCTGTGGAGTTACATGGAACTTCCTCAGCTGAAGCGCTGGTCACTGGACAGAGGGTCCAAGACCTCTGCCCCACATCTGTGGCAGTTCCGGATGCTCAGGGTGAGAAGGTGGCGATCACTTCCCAGCAGCAGATACAGAGGGAGAAGGGAGAGGGGGTGTTCTCTGCCCCCCCTCAACATTCGGCCAGGGTGGAGAACGCGGTCTTTCCTCCCCAGCAAAGATCCATGCACCTGGGAGACAGTACCATAGACAAGTCGTCCCAGCAGCCAGATGAGGGAACGGAAAAGGAAGCAGCCAGCTCACCTCCCCAATGGCAGCTACACAGTGAGGGAGTGGAGGAATACAGCCTACTGCCCCAACAGTTAGCTGAAGCGGATGATGTGGAGTCCCCAGCAGAAGTACTGGCAACTGGGCAGAGTGCTATAAAACTCTGCCCAGCACCGACTGTGGCGTTCCAGGGAGCTGGGGCAGTCGGCTCATCTCTCCAGCCACAGATTACAGAATGTATGGACTTAATGGACTGTTCATCAGAGGATGTTGTAGATTTTGCATCACCTGCTCAAGTACTGGCAGCAGGACAAGGTACTGCAGACCCCTGCTCCACACCCATGGCAGTTTCGGAGGCCCGAGGTGAGAAGGTGTTGGTTCCTCTTTCCCAGTGGATTTCAGAGATGCAGGGAGGAGAAGCAGCCATTTCCCTGCCCCAACAACGGTTTGTGCACCTGGGGGACACTACCAGTGAAAGGGAGTTCCAACAGCAGACAGCGCCCCAGAATCGACCCAGCTGAATTGCTGGCAACCGGACAGAGGGTCCAAGTCCTCTGTTCCACACCTGCGGCAGTTCTGGAGGCCCAGGGTGAGGAGGTGGCGGTCACTCCCAAGCAGCAGATCAGGAATGAAGGAGAGAATGCAATCGGCACCTCACAACTGCAGCTTGATCTGGTGTCAGTGGATGGGCCTGCTGTCTCCCCTAGCATAAACCCAGGAGAAGTGCTGACAACTGAGCAGAGTGCTACCAACCTCTGCCCAGCACCGGCAACAACTACAGAGTTCCAGGGAGCTGGGGCAGTCAGACTCCCTCCCCAAAAGTTAGCCAGAGCAGATGGTGTGGGGTTTTCAGCAAAAGGGCTGGCAACAGGGCAGAGTGCTGCTGGCCTCTGCCCTCAACTGAGGACAGATTTCCTGTAAAGGTAGATGGGACTTCAGTCTCCACCTGTATACCGCAGGGATGTAGGGCAGTCGGCCCAGATGCCCAACAGCATGACGGACTGAGCCCAGCCATCCTGTCTTCTCTCCTGCGGCTAAAGAGACTCCAGGGGGAAGGACTAGCCCCCCCACCAGGGGGTATGTTCTATGAGAGAGGCAGAGGTTGGCTGGGTGATTAATGCTCTGTTTGGAACAATTTGTTTGGGGTACTGTGTGGGTACAGGCATTGGAGGACTGGAACTATGGAATAACTCCGGAGTCAACCCGTCTGGGGTCTCTTCCTGTGTTAGTCTTCTGCCGAAAGGGGAGAGATGTGACAGGAGGGCCTGTGGAACCCAGAATGCCTTGTTTAAAAAAAATGGGACTTTGAATGAGGCACACGGGAGCAGAAATATAAATTGGATAAAACAGCAGTTTTTAATGATTTCATTCAAACATTTATATATTTACATATTTATGCACATTTATATATTTACTTATTTATGCACATAGCTATAAATTGATATTTTGTATTCCATCAAAAAACACATTCCACCAAGGACTTTTTTGGCAAACATAGATGTGTGACACATTGAAGTGTCACTTGGAGAAAAATAGCACAAAAAAAAAAAAAAATCAAGATGGAATGTCCATACATGACTAATGATTGTGTGCACATAACGGTAGTTGAAAGCTTTACGGATTTCGGGACCTTATAGCCACTCATTAGGAGCAAAACCGTAGTGACCACCTATGAATAGGGAGAACAACAATATTTTAACTAGTCTGAAAAGCAAGTGGGCAAATGTAAAACATGAAACCCCACATAAGTACATTTGACATCACGGACTTACAAAAATATCTGCGCAATGGTGGTGCAGCCATGAAAGTCTAGCCAGCCAAAGGTGCCCTATCCCGGAGCTGACGGAACGCATCCGGGCGACGAAAGCCCAACACAGACAAACCCCCAGTGGGTCGGGGTGTGGGAAAAAACACATAAGTGGGTGATGACACGAAAAGTGGCCTCAATTGGGAGGAGCACTAAAAAAACAAAAAATGACTGAGTGAGTGAAAAATAACAAAGTATTGAATGTGAAGGAAAATGAAGGAGAGATGAGCAGAAGGTAGGATAGAAGACAGTGGAAAAGAAAGGTAGAAAAAAAGGAGGAAGAAAAAGGGAGTAATGAAAGAGGGATGGAATGGAAGAGAAGAACCTGTGAGAGAGGCCATTAGCAGTAAAAGAATTAGCAAGAGAAAAGGAAGGGGGAACAATAGGAGGGGAGTGAGTGTAAAAGGGGTGAGATTGAATAAATACCTGCTAATGGGTGAAGGAGGGCATGGGAGCCAAAAAGCGTGTGGGTGCAATGAAAAACAGAATGTGATAAAAAGTGACCAGGGTGAGAGACCCTGCACAAGGAGAGGCTCAAGCAGGGAGCGCTGCCACGGAACTGCCCCCAACGCCATGCACCAGCAACCCAAAGGGGGCTGGTAGGCTCCACAACGCCGCCAGCCTACCATCCAAGCTGGCCAGCCAAGAGCATCACACCGGACTCCCAAAGCGCTGGAGATGGTGAACTATGCAGCCGGTATAAGTGTGCCAGGAGGACGCCAATCATCCAGTGCAGAAGGCATGATGTCAGCGCGCAGTGGAGGAGACCCCGCCCGCCCCATGTCAGAACAGGGCGGAGGGGAAATCCCCAGTGTGCGTCGCAGCTCCGGGACGTGACAAGAGAGGCACGGACATGGGACAAACAACGGCCGATGCCACCAATGCGCACATATGATATGAAAGATCCAAGTAGCAAAGATCTAAAAAATAGAGTAGCATCCTGTTAGTAGTTTCTGTATGGGGACAATCAAAATACATAATTTGAAGATTAAAACTAAAAAACAACTGAAAAGTTAATTAGTACAGAAAAAGTATTGATTATTGAATGTGTGTTAGTCTTCTGCTGAAAGGGGAGAGATGTGACGGGAGGGCCTGTAGAACCCAGAATCCCTTGGAAAGGTTGGGAAACCCTTGTTTCAGCTCCCCATGCACCTCTTATGTCTAAGTTACCCTGTGGCATCCTGGCACAGGGTGACTGAGAAAATATATCTTGGATTACTTAAATTGGACAGTAATATTTATCCACAATATCTCCCAGGATATATGTAAAGACTATTCTTGGTTTGTTTAATTCTGAACTCAACATGTTAGTTGATAGAACTGATCTGCTGGAGCTCCTGCTATTGTGTGAAGGTGTCCTGTGTTTATACTTATGATAATGTATAATCTACTGTGTAAAGCTCGGTGACAAGTCTGACCTGTAGTGAAATCCTGATTAATCATAACAATGTTTAGGAGGGCACGGAGTCACATTGGCTGCTTTGAGGGATTAGTTAATTAGCTCATGTTAATTAGGTTTCTGGTTACAGTTGTATTGTTAGCGTAAAATGAGCAGGAGGTAGGAACCTCCTCTTTAACTGTGTATAAGACTTGTATTTTGGTTTTAATAAAGAGTCCATGTTCAGCAACTAAACAAGTATTGTCTGGTTTTGTGCTTGTGAGCAATTGGAATGTCTGATTTCTATATTCAGACTGGGAGGAAGCAGTATATGACGAAAGCACTTAAGTGGACAGACCCCCGCAACCACCAGGCAAGGATTGTGGGGATGAGGCCCCAAAGCACCCTCCCCATGTTGAGGGCAAGTGGCCTGGTATGGTTCAGAAGGGGGGGGCGCTCGTCTGCCTGCCATGGCTGCTTGCTCAGATAAGGGTCTGGTATGTTTTTTGAGGGGACCCCCACGCCATTTTTTTTTAAATTTTGGTGCAGGGTTCCCCTTAAAATTCATAGCAGACCTGAAGGGCCGACACCAATTTTTTTCTTTTTCATTTTGGCATGGGGTTCCCCTTAAAGTCCATACCAGATCCAAAGGACCTGGCATGTACTGGGGTGAGGACCCTACACCGTTCTTTTCCTTGATTATTGAATAGCCGGATTTTTTAAATTCCACACCATAAAATTGTTGAATAATTACATACATTGCATGCATTTGAAGAGTTAAAATTATGGAATAAACCAAACTGATGTGCATAGGCAAATTATGCTGCTGAGTACAATGCACATTTTCAGGAGGTGATACCATTGATGGGATGATCACAATGGGCACAAAATCAATAATCACTGGGACGTTTTTGAGCCGAAAAAACGAAGGACAAGTTTGGAAATTTTCTGCCGAACTGACAATAAATTGAAAGGTTAATGTGTTTCCCGTCCGAACAGCTTGCACTAGGTATATGTAAAAAAACAAACAAAAAAATTCATCAATTTATGTCCACTGAACGATTTATTGGTCATTACTTGATGGCACTATCGTTTATGCTGACAGACGAATTTTCATTTTTTTTCGAAAATGGGTTCGACAGTGGGAGGAAATCGTGCAAGTTCAGCTGAACTCGCACAATTTCATTTCCGTATGTCAGTCCCTAGTGCAGGGGGAATTTCAGAGACATCTTTGCAAGTTTCTACACATATGTGAAAGAATATCGCACCCGAAGTCTCCAAAAGTAATACAGGAACTACTTTTGTAAATCACAGCACTTCACCGATTAGGATGGGGCCATTGTCGTTGATTTGGCATGAGATTTGACATGTCAAATTGCATGCCAAATCACAGCAATGTGAAACAGGGCTGACACATACAACACTGCCTATCCATGAGCTGAATTCATTACCTGCAACAGCTGTTATATATGAAGACTCATCCTAAACACCTTTTTCATTTACTTGCAGGTGTGCTGAAGAGATTTGTTTTTTTGGTGCGCAATTATATCTTATAATTTCTATGGGTATAAGTAAGATATTGCACTTCCCCAAAAACCACCACCCACAAAACGAATTAAAAAAAGAAAGAAAGGGGGGAAAAAACAAAATGAGCTTAATAAATGTACTTTTATTTTGCCAACAGAAACAAAATTATGTGCTTTTATTTACTGGCATAAAAAATTGTACAGGATATACAGTATGGTGCTACATTTAGCAAAACAGTTAGCAATTGGGTTTTGAGGGCCCTGCACATAAGAGTTTACAACCTAAAATTTGTCTAAACTTCAGAGTGGACACAGCTTTACTTTCAGCGTATAAGGAGCAACACATTTCATAGTACAACTACTCACCCACCAACCCACATCACATTTTTATCTGCAAGATTATAGAAACATACTTAACAGTCATCATTCTTACAAAGCATTCCAATGTAATACTAAAGAAGGCACACATTCAAACTAACACGCACCACCACCCCCCAAACCACACACATACACTGGGGAGTACGTTCTGCTGGAAGCTGCATTTCTGTGTACATTAGAAGGTCAGCACATGCTCCCAAACCATGAATGCATGGTCAGACAGGAATACACACAAAACATTGACAGTATGGCCACATAAATCCACTTTTGATGGACAAAATGCACAAGAATTTCAGCAAACAAACAGCCCTAGTGGGGCATTTGTCATTATGCACAATGTAATTTCTTCTCCCCCACAAATCACAGCAAAATACGTGGCCTCTTCTCAGGCCAAACCAATCCCCCCCACTGCAGTCCTTTATATAAGAGAGGTTGTATTGTTAGCACACTGACACACACTCAATAGAAGTACATGCCCACTAGTATCTTTCAATCTGTCTCTTCATGTATGTCTAAAGTGATTGCACCTGATGAGCAGGAACACATAATACTATTTGCAACTGTGTTAGCCCTTGGCTATGTGCATCAAAACTCCAACTACAGGCCAAAGATTGAAGTCCATTTGCAAGCACATAAACAAAGCAACAGTTTTCTAAGCACATGTACCTGTGCAGTGTAAACCCTACAATTCTAAAAGTCCAAGTCCTTGGGCATGATTAGTGGTAACAAACATTAACATCAGTCCCTGGCTGCAATGAGTTTCCAATCTAAAGTCCAAAGCTAACTTTCTTACATTAGAGACTATTTTGACAGGAGACAAATAAAATGCCAGCATGTCTTTGGATTGTAGTGAGAAACCGACACAGGGAGAACATATAAACTTCAACACAAGGATTAGCATGTTGGGGAATTGAACCAGCCACCCCAGTGCTGTTAGATGGAATTGCTACCCACTTAGCCAGTGGGCAGCCTCACACGTGATCACTGCATCTCTGTGGTGTGGACCAGCCCTAAGTCCATAGCCATGCTCAGTGTCACAAGTAATATACAATATATTGGCCTAAGTATTTGGACACCTGCCTTTATACACACATGAACTTTAATGGCATCCCAGTCTTAGTCCGTAGGGGTCAATATTGAGGTGGCCCACCCTTTGCAGCTATAACAGCTTCAACTCTTCTGGGAAGGCTGTCCACAAGGTTTAGGAGTGGGAATGTTTAACTATTCTTCCAGAAGTGCATTTGTGAGGTCAGGCACTGATGTTGGACGAGAAGGCATGGCTTACATCTCCAATTCATCCCCAAGGTGTTCAGTTGAGGTCAGGACTCTGTGCAGGCAAGTCAAGTTCCTCCACCCCAAACTCACTCATCCATGTCTTTATGGACCTTGCTTTGTTCACTGGTCCAAATCATTTTGTGGAGGGAGGATTATGACGTGGGGTTGTTTTTCAGGGGTTGTTTTTGGCCTCTTAGTTCCAGTGAAGGGAACCCTTAAGGCGTCAGCATACCAAGAAATTTTGGACAATTTCATGCTCCCAATCTTGTGAGAACAGTTTGGGGATGGCCCCTTCCTGCTCCAACATGACTGTGCCCCAGTGCACAAAGCAAGGTCCATAAAGACATGGATGAGCAAGTTTGGGCTGGAGGAACTTGACTGGCCTGCACACAGTCCTGACCTCAACCCGATAGAACACCTTTCGGGTGAATTAGAACAAAGACTGTGAGCCAGACCTTCTCATCCAACATCAGTGCCTGACCTCACAAATGCGCTTCTGGAAGAATGATCAAACATTCCCATAGACACACTAAATTTTGTGGACAGCCTTCCCAGAAGCTGTTATAGCTTAGCTGCAAAGGGTGGGCCAAATTTAAATTTTAACCCTATGGACTAAGACTGGGCTGCTATTAAAGTTCATGTGTGTGTAAAGGCAGGCATCCCAATACTTTTGGCTAGATAGTGTATCTGGTAAGATTTACAATAGTGGTGGAACCCTCCTGTACATAAATATTAGATTTAGACATAATTTTAGGACCTGAGTGATATTTAACAACATGGAGATGAGACAACTTCTCTACATGAAGTGGCATGTTTGGGATTTGAACCCAGACCCTCAGGGCTGTCAAACATAAGTACTAACCTGTAAGCCACAGAGCTGCCACATGTGGAATTCTCCTACATATAAATACACATATACTGCATTTCTTTGGACATATAGATGGTGGAATTACAATAATCAGCAGTTCTTCTTGATTTATTCTGTGGTATTTGGTGGTTCCTGGTGGGTGAGTGTAGAATAATAGTGATGTTATCCTCTGATTTTTGGGAAATACGGTTTTATTTCTGATGTTGGTACACATATCACATTTTTTGGGCTCAAATTATGATTATTTGTAAACAATAAAAAACACACAAAATTGCATCAGTAATGGTATTGTCTGTGGTTTGTCAAGAGACCTGTGAGAGTTTGGGTAAAGATTTTTGTGAGATGGAGAGTAACAAGTGAAAGTGACAGAGATAAATATATTTTACCAAAACATGAAAACATTCCACATTCTAGCATTCTTAAAAATAAAATAGATGAAGACGAAGCAACATTGTTGCAAAGACAATTTCTTTGAGATAAAGATATGTTCTCAACATGAAAAGGAATTATCTGGGGAAGTTACAATTGTACCATTAGAATCATTGGCTAAAACCTGCATTGCAGTAAAAAAGGGGAGCAGTGGCAGAAGCTGCTAGTGAGATTTTTCAAGAAGTAGCAATAGTAAAATCCAGTCTTTGGAAATTTAGTCCATTTTCCTCTGCATCCAGACCTGTGTAAAAACGTTCTGGTGTGTGTTGAGAGCGGCAGCCAGCACAAAAGAGCAGAAGGGACTCTGTAGCATGACAGAAGGAAAAGAGAGCAGCACCGCTCTAAGCGTAATAAGTTAATTAAAAGGCTTTAATTGCTTTAAAATTAAACTCACATTTGAGCAGTATTTTACAGGCATGGGTGGTTCTTTTGGCAGTCATTCAACATTATTTATTCTCAGACGATAATTTATCTTTATTTTTACTTTATTTCTATTATTTCTATTATTATTATTTTTATCTTGATTTTATTTATCTTTATTTTTACTTCTAATAGGAGAGAGCAGGGATCAGTGAGTGAGATATCAGTGTCTGTCTTCAAAGTCTTTATTGTTTTACTGTTCACAACACACCCCCTCAATAAAGAGAACTTGTCAGAACTTCATCTGGATCTGTCAGTCACACAGCCCACCTGTTGAACAGCCCATCTGTCACAGGCCCACCATCAGTACTGCCATTGGTACCGCCACCAGTACTGCCATTGGTACTGCCATCAGGCCCACCACTAGTACCGCCATCAGTACCGCCACTGGTACCGCTACCAGTACCGCCATCGGTACTGCCACCAGTAGCGCCATCGGTACTGCCACCAGTACCGCCATCGGTACTGCCACACAGGCTCACTAGTACCATCACTAATACCGTCGTCGGTATATCTACACAGGCCCGCCACTAGTACCGCATCTAATATCGCCATCAGTATATCTACTTAGGCCCGCCATCGGTACCGCCACATAGGCCCACCACCAGTGCCGCCATCAGGCCCACCACTAGTACCGCCATCGGTACCGCCACCAGTTTTGCCACCAGTACCGCCATCGGTACCGCCACACAGGCTCACTAGTACCATCACTAATACTTCCATCGGTATATCTACACAGACCCACCACTAGAACCGCCACTAACTCCGCCATCGGTACCGCCACACAGGCCCACCACCAGTACCACCATTGGTACTGCCACACAGAACCATCACTAGAACTGCCATCGGTACCGCCACACAGGCCCGCCACCAGTGCCGCTATCAGTACCACCACACAGGCCCATCACTAGTACCGCCATCAGTACTGCCACACAGGCCTGCCACCAGTACCGCCATCGGTACTGCCACACAGGTCTGCCACCAGTACCACCATCGGTACCGCCACACAGGCCCATCACTAGTACCACCATCGGTACCGCCAATAAGTACCGCCATAATGTCGCAAAGGGTTTACACACCTGAGGAAGCATATGCCATTCTTACCATGTCGGATGATGAGAGCAGCGGGGAGCTCCCATCATCCGATTCTGGTTTGGGATATGAGCCAGGAGTATAGTGGATCAAAGTCCGAGTCAGCGGAGGAAACCGTGCCTCCTAAAAAAATAAGGAGATCAGGAACAAGATCAGAAGACCTGCCCACCACCAGCAGCGCCAGACCCCAAGAAGAGGAGCCCAGTACAAGTACTGGAATTACATGCCCAACCCGAAGAATCCAGCCCCAGTCCTACCTTCCCGATACCCTGGCAAACCCCGTAAGGTTGCCTGCCAACTCAGGATCCGCTATAATCCCCCCTTTCATTGCACAGACAGGTGTGCAGCCCAACACTACGAATTTTTCCCAATAAGATAATTTTTATTTATTTTTCCCACAAGATTTGCTGCAGAATATGGTGGACCAAACCAATCTTTATGCATCCCAATTTATTGCTGCCAACCCCAATTCATCCTATGCCCGCATGTTCCAGTGGCGACGTCTAACACTGGATGAATTTAAATTGTTTTTTGGGCCTTCCGTTCAATATGTGGCTTACAAAAAAGAACGTTCTCCATGCCTATTGGTCCATCAGCCCCATCCACCACATGCTGGTATATTCTGCTGTCATGTCCAGGACATGATATAACATGATTATGCGTTTTCTACACTTCAATGATAATTTGCAGTGCCCTCCCCGAGACCATCCCAACCACGACAAATTGTACAAGATACACCCCCTAATCAATTCCTTTTCCCAGCGATTTGCAGAAGTTTTTATCTCAGATCAAAAAAATTTCTGTAGCCGAATCCCTTACACATTTTACTGACCGAATGCACTTCAAGTAGTTTATACGAAGTGAGAGAGCCAGGTGTGGGTTGAAATTAAAAAAAAATTTGTGTGAGAGCCACTGGATACGTGTACACATTCCGGATTTATGAAGGCAAAGGCTCCCAGTTCCAGCCCCATGAGTGCCCCACATATAATGGAACCAGTGGGAAAACTGTCTGGGAGCTGGCATACTTCCTGTTCGAAAAAGGATACCACTTATATGTCGACAACTATTATACCAGCCTTCCCCTTTTTCATCACCTTTACAGTAAACAAGCCCTAGTCTGCAGTACCTTAAAAAAAAAACGGAAGGGATATCCACAAAATCTGCTAACAAACAAATTGCAAAACTGAGAATCGGCATTCATGAGAAATGAGGAGGTGTTGGCCAGTGGAGGAACAAGAAAGATATCCACATCCTCTCTACCATCCACAATGACACCTTGGTGGAGATCCAGAGAAGACACGGCCCCGTTGTAAAGCCTGAATGTGTCCATGTTTGTCTGCTACCAAAAAGCAACTCAAAACCAACAAATCACCTACCTCAAGTGTATTGAAGAAATCGTCACTGCCCTGATTTACCAACAAGGTCCCGCCCCAGGAAGCATTCACTCTGATAGTGTGAGTCGACGTCACAAGCAACATTTTCCCTATAACATCCCCCCCACAGAATCTGGAAGAAGATGCCAAAAGAAATGCTGTGTATGCAGCAGAGGAGGAGTTAGAAGATATACCAGCTATTATTGCCCCCCCCCAACCTGGTCTGTGCATCAGAGATTGCTTCAAAAATTATCACACATCCATCAGATATTAGTTCTCCTTATTATTAACAGACTGCCATTTCCCCGTTTCAAATACCTGTGTGGATTATTTGCCTGCTACCATGTTACTACCTTCCATGTTAATTAACTGACCCTGGCCTGTTTAGCGACAAAATCTTTGCCTGCCACTTTAAACCACGTTTCTGACTTCCACGTGCACCAACCTCAGCCTGTTTACCGACGATGCCTCTGCCTGCCATTTTAAACCACGTTTCTGACTTCCACGTGCAATGACCTTGGCCTGTTAATTGACCATGTTTTTGCCTGCCACTTGGACTGATCTTTTGCCCTTCTACTTTAGTGCACAGGGGTCTCACATATGTGAGGGGCTTCAGAATAGCATTCTGAGTAGAGAAAAACAGTTTTTCGTTTTCTATACTCCCAGAACAGGGACTGGTTGCCCGGAGGCTTCAAAGAGATTTGGGTGGGTGAAGCCTCTATCCCTGTCACCCTTGCCCTAAGCTTGATGGTCCTTCCTGCTGCCTGGACCAATACTTTGGCTGTGCTGACCATATTGCTGCCTGTAATAATCCAGGACATTATGGACCATGTTTCACCTCCGACAGCGTTGGAGTCACGGCTTTATGTATAGTGGGAGCAAACGCTGTGGCTGTTAAGATAAATAAATCCGCGCTGCAACTGAATGGTGTACCTGCTAAGAAAATGATGGTTAACAATAAAACAAAGTAACATTACAGTATAACAGTAAGACATACCATACCTGCAAAGCAAATACAAAAAAACCATACTAAAGAATAAAACATTTTTTAACACAATCTGTGCCTAAAATATATATATATGCTGAAGCATGGGGGCATCCGCCCCAAAAGTTAGCAGCAAATCACTCCTCCACCCCTGCTGCCCCCATGCTTTGACATATATGCTCTTTTTTTAACTGTGGTGGTGAAATCACCTCAGACAGCGCTGAAGTCACGGCTTTATGCATCGTGCGAGCAAACGCTATTGCTGTCAATACGAGGGACCTGTGGTTCTTGCACCTCAACGACAGCAGAAGAAGATCGGGGTCTGGTACGCCTGACCTTGGCAGGGACCACAACTCCGTCGTCAGAGCTATCTGTCAGGGTGCCGCTGTCGTCTACAGGTTCGTATTCTGAGCCTGAATCTGACAGATGAGTGACTTCCTCTTCACTATCTGTCATGCTCAGAAACGTGTAGGCCTCTTCACTAGTGTACCTTTGATTTGACATTTTGGTCTCTAAATTTAGTGGTACACTAGTGAGACTCACAGGTAAAAAAAGCTCCTGACTGTTAGCGACTGATTCAACGCTACCAAAAAAACTGTTAGCGTTCGTAGAGATCAGGCCTGACTCTGCGAATGCTGCAGTTATGTGTGTTGTGTTTTGTAAGTGACAGTGATCGATTGATACTGCACTTGGGTGGGCTGGGCTGGGCGGAGGGGCAAAACGCAGGTGCTAGCAGGTATCTGGGCTGATCCCACTAACACTGCATTTTTGGGAACCCTAAACTACTGGGGACGCTAGTATAGATCTGATCAGATCAGATATTAATCCGTTCAGATACTATACTAATACTAAGGGAGGCGTATGGTGCGTGCGTTGGTGTTAGCAGTACTGGCACTGATCTGACGCTGCCTGGGGCGACGCAGACCCTATCTGATGCTAAAACCTAACTTTGATCACCCGCCGGGTGATCAGGGGGTTAAACCTGTATTGGGTAAAATACGGTGGGTGCCCTGATGCTGTGAAAATAAATCTAGCTAAACTGCGTCAACCGTGACACTTATACTGTGATCATAGGTGACACGGGGTAATCAAGGGGTTAAACCTTTATTGCGGGGGTTTAGGGGGGGTCCCTAGACCTATCTGGGCCTAAGACTAATTACCCTAACACTGATTTCTGTCACTAATGACACTAGTACACTGATCCAAAAAAATATCTGATTGCTGTACTGGGTGACACAATGACAGGTGGTGAAGGGGTTAATTGGGGAGGTGATCGGGGGGTGAATTGTGTGCCTACGTGACCTGGTGTCAGTGTAGTGTTGGTGCACTTACTTGTATGTCTTCTCTCCTCTCGGTCTGGAATGAAAAGACCAACACGAGGAGAGATGACATCACTTCCCTTGTTAGTGTTTATAGTTACACAGACAGGGGAAGGATATCATTTGTCAGGACCGATCACCAGGTCCAGGCCAGATATCATTGGCCTGGGCCTGGGGTTTGATCGGATCCTGTTGGAATCTGATCGTCGGGGACGGCGGGGGGTGTGCATCCAGGTTTTGCGCAGTCGGGCCAACCTGCCGCAGTAAAACTGCGGCGGCTGGTCCGGAACCGGTTAAGCAGTATTAATATACTAGCAGAGATTTAGATACATTGAACAAATTGAAGACAAACTCCAGCTAACACTTTTTAAAGATTTACAGCAAACAGTTTTTTTTCTTTTAGGGATAAAGGTTTTACATAAATAAAAAATGCTGATCATTGTAAGCACCCCTGTCAGTAGTAAATGGTTTGTCTGAATACTCTAACACTAGGTGAAAATTAAGGAGAAAAGCCTAAAAAATAAAACAAATGCAGTCATCAGATCTAAGAATTGGTAAGTTGCTATAAAATAAATGTTTGCTTTTAAGTTTAATACCGCTTGAAGAACTGATACCTTTTATATTTGCATAACACTATTTTAAAGCTATCTCATGCAGAGTTCCAATATAAAGTGCAGCATTCTCCTACTTCTCTGTCATTTCATTTGTGTATTCAGTATCACTTCCTTTGAAGCAGTCAAAGCTGACATTCATTTTTCACTGATTTACCAGGGCCATAAATCAAAAGATAGAGGACTCTCACAACCCATCCCACATGTTATGCAAATCATTTCTATACTTTATAATAATCTTGGTTCATTTTGCACAGTGAAATGTCAGGTAGGGTGTCATAAAACTGGATTGGAGCAAGAGATTCTGAATATAACATGGACAGGAAATCTAGATATTGCTGCACCCTGTAGAGCCTGAGAAGGACATGTCTGGCAGGGCAGATTAATATCTAAGATTATCATATGAGTGAGCATCACATGGTTGCTCTACTGAATGTATCTTACATATTGATATATAAAATAAGCAGATTCCACTGGCTGTGACAATGTCTCTGAAAGTGTCAAGATGACAGGATAAGCCATATATTATGCGTACCTCTAACTTGTGCAGGAGCTCCACATCAACAGTGGCATCAGTTTGAAGAAGGCAAAAAACTCGCCATTGCATTGCTTCTATTAATGCTGCCACCGAGCTAGGAGGGCAGATGGGCCAGTGTTGGTACATTGGTTTTTGCATCTGAGCCAAGGATTGCAAAGTATAACCCAACAACTTATGTGCCCTCAACTAGAAATAGAAAAAACAAACAACAGGGGGAAGAAAAAAAAAGAAAAACAATCAAGCACATATGGTAAGTAAAGTGTTTGTAAAACTTAGTTTTTTTATTTTTTTTTAAATAACAAACATGTCATACTTACCTCCACTGTGCAGTTCATTTTGCACAGTGTGGACCCGATCCCCATCTTCTGAGGTCCCCCGGCTGTGCTCGCGGCTCCTCCCCCACATCGGTGCATAGACAGAATACTGGACTCGGCCCCGCCCCCCGGCGCCCGCTTTATTGGATTTGATTGACAGCAGCAGGAGCCAATGGCTGCGCTGTTATAAATCTATCCAATCAAGAGCTGAGAACCCTGGGCAGAGAGGTCCAGCGTGTCTCCGCTGAGGGGACGAAGGGCTCAGGTGAGTAAAGCGGGGGGGGGGGGGGCTGGGGGGGTGGTCACTGTCAGAAGTTTTTTCACCTTAATGCATAGGATGTTTAGAGCAGAGGGAGAGGGCGGGTCCTGCCTCTGCTATTCAGAAGACTGCTATCTCAGCTGATTCATACTCTCTGCCAGCAGGTTTGAATGTGTCTAATGACAAGACTGCAAATGCTGGTGGTGTAAGAAAAACTTATGCTGGTGTTGCTGCTATGGTATCTGGGAAGGGAGAGCAAGCAGGGAAGGAATATGGAAATGTTCTATCTTCCTCCCTATTTAAAAGGAGGAATGTAGTTCAATTAAAATGGGAGGGAGTAGGAATTCCCCCACATAGGAGGGCAGTGGTGGATAAGATTTTGCAGATGGGGTTAAGGCCCACAGATATCTTCGCCCTGATCAGTCCGGCAGGTTCCTATGAGTATGATTTGTCCTTTATCCGTCCGGAGTCTTTGGACATATTTTGGGAGAAATATGAGCACGTGTATAGGGGCCTGCCAGACTGGAAAGGGCTCATCCCCAAGCTTGTATCACGCCAGCCACTCATTAAAATGGTCACAATTTTGGTCCGCAATGAGTCCATACCCCAAGGGGATTTAACCGTATGGTTGAGGAGGTATGGAGACATCCTGAGCCCCCTAAAAAAGATTTTGGACGATCGGGAAATATGTACGGGGGATGGTCTGTACATTTAAAATTAAACGTAATTGATAATGTTGTCCAGCATCTGCCATCCTCAGCTTTCCTGGGGAGGGACAGGCTGACCATCTTCTACCCGGGCCAGCCAAAGCTCTGCAACAAATGTGGAGATAAAGGGCATCTTGCATCCTCCTGTCCAGTGATGAAGTGCTCTCTGTGTCAGGGTATAGGACATTTGGCAAAGGATTGTAATATCATCAGGTGCAATCTGTGCAATGCGGTGGGACATCCTTGTAGTCAATGTCCTGAGGCAATGCACAACAAGCCTGAGCTCATGAGAGAGTTCTTCCGCCTGGACATGGAGGATGCTCAGAGCTCAGCAGCTGGAGTGCCTGTGAGTCCAGCTGAGTCTGTGCCAATACCCAATGTGTCGGTGTCTTCCCAGTCTGTGGTGCCCCAGTCTGTGCCAATACCCAGTATGTCTCTGTCTTCCCAGTCTGTGCGTTTACCTAGTGTGCCAGTGTCTTCCCAGTCTGTATGTAAGGTTTCAGTTACTGAGAATGTGTCCAATCCTTCTGTGTCTGTGTCTTCTAAAATTGCAGAGGCAGCGAGAGGTGCTGAGGCTGGTGCATCAAGTGCAGTGCCAGTCCCCCTCCCTCGACACTGCAGGGTCTCTGTTAAGGATCATGGGGTGCAAAGGAGTGGGGAGGATAGTGAAGAGGCTGGCCTAGTGGTAGATAAGGGAAGGGAGTTGTTTCTCCAGGGAGAGGGAATAGTCAGGCTAAGAAACGGCTGCCTCAACTACCCTAATGGAAGTTCCCACTCCGTTTAAAGTGGCAACCATTAATGTAGCCAGCTTAAGATCAGTAAGTGCTCCTCATATGGCCTTATTTTTGCTCAGCGAGTTTGAGGCTGACATTTTGTTTTTGCAAGAGACCCATCTGAGAAGTCTGGCCGATATACATCTGGCAAAGAAGGAGTGGAGATGTGGTCCCTCATTTTGGTCTCTTGCGCCCGAGCCTTACAGCAGGGTTGCAGTCCTTTTTTCTGGTATGGTAACGTGCCGGTGGGTAATTGAGGTATAGATTGGGAGATGCATGGTCTTAGACGTCTCTGTGAAGGGGCAGGACTTGTGCCTGATTAACATCTATGGTCCCCAGACGAAGTGGGACAGAAAATGCCTCTTTACAAAGTGTAAGCCTTTTCTTTTTACAACCCAGCAGGTTATCTTTGAAGGTGATTTCAACACCATTACTATATTACTAGATCTCAAGACAGGAGAGGTTTTAGAGGTAAGCTGGGCTATGACACCCTTTTTCTCAATGCGATAGTTAGGTAAGCAGGTCTGGTAGATGCACACATTAGGCGCTGCCCAGACAGCACAGGGTTCACTTTTCAGCAAGGTAGTAGTCAGAGTAGGATAGATAGGTTTTTTTAAAAGGAGACTCTGCTTTTTCGCCACCTGTGTGTCAGGCAGTGGAGTTTTCTGATCATTGTATTCTGTCTGTGACTCTGAATGCCTCAGACATGCCACCTAGGGGGAGGGGTATCTGGAGATTGAATTTGGCCCTCCTGGAAGATGAGAGAGTAAGACAATCCTTTGAGGATTTTTTTCAAGCACAGGTAACAATCCTAGACTTTTGTAGCAGCAAGTCAGAATGGTGTAAAACAGCGGACTGTTGGGCTTTTCAAGGCCATAGGAAGAATGAAGCAGCAAGATAAGTATATCACCTACCAGTGTTTGTGGAGGAAACTTGACCGCCTTGTTTCGAATGGAGGAGATTCTGGGGCGATCTCTGAGGTGAAGCTCGTTCTTAGGAGACATCAATATGACTGGCACACCTCTTTGGTTCAGGAGAGGGAATACCATTCACCAGACCCTTACCAGAACTGTAAACAGAGCATAGCAGTTAAGACGGTCAATGGCCTGAAAGTGGATGTAAACCCAATGTCATCCTCTCTAAACTACTGCCATAGGGGTTATCTATAAGGATATACATGCCTCCTGCATGCATCTTTACCTGTCAAATGTCTCCCCTCTGTCTGTTATGAGACACGAAAAACTGCAGATTCTGTGGGTGGGTCTGTTGTCTGGAGCTCGGTGGGTGGAGATGTCAGTAGACTCCCCGCCCAACTCTACACTCCCCTTGTCAATATGCATTTTCTCCTGTGTATTTCTTACACTGAACTTCTGCTATGATCTCTAACATCCAGTGAAAAGACAGGAAAGTAACCACATGACTTCAACATACCAAATCATGCTGAGGTGTGGAACAGCCAATCCTTGCAGAGCTGCTGAAGAAAGGTGTGGGGGTGGGAATTAAAAAATAATGCATGTCTTAGGCTAGTGCAGGAGATATGTAAATCACCTGTCACTCACAGCAAGGGGGAGGATTTGACAAAGTTTTTCTCTGTTTGTCAAGTTTTATCTCGCTAAACAATAAAAGAGGATTGCTCAGAGCTGAATTAACTCTTTGTGGCAAGACTGGGCTCAAATGATAGGAAATCTTATACTCTACATTATGACATCAAAAAAAAAATTAAGATTTACATCCACTTGAAGGACAGTGCGGGCTCTCTGACAAAGTCTAGGTCAGGGATCCTGGAGGTTGTCAGGTCATACTCTTCCGATCTCCTGGGAGGAAGGAACCTTGATCTGACAAGGATGTTGGGTTTTTTGGACTCTACACCAGGTCTGGAAAGTAACGTTCCTTTGATGAATTTGACAGATGAAATCACTGCAGATGAGGTAATCCAGGCTATTGATAAACTAGCCATCAAGAAAAAGCCAGGGCCAGATGGTTTGACAGCTGAATTTTATAAATGTTTCAAGACAATTCTAGCTCCCTACCTTGCGGAGGTTTTTAATGGCTGTTTGCAGGAGGGTTCTCTCCCTCCATGAAGCAATCTGCAGTCATTCTTCTGTCAAAGGGTAAAGATTCTTCGGTGATTGGGAATTGGCACCCCATTAGCCTTCTTAATGTCAATAGAAAGATACTGGTAAAGATTTTTTCTGGTGATTATCACCAGTGGCAGGCAGTTTGTTATTCCACCACCAGCACTGTTCGGTCCAAGGTAGAAGCACTTTCTCAGCGGTGTTAGCTGTCCGGGAGGCCGTGGAGCATTGTAGGGCTGCTGGTTGGGGTAAATTTTTGCTGACATTGGATCAGGCTAAGGCCTTTGATTGGGTTAATCATGAGTACTTGTGGCTCCTTCTTGAAAAATATGGCCTGGAGGGGGGTTTCATTGATTGGCTCAAGATTTTGTACAAAGGGGCTGAAAGCTTTCCTCTGGTTAATGGTTGGGTCGGGCAGCCCTTTGTGGTGGGCTTGGGTGTGCATCAGGGTTGTCCTCTGCTATATGTGCTTGCAATCGACCCTTTTATTAGAAGGCTAGAGAGTGGACCATTGTGTGGGGTACCTTTGGGCATCGCTGGTGAGCCTCCTTTGAAGGTTGTGGCCTATGCTGATGATGTTTCTGTTTATGTCTCTGGGACTGGGGAGGCGCAGGAGGTGGTTTCAGTGATAAGGTAGTATGCAGAGGCATCAGGCTCAAAGGTCAATCAGGACAAGTGTGAAGCTTTCTGGATGGGCGTGGAAGGAGAGAGCTTTGTTCTCCCGGATGACTTCCCGGAGCCCCAATAAAAAATAAGAGTTCTAGGCATTGAATTTGGCCCAGGTGACTATTGCCATGCAAATTGGGTGAACAGGCTGGAGAATGCAGATGCCAAGGTGGCAAGCTGGAAAGGTTGGCAGCTTTCCTTGAGGAAAAAGGTTGATCTGATCAAGACATACCTGATTCCGATTTTTCTGTATGTCAGTTTTTTTTGCGTTTTGCCAGTTTCTCTCTTTACCAGGGTCTATAGTTGATTCTTCCAGCTGTTATGGGGGAACAGAATAAACCTTGTCAAAAGGAATGTGATTTACCTTCCTAGGTGGGAGGGTGGTCTAGGAATGATCAACCCTTTAGCCTTTTTCTCTCTGATGTTGTGAAGTTCAATCTTAGTAACATAACTTTCGTCTCCACTACTACAGGGAAGGAGTATTGTATTAAACATTTTCTAACATGTGAAACTAGATACGTGGTCTATTTGATCACGTGTCCTTGTAAAAAACAGTACGTGGGTCGCACTATTCGTACTTTCGCTGTGAGAGGCAATGAACATATAGCTAATATGAAAAAGGGCCTTACAAACCACAGTGTTCCCAAACATTTTTTGCATTGCCACAACCAGAATCCCAGTGGAACTCAGTTCCAGGTTATCGATAAATTCACCCCCCATTGGAGGGGTGATTCCATGAAAAGGGGTGTATCAAGACTTGAGACTCTTTGGATACACCAATTAAAGTGCTACTCGCCATTTGGCCTCAATATCGATTGGGACATAAATTCCTTTATCAACCAGTCTTAAATTTTAATTTTAATTTGTTTTGTCATTTTTTATCTTTTTTCATGGTATCAGATTGGCCCCCCATCTTCTTTACTAATTGGTGCAGGGATGGATGTATTTATCTAGCATTATTTTATATACAGTCTTGTAGACTTACCCGGCTCATAGCTGTCTGGTTAGTCTATCAACAGTCGGTTGTTTGCATTTACAATTTCTATATTTATGATTTTTTACAATGTTTTGATATTCAATATTTTTTAGAATATTCTTTATTGTTCTTTTCATGAGACTCTACAGATCACTTGGCTTAATATTGTATTTTATAGAAACTCTCACTGCATACTTTTTTTGTTTAGATGCCCTCTTTCATATTAATACTAGTTTCACACAAGTATTACGTTCCAATGACTATGTTATGTACATTCTACTAGTGATTTGCAACTGTAGCGATTCAGTACAAAGTTCATTTATTTTTCATTGTATAGTCCTTTATAACAGTGTTCGCGCCATGTTAGCATCTTTTTTATTATTATTATTATTATTATACGAGATTTATATAGCGCCAACAGTTTACTCAGCGCTTTACAATGTATAAGGGGGACAACACAATTACAGTACAGTTCAATACAAAAGGTACAGGAGGGCCCTGCTCGTAGAGCTTACATTCTAAAGGGAGGGGGTGGTGGTACAAAAAGGTAATAGCTGCAAAGAATGATTTGATGGGGGTGACTCAGGGACAGTTATGTGGGTGTGGGATAGGCTTCCCTGAATAAATGAGTTTTCAAGGATCTCCTAAAGGTGGACAGGGTAGGGGCTGATCGGACATACTGGGGCAGGGAATTCCAGAGGATGGGAGAGGCTCTGGAGAAGTCCTGAAGGCGAGCATGGGAGGAGGTAACAAGGGAGCTAGAGAGCAGGAGGTCCTGGGAGGAGTGGAGGGGGCGATTTGGGCGATATCTGCAGATGAGGTTGGTGATGTAGATGGGGGCGATGTTGTGAATGGCCTTGTATGTTATGGTTAGCATTTTGAATTTTACACGGTGGGGTAGGGGAAGCCAGTGAAGGGATTGGCAGAGAGGAGCAGCAGTCACGGATCGATTAGTGAGGTGTATTAGTCTAGCAGCAGTATTCATAATAGACTGAAGGGGGGATAGCCTGCTTAAGGGTAGGCCATTAAGGAGAGAGTTGCAATAGTCGAGGCGGGAAATAATCAAGGAGTGAATAAGTTGTTTTGTAGTGTCATTAGTCAGGAAGGGTCGAATTTTGGAGATGTTGCAGAGGTTAAGGCGGCAGGATTTAGCCAGTGATTGGATATGGGGGCTGAAGGAGAGGTCAGAGTCAAGGATTACACCCAGGACTCTGGCATGTGTGGAGGGACCAATGGTTGTGTTGTTGATATTAATGGTGAAGTCACAGGAGGGGGACCGTGAAGGAGGAAATATAACAAGCTCAGTTTTAGAAAAATTAAGTTTGAGGAAGTGGTGTGACATCCATACCGATATGTCATTCAGCAAGTTTGAGATCCGTGAGGAGATAGTGGGGGTGAGTTGGGGAGTGGAGAGATAGATCTGTGTGTCATCAGCAAAGAGATGGTATTGGAAGCCATGGGAGGTGATCAACTGGCCCAGGGAAGAGGTATAGAGTGAGAAAAGGAGAGGCCCAAGGACAGAGCCTTGGGGTACCCCAACAGAAAGAGGAAGGGGAGCGGAGGAGATGGAGTTGTAAGTGACGCTGAAAGTGCGCTGAGATAGGTAGGAGGAGAACCAGGATAATGCAGAATCACGGAGGCCAAGGGAGTGTAATTTGCTGAGGAGCAGCAGGTGGTCAACTGTGTCAAAGGCAGCAGAGAGGTCTAAAAGTATGAGTATGGAGTAGTGGCCATTGATTTTGGCAGTTATTAGGTCATTGGTGATTTTTAGTAGGGCAGTTTCAGTCGAATGTTGTAGGCGGAAGCCAGACTGTAGGGGGTCGAGAAGGTTGTTGTCCGTGAGGTAGCGACTCATTTGGTCATGAACAAGGCGTTCGATGAGCTTGGAGGCAAACGGGAGAAGGGAGATAGGTCTTAAGTTATTCAAACAGGTGGGGTCTAGTGAGGGTTTTTTGAGTATGGGGGAAACCAGTGCATGTTTGAGCGGGGAAGGAAAGGTGCCGGAGGAGAGGGAGAGGTTGAAGATGTGGGTTAGGGAGTTGAGGATAGAGTGGGAAGGTGGTCGCAGTAATTGAGAGGGGACAGGGTCCAGGGGACATGTAGTGAGGTGGCCCATGGAGAGGAGTTTATCAACTTCTTCTGTGGTAACTGGGCAAAAGGAGGAGAGTATTGAGTGTGGTGTTGGACCTGATATGTTGGGTAGGGGAGGAATTTTAATGCTGGATATCTCCTTGCGAATTGTGTTGATTTTGCTATTGAAGTGGTTGGCAATATGTTGAGCGGTAAGCAAGTTGGTGGGAGGGGGCAGTGGGGGGTGAAGTAAGGAAATAAGGGTAGAAAAGAGTTGACGAGGTTTGGATGAGAAGGTTTTGATGAGAGTGTTGTAATAGGTTTGTTTAGCAGTGTGGAGGCAGGAGTTGTATTTGAGAAGGACAGATTTGTAGAGGGTAAAGTCTTGCAGGGATTTAGATTTACGCCATGCTCGCTCAAGAGCACGGCTGCGTCTCTTGAGACTTCTGGTGTCGTCTGTTTGCCAGGGTTGTGGCAGATGGGGCCTGGTTCTGCGTGTAGAAAGAGGAGCAAGTACGTCTAGGAAGGATGACAACGTGGTGTTGTAGATGGAAGTGGTTAGGTCTGGGCAGGACAGGGGTGCGATTTTGTCATAAAGGCCATCAGTAGCAGAGTGAAGAAGGGAAGTTTTGAGGTTGCGAAGGTTCCTGCGGGTAGTGGTTTGTGGGTTGGCAGCATGGGATATAGGAGACAAGGAGAGTGTGAAACGGATAAGGTTGTGATCAGAGAGAGGAAAGGGTGCGTTGGAGAGATTGCAGGGAGTGCAGCGATGGGAGAATACAAGGTCAAGAGTGTTGCCGTTGGAGTGAGTGGTGGTTTGTGTCCATTGTGTTAGGTTAAAAGAGGAGGTTAAGTTGAGTAGTTTAGAAGTGGTAGCATTATTAACATTGATTGGAATGTTAAAGTCACCTAGGATGATGGCAGGCACTTCAGATGAGAGAAAATAGGGTAGCCATGCAGAGAAGTCATCCAGAAAGCGTGACACTGGTCCAGGAGGCCGATAAATGACTGCGACCCTCAGACAAGCTGGAGAGAAAAGACAAATGCAGTGCATTTCGAAAGAGCAGGTGGAAAGAGAGGGAGGTGTGGGCAGTACCTGGAAGGTGCATTGTGGGGAGAGGAGAAGTCCGACACCACCTCCTTTTCGTCCACTGGGTCTGGTGGAGTGAGTCCAGAGAAGGCCACTGTGGGACAGTGCAGCTGGAGAGGTAGTATCAAATTCCTGGAGCCAGGTTTCAGTTATAGCAAATAGATCAAGAAATTTGGAGAGGAAAAGGTCATTGACAGAAACTAGTTTGTTGAAGACTGAGCGGGCATTCCAGAGGGCACATGAAAGAGGGGGGCTGACTTGTGGAATCAAGGGAATTGGGATGAGAAGGTTGAAGTTACGACTACTGTTGGAGGAGGTAGATGGCCGATCTTGGCGTTGGAAATTGGGTGTGGGAGGGCCGGGGTTTGGTGCGATGTCCCCAGACATTAGGAGTAGTAGGAGGGTGAGGGTGGTAAGGCGGGAGTGGGATTTATAGGAGGGCAGATGCTGTGGTGGAATGGACGTGGTGATACTGTGTGGGCTTAGAATGAGCAGGAGGTGGTAAGTGGAGTAATATTGAGTGGGCAGAAGAGAGGGAGATATGTAAAGGTTGGGGGCTGGAGAGGGGGGGTAAAGACATGAGAGTTTGAGGAGAGAGGACGTTATAACAAAGATTAGTGTGAGCATTTAAGAGGGTGGGGACAGGCTGATAGAAGGAAGGCTGAGGAAAGTTAGTGAATGAAGTGGAACTTCCTGCAAAATAGCTGTGAAACAATAATGTCTGTACTTACTTTTTTTGTAGCAGTGCCTTAGTCAAAGTGCCCGTGTCCAAGTGCCAAACACTTGTTGCCGGCATGACACTTTGTGCAAGGAGTGACCAGCCTAAACCCTCGCCAGCCGTCCCAAGAAATGAACTAAATTTATAGTGGGAAGGTGTGTGGGGGGGGGGGGATTCAAAATTATTCAATTAGAAGCTGATAAAACTAAGCTTGTGGGGGGTGGGGTTTTACAACTGGCCTGGACAGATTGCAGTGCAAGAGGGGGCAACAGAATAAGGTTAAATGTTTGGTCTTGTTCAGGGCAGCAGAATACAAAATAAATGACACTTTCAAAAACAAACAAGTATAGGCACTAGTTTCAAATTCTTAGTAAGGCAGAATTAAAGTTCAGTTAGGCAATGTAGTCCAGTGTTTAAGAGAAGAGGGGAGTCTTTGCAGTTACCAGAGGGTATGAAGAGTCAGGTGGGAAATCGCAGACAGGGAGAGCGACTTTTGTGTTGCAGAGAAGATCAGTGCAGTTACCTGAAAGAGTAGAGCAGAGAAGGCATGGTGAGGAGATGGTGAAGATGACAGGTGGTCTTGTTAGAAGAAATGCCCGTGTCCAAGTGCCAAACACTTGTTGCCGGCGTGACACTTTGTGCAAGGAGTGACCAGCCTAAACCCTCGCCAGCCGTCCCAAGAAATGAACTAAATTTATAGTGGGAAGGTGTGTGGGGGGGGGGGGGATTCAAAATTATTCAATTAGAAGCTGATAAAACTAAGCTTGTGGGGGGTGGGGTTTTACAACTGGCCTGGACAGATTGCAGTGCAAGAGGGGGCAACAGAATAAGGTTAAATGTTTGGTCTTGTTCAGGGCAGCAGAATACAAAATAAATGACACTTTCAAAAACAAACAAGTATAGGCACTAGTTTCAAATTCTTAGTAAGGCAGAATTAAAGTTCAGTTAGGCAATGTAGTCCAGTGTTTAAGAGAAGAGGGGAGTCTTTGCAGTTACCAGAGGGTATGAAGAGTCAGGTGGGAAATCGCAGACAGGGAGAGCGACTTTTGTGTTGCAGGGAAGATCAGTGCAGTTACCTGAAAGAGTAGAGCAGAGAAGGCATGGTGAGGAGATGGTGAAGATGACAGGTGGTCTTGTTAGAAGAAATGCCCGTGTCCAAGTGCCAAACACTTGTTGCCGGCATGACACTTTGTGCAAGGAGTGACCAGCCTAAACCCTCGCCAGCCGTCCCAAGAAATGAACTAAATTTATAGTGGGAAGGTGTGTGGGGGGGGGGGGGGGATTCAAAATTATTCAATTAGAAGCTGATAAAACTAAGCTTGTGGGGGGTGGGGTTTTACAACTGGCCTGGACAGATTGCAGTGCAAGAGGGGGCAACAGAATAAGGTTAAATGTTTGGTCTTGTTCAGGGCAGCAGAATACAAAATAAATGACACTTTCAAAAACAAACAAGTATAGGCACTAGTTTCAAATTCTTAGTAAGGCAGAATTAAAGTTCAGTTAGGCAATGTAGTCCAGTGTTTAAGAGAAGAGGGGAGTCTTTGCAGTTACCAGAGGGTATGAAGAGTCAGGTGGGAAATCGCAGACAGGGAGAGCGACTTTTGTGTTGCAGGGAAGATCAGTGCAGTTACCTGAAAGAGTAGAGCAGAGAAGGCATGGTGAGGAGATGGTGAAGATGACAGGTGGTCTTGTTAGAAGAAATGCCCGTGTCCAAGTGCCAAACACTTGTTGCCGGCATGACACTTTGTGCAAGGAGTGACCAGCCTAAACCCTCGCCAGCCGTCCCAAGAAATGAACTAAATTTATAGTGGGAAGGTGTGTGGGGGGGGGGGGGGATTCAAAATTATTCAATTAGAAGCTGATAAAACTAAGCTTGTGGGGGGTGGGGTTTTACAACTGGCCTGGACAGATTGCAGTGCAAGAGGGGGCAACAGAATAAGGTTAAATGTTTGGTCTTGTTCAGGGCAGCAGAATACAAAATAAATGACACTTTCAAAAACAAACAAGTATAGGCACTAGTTTCAAATTCTTAGTAAGGCAGAATTAAAGTTCAGTTAGGCAATGTAGTCCAGTGTTTAGGAGAAGAGGGGAGTCTTTGCAGTTACCAGAGGGTATGAAGAGTCAGGTGGGAAATCGCAGACAGGGAGAGCGACTTTTGTGTTGCAGGGAAGATCAGTGCAGTTACCTGAAAGAGTAGAGCAGAGAAGGCATGGTGAGATGATGGTGAAGATGACAGGTGGTCTTGTTAGAAGAAATGCCCGTGTCCAAGTGCCAAACACTTGTTGCCGGCGTGACACTTTGTGCAAGGAGTGACCAGCCTACTAAACCCTCGTCAGCCGTCCCAAGAAATGAACTAAATTTATAGTGGGAAGGTGTGGGGGGGGGATTCAAATCTTTTAAAGAAACATTAATGCCTTTGGTTTCCCCTTTTTGTTATGGCTGGATTGTGTTTGCGTTTCACACTCCGGCATTTCCGCTCACCAGTCCCTGTTTTGCACGCATTTGCGTTCCACTTCTGTTACTGTTTTCGTCACTTCCGATTGTACACCGGAATGACGTCACACGTTCTTTCTCACATCCTTGGATTGGATGTTGTGTTCCGCCCACGTTCCCCGTGAGAGGTAGAGGAGAGTGACGTGTGTGGCTCGGCGTCCCATCTCCCGGCTCGAGGGTTCATTGGACGGGAGCCCCATCTGACCTATGCACTGCCAGACGTGGTGACGCGACTCATGGCAATATTTGGATTGGATTGTCCACACTGAGGCTTGGTTACAGGCCGTCTTTTGCACTTTTGCATCTTGATTGGGCCATTATGGTTGCGGAAGTCAGAGTCCCGCTACCCGGAAATGATGGCATACACGGCGCGACCAGCTGTTACCATTTGCTTATTATTATTTTATATATATATATATATATATATACAGGCACAAGTGGCAGATGGGCATATACCCCAGTCGAAGTCCCATTGGACGAAACGCGTAGGGTTTGTTATGCCTGTCTTGCCACTATTTGAATCTTAGCGCTTGATCCATTTTGTACCTCTTTTTACCAGAGTGTTTTTTACCAATTTTTAATAAAGCTTGTTATAAGCTGATTTACACTATGGGGAAGTCTCCGTTTTTTTCCCTTTACTTTTGAGGATCGACATCCCGTCCTTTGAAGCTGGATTTGCTTTAAGTACCCTCCACTGACATCTTCGATGCTATAGGAAGTTTGGTCGGTGAGTGTTGTCATCCCTTCATCATCCTCAGCTGTTGGGAACCAGGAGCTTGTTTTCCCCTGCTCCACTACAAGCCTGTTAGACTCCCAAGTCGTTGGCTGGGAGTCCACCACTGCCGGTAAGGGTATTTATGCCTATCCCTCTCATATAGATGTCTGATATCTTCTTTTGTGGATGCCATCCTCGGATCCTATGTCCCCCTATCACCAACCCTGGCGGCTGCTGATCATCCCTAATCATACTATCTGGACTTTGTGACATCAAGTTCAAGATGAACTATTAGTTTCATCAGTATATATGTTGATTACTCTTTATGCCTATAATACATTTATCATTTAATATTTTTTCACTACACGCATAATCTCATTTGCGTGCTTACACTATCTTGTGATGTTAATTATCACCACTTAATTTTTGGTTCACGTATATAGAACCGCTCCTCCCCATTAGTGGGATCTGTAGTTCCTTTTCATTTATACTTATATTGTTTTATTATTTTTTCACTTCAGGTGTTTATTATTAGTTCACATTTGATCCATTTACATGTGTCACTCATACACCTTTAGGCTTATATCGCCCATTTATCTCTATTAGTGTTGACTAATAGTCCTTATACGATTCAGTTTCATTAATATACTTTGTTGCGCATGCTGCCTTTCAGATAACATTCAGTTTGGCTTTGCTCAATAACGTACACTGTTTTAGCGCCACACTTATTTTTATATTTTTATATTTTATAATCTTAGTAACATGGCAGAGAGACCGCCTGGGTGGGTTGGTATTTTCCAGTCCTGGTTTAGGCCCTTTCTGCGAGACTGGGAAAGTGGTGGGTCAGTGAAAAGCCTGAGGGTCAAGCATGATAAGCTTGGGGATTGCCCAAGCCTGGTTTTGAGGGTGGGTTTGCATTTGGATAATTTGGAGAGAATCCCAATGAAGTTTAGGGATCAGGCTTGGTTTGGCTTTCATGGAAAACTATATTTGAAGGGCAACTTGAAGTTTCTTTCCATGAGTGATCAGGGCTGCCCGAGAGTGGAGTGTAGAGGAGTGGTAGAGTCCATGGATCACTTTCTACTTCAATGCCCTTTTAATATAGAGGTGTACAAGAGGGTGGGGAGGGTTCTGAGTATACCCTTTTCCCAGGGGCATAACTACCACCATAGCGACCCATGCGGGTGCTATGGGGCCCGCAGCCGAGTGGGGCCCAGTGAGGATAAGAGTACCGCCGGCACAGTCTCCCAGCCAGGGGAAGAGAGAGGAAAGGAAGAGGCGAGCTGTCCGTATCAGCAGAGAGTTGAATTGCCCGATGTAAGAGCTTTCATTAGAACTTCCAGTGTTCCCGGGGCTCACGTCACATAGCTCCACCTTTTGGCCCGGTGCCTTTGATAGACAGAACGCCGATCCAATGCGGGACATGTGACGTCATCAAAGGCGTCGGGCCAAGAGGTGGGGCTATGTGACCATGAGCCCCCTGGGAGGACAGGAAATTCAAATGAAAGCTATTACAGCGGGCAATCCCACTCTCTGCTGATCCGGGTGGCTTGTCTCTTCCTCTGTATAGGTGGGGCTGTATGGGGCACAGGCAGACCAGGCTGTATTGGGCACAGGTCACGCTGCATTGGGCACAGGTCACGCTGTATGTGGCACAGGTCACGCTGTATGTGGCACAGGTCACGCTGCATTGACACTAGGGCAGCTGGGGGGGGGCTGTTTGCAGGTGGGCCCCATACAACATTTTGTTATGGGGCCCTGCTATTTCTAGTTACGCCCCTGCCTTTTCCCCCCATATGAGTTATGCAGTGTGGTTGTATGGGGCATTCCAGACTCGTCGGGATTATGATTTGGAAACACTTTTTTTAGTTAGTCTAGTAGTCCGTTATTTCACGTGGAGTGCACTGTGTCAGGTATCCTTACGGAGTAAAATCCTCCCTGTCGAAGTGGTGGTGCAGGACATTCTGGGTGAGGTTGGGAAGATTCAGGGTCTTGAGAAAGACAGATGGCGGCAGGAGGCATGGATAAGGGCGTGGAGGAATATCAGGACTCTGTAGCTGCTGCCTGTTGATCTCGGGGTGTGCGGCTTTCTTTCTGTCCTTGCTTCACTCCCCTAGATTTTCAAATCAAATATATTTTTGATAAAAGGCTACATGCATGGTGACGGTGATGTTTCTTAGTCTGGCTCTCTCGTAGGGATTATGTTGTGCGCAATTTGGTTTGCACCATTTATTTTTTTCTTGTTCTTTCTGTTTTGTATAGTCATTTTCAATTATTTTGTAAATATGTTTTATTTATTATGGTTTTATTGTATATAAGTTGTTTGTAAGTTTTCCAATAAACAAAATTAACCCCTTTGATAGCATAAGTTTGATCAATAAACAGATTATTTTTTTCTTTCTTTTACCAGACTGTGGAGAAAATCTATAACAACTGCACTCCTTATGCTGTAGAAACAAAAGCCGGTTATGAACATGTAAAAGTGGACCTTGCAGCAAAATGCAAGGAGTACTCATTAGATAAGGGTCCCTTTTCCCATGTAAATATAACTATATAGTTTTAAGCGCACACAATGTACTTGTAAGAAAAGAGTTATGCCCCGTACACACGGTCGGATTATCCGATGGAAAATGTCCGATCGGAGCGTGTTGTCGGAAATTCCGACCGTGTGTGGGCGCCATCGGACATTTTCCATCGGATTTTCCGACACACAAAGTTGGACAGCAGGAGATAAAATTTTCCGACAACAAAATCCGATCGCGTCAATTCCAACCGTGTGTGGCCTGTTCCGACGCACAAAGTGCCACGCATGCTCAGAAGAAATTCTGACACGGGACAGCTCGTTCTGGTAAACTTAGCGTTCGTAATGGATAAAGCACTTTCGTCACGCTGCAATGTAAAAAATGGTTTAATACAGCGCACTCTCTTCTTCTTTATAATGTGACAAGAATTAAGTCGTTTTGATGCTCATATTCACACACACTTCTCACAAACTTTTTTCGTTACTATTTATCGGGATTCCCTCAATATATTTTGATTTCTCACATCTGACAACATATTTTTTATTTTTTATTTTTTTACTTTAATGTAGAATCTTTTTTTGTGTTTCTCTTTTTATTTATTTTTTTTTTTTGGTGATTTTGATTTGTACTCCCGAAAATGTTTGTGTGTTTTTTGTGACAAGTTCCCACAACACCATTGATATGTTGTTCTATTTAATCTGTAGGAGGAGATTGTTTGGTGTTGTTGTCCCTTGTTAATTTCACATTGTACTTTAGAAATGTACCTGAATACTCACCAACAAACTGTCCTTTTTGGATGAAAACACACACAGGAGAGTAGAATTTACCTAAAAATATTTTATTAAGGGGTCACAACTATAAACAAAGAGGGAGGCAACGCTGGAGAAACTGCAGAAGTGGGCGAAGCCTGGGACTCCCAGGGCAGACATCAATTATTTAAAAGCAAAATTGGTGGCCTGAGGAGTCCATATCTAAGGGAGGGCAGTCTGGTCCAGAAGTCCCAGAGATCTGGAAAGCAGCAGATGACATCTGTGTCCCCAGGCTGTGGTCATACGAGAGACTGCAGCTTCTGTCAGACCAGACTGAACCCAGGGCAATCACTCTCAGGTCTTCTTTCCACGCTTCCTTACAGGCTTTGGCTGTGGTGGTGGAGTTGTGGCAGCAGGAGGAGGAGGAGGAGGAGGAGGATCGTCCCTCTCCATGACATCCGTCTTGGGTGTCAGTTCCCCACTCTCCCCCTTACGAAGGACTTTATAAATCAGGTCCTCAGAAATCTTGCGTTGGCCCTCCTGCATGCCCAGCAATTTGGTGGCAGCCATGCAGGCAAAGGCCTCTGCAGGACTGGGGAAGGCTCTGAGGGACGCAGAAGCCTCCTGGATCAGCCTGTACGCTGAATCCTGCACAGGACTGGGAGTGGCCTTCCTGGCCCTTTTATATGGCAGGCGGAGGAGAGGGACGGAGGAGAGGGACCTGAGACTCAGTCAGGCTGCGACTTGTCCCAGGCTTCTCTTGGCTGCCACTTGTCCCTGGCTTCTCTTGGCTGACACTTAGCCCCGCCTCCTCCTGGCTGCCACTAATCCCTGCCTCCTCCTGGCTGCCACATTCCACAGCCTCCTCCTGGCTGAGGTCTTCCTGTGTATGAAAAAGGGACATAGTTTTAGTATTGTTTTCATCAATCACACACAATTTTCACCTCCTGACTGCTGCAAATTGAATGTTAACAAATATAACAGACTATCCTTCTGAGCCCAGCATTTTGCATTCTTGTCCCAATTATTTTTGCCCACTACTGTCTATTGATATGTAAAACACTTTCAAGCAGCAATTAGTGATCAATAATAACATCTAGAAAACATCATTTCTTTATTGACCAGAAATCAGTAGAAGAATGCTATACCTGACTCCAGCTGGGCTCCTCCACTTCTTCCTGGCTGGAAGGAACAGGTTGGACATCAGAAGCCTCAGCTGGGATGGAAGGAAGGGTGGAAGGAAGAGTGGAGAGGGATTCCCTGACTTCAGTGTGGTCTGACAGAAATCGCAGTCTCTCATAGTACCACAGCCTGGGGACATAAACGTCATCTGCTGCAGCTCCGGACCTCTGGGAATCTTGCGTTCCCTAAGATAAGTGCTCCTCAGGCCCCCAATTTTAGCTTTTAAATAAGGGATGGTTGCTGTGGGGACCACCGGCGTCACCAACTCCAGCAGTTTCTCCAGCGCTGCCTGCCTCTTCTGTTTGTGATTATAGTGGGGGTGTCTGACCTGCCACAGACAGGGCAGCTCCCTGTACTTGTCTATGAACAGGGGCAGGAAATTGTGGTCGTTGAACCCATCCATTTTCTCTGCAAGACACAACACAAGACAAACCCTAATGTCAGGCCAAACTCCCCTAATCTTGTTACAATATAGGCTTCAATTTCGAAGCAGTATAGGCCCAAGTTTAGATCCTACCTTCGTTAGCACGATCGGCGTCTCCGATGCTCCTTCCTCCGCTCACAGATCGTACGTAAGACGTTACGATTTATACACACTGCGCATGCGTATAACTCCGCCCGCCCCTGACGTTCTTTCTATTCTATTCCCTGCCCCTTTTCGTTCGGCGCAGTGGAGGAAGAGCACGTGGCGGAGAGACAGCAGGATAGTGCTAAGTACAGCAACGAGGAGGAGGAGGAAAGGCCGGAGCCTGAAACGTCCCGATCCAGAAGGAGATTAAAGGACTCAAATATGTCCTTTGGGGAGATGTTGGAAATGGTGGACATCCTGAAGAAGGCCGACTATGATGGAAAGTATGGGCCTTACCCCAACCACAATGTCCGAAAGGCCAAGATCATGGCGAAAGTGGTCAGGAGTCTGCACCGGAAATTCGGGGTACGACGATCGAAAGATCAGCTCAGGAAGTGGTGGTCGGACCTGAAATTACGAGAACATGAGCAGTACAGAAAGATCCGGAGAGTGCTGCAAAAAAGTAAGTAGTTGTGCTGTGTTCCTATCGTTCTTGTGTTTATTACGTTCGTGCTGCTCCATGTGCTTTTAGGAACTGTTGTACAGTTTAAAATGGCAACTTTCATGTTCATGGGCACATTATTCGTTCGGATCACACATTTTTTTTTCGGACTATAAAACACCATTGTTTAGCCCATATGCATTTGGCCACCATTTTGAGGCCCTATACTTGTCTTCAAAGAATTGGGTTGTGTAGATGGCTTTGTTACTAGAATGAAATGCAAACTAGATTGTGTGTAAGGAGAGGACACTGAGCAGCTGTTTTCACATCTGGACACTGGAGCACTAGTGTGGGACACAAGAACACCATTTTTATTAGGGGGGCCACACAGGTGCTCCAGTGTATACTATAGGGGGGTCTCCATCTGTGAAGCTTGTACTAAACAGGTAAAGTATTGCAGCTTGACAAAGGACACTAAAAAAGCTACATCTTGGAACTCTGCTAAAATAGACAATTGTACCCCACTTCCAAGCAATGTTTCATCTTTAGAGCTCTGCCATCAAATATCTGTGTGCTAAGTATACCATTTTTGTTTTACATAGGGGAGAAAAGACTCGGAGGACACCCCTCATCCGAGGAGATCAGAGCCCCCCCCCCTCTGGAAGAAGGGAAAATCCCCCCAACACAAGATGAGCAGGAGGAAGAAGACGTGGTGGAACTAGTCACCACAACAGGTGAGTGTCTGCGACCACAGGCTCAGATAAGAGATGGATGGCGGCATTTTTTTTGACCTAATTTATTTTGGGTTTCCTCTCTTTTTAGGTGATCGTGAGGTTGTGGATGAAGATCCTTTCACATCCGAAAGTGCCCAGATCCTGATCGGGGAGATCATGGGGTGTAATTTACAATTGGAAAACATCAAGCAAAACATCAATGATGTTATTCCAAAATATAAAAACATCATTGATGTTTTGGGGCGAGTTTAAAACCCCTCCAAATCACTTTCTTCTTTTGTGTGCTACAATGTGCGAAATGTTTTTGTGATTTTTCTCAAAGCCAAATTTGGAGGATGCACACAGTGTGTCAACATGTGCTATCTGCCATCACGGGAGATCAATGGACGCGTTTTGGGGGTGCAACCCCTTCCTCAATAATAAAGTAGCGGTGAGGAAGGGCTTTCTCCCCCAAAACACATCCCTTGATCCCCCGTGATGGCAGCTAGCACATGTTGACATTGGGAAATTTGTGTGCATCTTCCAAATTTGGCTTTTCCAGGGGTGATTTCCCCCCATCTGAACGCAATATCAAACACAGTTCCTAAATACTCATGTCTGATATTGCCTTCCAGTTCTACCAAATGTGAACTTTGTAAGATCAAGATTTGTGTCTTTCTTGTGGGTTTTACACAGGCCTGTTTTCTATAAAATGCACATTTTGATTTTGGATAATGACACCACAAAATATGTTATACAATAAACATGTCGGTTTGTCAGAAAAACCTTTGGTAAATGCACATGTGATTGTGCAGGTATTAAAAAGATTGTTCATCAAGAATGTGTGGATTATTGTCTCAACGCTACAACACTTTTGGGGTGATGTAATTGTTGTTTGATGAGAAAATGGGGGTAATTTCCTAAGGGCAAATCCACTTTGCACTACAAGTGCAGTTTCAGGGCAGTTGCAAGTGCACTTGTAGTGAAAAGTGTCTTTGCATTTAGTAAATAACAGCCAACAGTGCTTTGTATAAGGTTACACAATCACGACATTTTCTGCACTCCACACATTTCTGTCAGGGTCAGCTAAAACAAACACAAGCAGTAAATGTCCACAAAGAAGAGCCTGGGGGGAGATGCCTGTCAAGAACTTGAGGTCCTGCAGACTTCTCCCTGTCGCCAAATACCGCAAGGTAGCGACCAACCTCTGCTCCTGAGTGATGGCTTGCCTCATGCAGGTATCCTGCCTGCTGATATAGGGGGTCAGCGAAGCCAACAAACGGTGAAACACTGGGTCCGTCATCCGGAGAAAGATCCTGAAATCATCAGGATTATTCTCACGGATCTCACGGAGCAAAGACATATGACAGAACTGGTCACGCTGAAGCAACCAATTCTTGGTCCATGAACTCCTCCCCACCCTGTTCATGGACTGGACTTGTGTCAAGGTCAGGACCCCAACACCAAGCCCCCGCACAGCACGAACTGTACGAGGAGTACGCATACGAAACATGGCTAGAAAACGGTCGGCTGCTCAGAATGAAGTAACAGAACGCACTGAAGCAAGGCCTGTGAAGAGCGACCTGAAAAACAGCAACGAGCGGACAAGATCGCACAGAAAACTCCGATACGAACTGACTGCACGCACTGAAGAGCAAATACAAACCCACAAGCACAAACTGAACGGCAGAAAACGATCTGAAAGCCACGAGTCTGGAAAAGCGCGAATCGTCTCTCACCAAACTTTTACTAACACGAGATTAGCAAAAGGAGCCCAAAGGGTGCTGCGCTTGGTTCTGAACCGGCCTTTTCTAGTCTCGTCGTACATGCTTGACGTCACCGCGTTCTTGGCGATCAGAAATTCCGACAACTTTGTGCGACCGTGTGTAGGCAAAACAAGTTTGAGCCAACATCCGTAGGAAAAAATCCGAGGATTTTGTTGTCGGAATGTCCGATCAATGTCCGACCGTGTGTACGGGGCATTAGAGTATATACACATTTGTACCTACCCTACCCCCAACTTCTACCTGCAGTACTTAGACAAGGGTGATGTTACAATATTACAAGTGAGATCCTGGGAAGCATGAGGATACCAGAGTGAGAAAATCTTGCCAAAAGAGATGCAGACATCAATAAAAACTTAACAGAGGTTCTAAACGTTTTTTCTGTAGTTAAAGTGTTTGTTACCCCAACATTTAATATTCCTGGTATGTGCCTGCTGTACTATGTACTTGAAGGAAAAGTTTCATTTTCTCTTTGTATTGCTTTCTTTGTGTGAAATCCCTGGTGTTCTTGCTAATCCCTGTGCTTTCCTATCAAAACTGACCACACTAAGCTCTAGCTATGCTGGGAACTCAGCCAGCTCTCCTCTAAAGATCAGACTTGTCCTGACACCCCTCACACACACAGCCTTTCACTGGGAAGCTCAGTGTGCTGTTGCTTCTCCTCCCCCAGCTCTTATGCAGCTGAGAACAGAGGCAACAATGGGAATGTGGTCACTTATAAAGAAGAGGGGAAAAAAGGTATTTACAATGCTTTTTTAAATCTATATACAAAAGGTTTTCTATATACAAAAGTTTGAGGCAACATTGGTCGGAAAAAAATCCACGGTTTTGTTGTCGGAATGTCCGATCGTGTGTACATAGCATAAGTCTATCCAGGGTGTGCTGGCCCTGGCTGAAGAAATGAGAATGGGCCAGTTTTCTTGATTCTTCAGCCAAGACAAGCACATCCTGGATAGACTTACAGTAATCGTGGTTTTAACCAGTTGTATTCAACTTTTTAATAGACCTGTAAAATTTACATTTAATTTACTTATAATGATGATGATCTCCTATGGTAAAGAATACTAAAATGTAACATGTACAATGAAAAGTCCAAAGCAACTCATGAAAGCTATCGTGTCCTTCATGCTCTGCCTGGTAAGGATATGTGTCTAGCTCTGTTCTTTTCCACCCAGGTCAGGTCTGCTGCCTAGCAGGGCCGGACTGGCCTACCGGGATACCGGGAGATTCCCCGGTAGGCCGCCTGCCGTGAGGCCGCTTTGCGGCTGCAGTGCTCCCCTCTCTCCTGCTCCTGTGTGTCACGGAGCTGGCTGGGTCTGTGTTCACGTCCCGCCCCCCTAGACCGGTTTGTGTGATAGTAGATAGAATCAGTGTTTCGCCTATCACACAAGCCGGTCTAGGGAGGCGGGACCATGTTACAGCGCCGCCGCCGAACACAGACCCAGCCAGCTCCGTGATCCACATGAGTAGATGCCCGCCTGTACAGTCCGCCCTGTGTGCCTGGATAGGAGGATCGGCGGGGGGCCGCATATAGAGGAAATTATCTTTCTATTTTCCTCTATGCAGCCGCTGAATACTTGCAGGAGAGAGAGGAGGAGAATCAAGCATTCAGCGGCTGCATAGAGGAATATAGAAAGCTAATTTCCTCTACATGCGGCCCCCCCGCCGATCCTCCTATCCAACTTCTTTTACTGGCCCCCCCAGTTCTCCTTGTGCTCCCTGGCTCCCCCCCCCATGCTCTCCTCCCCTCACCACACTCTCCAGCCCCCCCCTCACAGTTCTCTCCACCCCTGTTTTTTCTGCACCCCCTGCTCTCCATCTCTCCCCATCCTACTCTAGCCACCATCCCAGTGCTCTTCACTCCCCCAGTGCTCTCCACCCATGTTCTTTCTCCCCCCCCCCCAGTGCTCTTCAGCTCTCCCCATCACTCTCCAGCCCCCACCCCAGTGCTCTCTGCCCCCCACAGTGCTCTCCAGTCCCCCATTCTCCGCACCCCTGTTCTTTTGGTCCCCCCCGGTGCTCTCAAGCTCCACCCATCGCTCTCCAGCCCCCCCCTTGCTCTTTGCCCCCCGTGCTCTCCACCCCTGTTTATTTTGGCTCCCCCTCCAATCCTCTCAAGCTTCCCCCCCAGCACTCTCCGCTCCCCACCCCTGTACTCTCCGCTCCCCCCTGCATTTTACCCCCACCCATGTGCTCTCCAACCCCCGCCAGTGCTCTCCAGTCCCCCGTGCTTTCCACCCCTGTTCTTTCTGGCCCCCACTGGTGCTTTCAAGCTCCCCCCATTGCTTTCCACTCCCCCCTGCTCTTTGTACCCCCCAGTGCTCTCCACCCCTGTTTTTCTGCCCCTCCCCCAGTGCTCTTCGCCACCCCACACTCTTAGCCCCCACAGTGCTCTCCACCTCTGTTCTTTTTGGACCCCCAGTGCTCTCAAGTCCCCCCCCAGCGCTCTCCGCTCCCCATCCCTGTGATCTCCACTCCCCCCTGCTCTTTGCCCCCACCCATGTGCTCTCCAACCCCGCCAGTACTCTCTGCTCCCCCTTCTTTCCAGCTCCCACCCAGTGCTCTCCACTTCCCCAGGACCAGAGGACAGGCTGACTGGGGCCGGAAAATGAGGATGGCTGAAGGTGCAGGTGGCCAGGGACCACTCCATCTCACAGCAAACAGATCCTCTAGAAGGAGCACTGTCCCCATCCAAAACGAAAACAGACCCTGCCTGCTACTGGCCATCATGGATATCCTGCTGGCATGCAAGGTACCGTACCAAGCATCAACAACACACCTTCCCACAGACAGGGACTGCTGACTGGGCCGTGGGGCACAGGAGGGGCTGCAATGATGGGCACAGTGAAGCTGCATTCCTGGGCACAGTGAGACTGCATTCATGGGCACAGTGAGACTGCATTCACGGGCAGAGTAAAGCTGCATTTGATGGGCACAGTGAGGCTGCATTGATGGGCACAGTGAGGCTGCATTGATGGGTACAGTGACACTGCATTCACAGGCAGAGTAAAGCTGCATTTGATGAGCAGTGAGGCTGCATTTGATGAGCACAGTGAGGCTGCATTGATGGGCACAGTGAGGCTGCATTGATGGGCACAGTGAGGCTGCATTGATGGGCACAGTGAGGCTGCATTTGATTGGTACTGATGAGGCTGCATTTGATGGGCACTGGTGAGGCTGCATTTGATGGGCACTGGTGAGGCTGCATTGAGCTCCTGTATCATGTCTGCAGTCTCTGACCATCTCCTGTATCATGTCTGCAGTCTCTGAGGGAGTCTGGAGAGGAGTCAAGAGTGGGAGCACCGCCGGGATGGGGGTCATGGGAGAAGTCAGACAAGTGTGGACTGTGGAGAGGAGACTATAGGATAAAACCAGAGCCACCGAGCTGGAGCCGACTGACTGAGCCCTGCATGGTGCACCTGAGAGGAGGTCACTGACAGCACCGCTAGGCCAGTCTGAAGGGGGGGTCACTGATGTAAGGGGGGAGTGAATACGATAATGTAAGGGGGCACCGATATAAAGCACAGCCTTATATCAGTAACCCACCCCCCCTTACCTTAGTGTATTCTTTCTGCGGAAGGTGGTTCCCCCCCCCACGTTCTGAGTTCCTGGGGTCCCCCTTGATGATTGATCACTTACCACTTTTAACTGGAATTTGCTTTTATATATATATATATATATATATATATATATATATATATATATATAAAGCCCTATGTGATTTCATATCTGTCTTATCTATATATAATACACTCTTCAAATGTGCATTTTATGGTTTTCCCTTTCATGAACAAGAAATCAATGACGTTATGCTGTTTCACTGGTATAATAATGCTGTGAGGTTGGTATGAAATTTTTTCCAGGGCTGGATGTTATTCCCAGTCCGGCCCTGCTGCCTAGCATTGGTTTAATGTGCTAGAGAGGGATCAAGCCTGGGTTCTAAAGCTGCCTTCTGTCCTGCTGGAGGGCATATTGTGGGGAGAAAGTGCAGGAAGGTGTCTACCTGAATTGGAATACCAGGGGTGGAACTTCTGCTGATGAGTTTCCAGAAATGTTGAGTAGAATGTGTGGACATTGCAGGAAGCTCTGGTGGCTCACACAAGAAGTACATGTCCTGTATTTAAGCTGCTTGTCTGAGGGCTCATTAACACTGTGTGCGGTGACAGATGTTTCACTGCATTGTAAAACGTCTGTCACCACAAGGGCATATATGTACCATTTACACTGCAGCACAGCCTAGGGCTGCGCTAAAATGGAGACATTCTGCATTCTTTCGCAGCACACCGTACAGAATAGCATGGCACTTGTATGACAGTGCATCGCATCTCACTGCTGTACAGCACATTTTGTACACTTCAAAAAAAGTTGGTACAAACAAAAAGAAATAAAGAAAGGGAACCGTGTTATGTGCTGAATCGTGCATCACACTGTAACCTACTGCAGCTGGGAACAGACAGCTGTCAGAGCGGTAAAGCGCTCCTGCAGCTCTCCAATGTTGTGTGAACTTAGCCTGCATAGTACAGAGTGCCGGTCTGGCTTTCATCTTTATCGACTGTGAGTAGAGATGTGAAATCTGCAATGTTCGTAATTTTGGGTATCCTAATCAATTTCTCCCTGAGTTTATTGATCCTATAATAAACCCTGTTAAACTTTCTAAAGTGACTGGCATCCAATTTCTTTGACCTAACAAGTCAAGGATTCAACCCTGAAGTGAAATGCTGCCTAACCTAGCAACCTGTTGGTCACTAACTGTCTTCAGTGGGGTAAGGGGGTGATACATATTTCCAGGAATTACAGCTAGGCCCCATAGGCTGTGGCCTTGGGCACCATTCCAAATGGGGACCTCGCAAAGTCCATAGTTAGACCACTGCAGTACTCCCCGCTTTAATTAACCAATACATATATAATTCACATTATATAATGATTATTTAAAAAGGCTTATGTAACAATGCAAAAACATACAGTATGTGTAGTCAGAAACCATCTCTTCTGGACCTAGATTAAGTCTAGCAAACCCCAATTTTCTTCTGAGTTAGTTTACTTTGCACATCAAGATTATATCAAAGGGGTACACTGTCCAACCACACTACTATCTTTTCCAATCAAGATGGGCCTTCATCTTTTCAGAGAAGCAAAATGAGTTTTAGCTGAAACGAATTGTTACCCGTTACACTTGAGAATACTCTGTAGCTAGGTGCACACACATGTGATGCAGTATGGAGGTGCCTGGGCTACAGAACAGGTCTATTCCATGAGTTAGCCTGTTAACTTTTAGGCTGCAATAGGGAGTGGGGTTGCTTTACATAAGACATACATGTCTATTGCACTTGCAGGGTCAATTATGGAGCCCAGAACGGAGCGTATCATGAAGGTCAGTTACTTTCTTCAAATAACTGGAAAAAACTACAATCATAGGCAAGCATGCAGATAAAATAACTACAGCCATAGGAGCCCAGCTGACCATGAAGCACAGCCACAACTGAGGATGAACCTGTTTACACCTAATACAGGTTGCTTGACTGCAACTGGTAAGTGTTCAATTTTTGTGACTACAAGTATAATATGTATATGGTAACTAAAATTCCTATAGGTGTACATAGTTACGACACAGTGTTTTATAACTGATAAATGGGAATTACCTCTTTGTGTAAAAGTAAAAAACAGATCTCTGCAAAGTACCGTATTTATCGGCGTATAACACGCACCGGCGTATAACACGCACCCCAATTTAGGAGGGAATTTTAAGGAAAAAAAACTTTTAGGAGGGAAGTTGAAGGGAAAAAAACTTACATTTAAATGCCCTTCATTGCAGCCTTGTCAGTGCAGCCTTCCCCAGTGCAGCCTTGTCAGTGCAGCCTTCCCCAGTGCAGCCTTGTCAGTGCAGCCTTCCCCAGTGCAGCCTTGTCAGCCTTCTCAGTGCAGCCTTCTCAGTGCAGCCTTCCCCAGTGCAGCCTTCCCCAGTGCAGCCTTCCCCAGTGCAGCCTTCCCCAGTGCAGCCTTCCCCAGTGCAGCCTTCTCAGTGCAGCCTTCCCCAGTGCAGCCTTCCCCAGTGCAGCCATCCCCAGTGCAGCCTTCGTCAGTGCAGCCATCCCCAGTGCAGCCTTCCCCAGTGCAGACTTGCATCTTCCGTCCCTGCTTCCAGGGCTTCAAAATCGCGGTCCGCGATTTGAAAATGGCGCCGCCGGCACCGAAGTACACAGAGCCGGTCCTCGGCTCTTTCCGGCGGCTCTCGTTTACTTTCGGTTTCACTCGTAGTCCGGAGCGGAGCTATCCGAGTAGGTTCGGATAGCTCCGCTCGGGACTACGAGTGGAGCCGAAAGTAAACGAGAGCCGCCGGAAAGAGCCGAGGACCGGCTCTGTGTACTTCGGCGCCGGCGGCGCCATTTTCAAATCGCGGACCGCGATTTTGACATTTCAGACAGATCGGGATCGGCGGGGATCGGCGTATAACACGCACCTGCGACTTTCCCCTGATTTTAAGGGGAAAAAAGTGCGTGTTATACGCCGATAAATACGGTAATTTAGATGAATAATAATGAAGGAAACAAAACTGATTGTGTAAGTATGCTGCTCTATAATATCACATACTTAAAGTGGTTCTGAAGACTGAAGGTTTCTTACCTTCATCCATTATATGCATCGTGATCTTGCCATGTTTTCTATGTTGTACAATACCTGGTTGATCCTGCCTGTTTCTGTGTCCCACTCCTTGTCTATAGGCTGACAACGGTTATTATGGCTGCTGATCCATGATAGCATGGTCAGTTTACGTCCCTCCGTCATCGGGATCTCTGTACAGCGTCTGTATCCTCCCTCGTTACTTCTTGTCATTTCATTCCTTGGTCTGTGTAAAGCCCCTCCCCTCCCAGCTTGAGTATTTCTGCTCCTCCCCTCTTCTGTGTTAAAGCTGCAGTGTTTCCCAGAATGTATCATCTTTGGAGACAACAGTCTTGCATAATTTCACATGCCATTGTATTAAAACAATCCAATTTTTTTTTAGTTTAAATAAAATAAAAAAATAATACATTGATTACTTTTACAAAGTTTTTTTTTATAACTTTATATGCATATGTGTATTTATAAATGCATGTTTGTATGTGTGTATGCATTTATGTGCATGTGTATGTATGTATGTGCATGCATGTATTGATGCGTGTATCCAGACGTGCATTTATGTATGCATGTGCATGCATGTGTGTATGTATGCATATGTATGTGCATGTGTGTATCTATGAATGCATGTTTGTATGTGTGTATGTATGTATGCGTGTGTGCATGTCTATGCGTGTGTGTATTTGCATGTGTGTATCTATGCATGTTTGTATGTGTGTATGCATGTCTGTGTGCATGTCTGTATATGCCTGTGAGTATGTATTTGTGCATGTGTGTGTGCATGTGCATGCGTTTGTGTATGGGTATGTGTATGTGTATGTATGGGTGCATGTATGTGTGTGTATGTGTACATGTGTGCATGTGTTTATCTATGATTGCATATTTGTATGTGTGTATGCATTTATGTGCATGCATACATGTGTGTGTGCACATTCATGTGTGTATGTATACATGCATGTATGTGTGTATGAGCATATAGACGTATATATGTGTACATGTGTGTATGCGCATGTGTGTATCAATGCATGTGTGCGCATGCGCACATGTATGTGTGTATATATTAGTGTATGTATGTGTGTATGGCCATGCCTGTATGTATAGGTGCATTTATGTGTGAAATGACAGGTTGAAAATAAGTAGGGGGCTTCAAGTAGGGGCTGCTGGTTACATAGTGAAGGTACCTGGTCATTGAGGAGTTAAATCTGTGTGTTGTTTTCTGCTGGCTCTGTCACTAATGATGACTGTAAAAGCACTAACCCCCCCCCACACACACACACACACACACCTCCTCCCCTGTTACTAGAGATAAGCACAAAGGGTCGGCAGAGCTCTGCTCTGTAATGATTTCTGACAGTTACTCAGCTGCCTCCTGCCTATGAAATGCTGCATCCCCTGTGCCTCAAATGCTGCTCGGCATTTATGGGATTAACTGCTTTCACATTCTATGCAGGCTGAAGCTTGGGATGCAGAATCTCCTGCTATATCGGCAAACCACTAATCAGACACAAGGTCAAAGTTTGTTAGATTGTACATTGGAGTCTGAAATCCGCTGGTTCTATGGTCTAGTGGGATCAAATTTAGATTTTCTGCACATCAAGGTAAAGACCTTGTTTGGTGTAATCGAAACCCTAAGCAATCACTATATAAGCACTATCTCCACTGTGAAGCATGGTGGAGGCAGCATCCTGCTGTAGTGATGTTTTTCTGTAGCAGGTCCAAGAAGATTTGTGTTGGTAGGGGGTAGTTTTGCTTCCAGCAAGGCAATAACTGCAAGGCCAAAACTACACAAGAATGGCTTAAAAGCAACAATGGTAATGTCTTGTAATGGATGAGAGTCAGAGTTCGAATCTGCTTCCAACTGTCAAATTGTGACTGGATCTGACAAATATCCTTTTCTCACTATGTCCTGCATCTACTCAATACTGAGTTGAAACAAGGATATTATGTATGTCTGCAATTATGAATGCTTTCATTGTAATTATATGAAATAGCTTTGCAGATATCTATTTTCACTTTGATCTGAAAGTGCCTATGTCTCTAGGTCAGTAAAAACAAAGATAAATGATATCCACTGTGATTTAATGTTTTATAACACTAAAACATGAAAACGTCCAAGAATTGAACATATTTTATAGGCACTGTATATTATCCTTCACAGCATGAGAAGCTGTCCATCAAAGTGTTTCAAAGCAGTAGTGTAGGTTCATATTACATCATTCTATGCTGGGCCACCTTCATCTCAGGATATTATAGAGCACATAAAACTTAGAAATACCAACAGCCAAAATCATTTAGCTTAGCAGGAGACCTGCGCAAACATTTAGGCTGTATGTTTAAAGTGACCCTGTCTTGAAAAAAATTAAAGCAGAACTCAGCTCCTAATATAAAAAATAATAGCAAGTAAGATTTTTGGAAGAAGAGACACACAAGGAGGTTGATTTACTAAAGGCAAATAGGCTGTGCACTGTGCAAAATACAATTGCAAGTGCAGTTGCTCCAGAGATTAGTAAATGGGCAGAAGCTCTGCTAACTTCCATCATCCAATCATTTGCAAGTAAAAATGCTGTTTTTTAATGGGACCAGATGCTGAAAACCCATTTTAAACTTTAATAATAAATAAATACAAACAAACTGTACACATTGATAAATATGGCCATGGCCCTTTATTATTGGCCTAATAAATACAATTTTACTAATAATATTTTACTTACAACCATATTACTAAAATTACACCAACATATCAATAGTTCAGCCATTAAAGCTCAAACTATATATAACATTAATATACCAACTATCCCCTTACAGCAGAAGGGACAAGCCACATAACAAGGACCGCGACATAGGGAGGGGGGGGGGAGGCATGCTTCTTCTTTAACTGCTGCCATTATTCTGACGACCGTTAATTTTCTTCTTTCTTCTTATAGGTTCCTTTAGTCACCTGACTTTTTCAGAAGCTTCCAGAATTTTTTTAATAAAGTTTATTGTTAACAGGTAAGTGACCAATTATATTAATTTTAAATGAACTGCCTTTTTGTTCCAGTCCCTGTTCCCATAGGCAGGGATCGCTATTGAGCTTCTCCTGCCTTTCAATCTTCCTTGCACGTGATTGGGTACTCTTTGCGAAGTGAAGCTTTACCTCATTTACGAAGCTCTGAAGCAACTGGACACATGAGGGTTGATTTACTAAAGATAGAGCACTCAGAATCTGGTGCAGCTGTGCATGGTAGCCAATCAGCTTCTAAGTTCAGCTTCTTCAATTAAGTTTTGACAATAAAACCTGGAAGCTGATTGGTTTCTTTGTAGTGCTGCACCAGATTTTGCACACTCCAGTTTTAGTAAATCTCCTCCATATGGTCACAACTGCACATGGAGAGTGCAACTACACTTTGCAAAGTGCACAGCCTATTTGCCTTTAGTAAATGAACCCCAAAGTCTTCTTCTTTTCCCTAACATGTTTTGATTATCTATGTACACTGATGTGATTTGAAATGCAGTTTTGGCTTATTCACAGAATCTTTAGAATGACAAGAATGGAGTCGGGTGCTTGGGACAATGTGTGTGCATGTGCGGGATTTACATCATTATTGTACGCCTCATGGCCGAAGAGGACAATGTTGGGCCTGGAAGAGACAGCAGAGTAGATGGCAGACACAGGGGATAGAGAAGGGCCCTTTTTTAAGAGAAGTGTGCCATGGTGTGCAAGTATGCTGCACATTAGTGCAAGAGTTTCCCCTACCCAGTGGACTTTAGTTTCATTTTAAAACCACAGTTGTTTTTTAAATACCAGTGAATGCTCAACCTTTCTTGTGCCCACTTTGCCAACAACACTCTGTTCATGAGTTTACGTCACCCAAATACATATTTTGGGTTTGTTATTTACCTGTAAAAGCCTCCTTAGTAGAGGCGGAGGAAGATGAGCTAGGCCAGCACAGAAAGTCATTTGAAACTCCCAGAAGAGGAGAGCGCTATGTTGTGTAATGATGGAGGAGGCTATGCCAAGGAATTGACTCTTCCTGAAGTAGTCAAATTTGCTAGCAGGTTTAGAGGCACATTGCAAGTAAAAAAAAAACATTTATGGAAAGAAAAAACATTTCACTTATTTGACTTTTCTGTGCTTTTACCTCCATTTTTTTTTTAAATAGAAGTTTGGTTTAATCCCATACCTGCTCCTACCCCCATTCTAAGTCCTATACTAACTAGCCTGTAGAGGAAAGATCTGTATACTTACTTATTCCCTGGGTGGTCCAGTCATTTGATCTCTGCAGCAGCTGGCTTTAGGGGGAGAGGAGAGATCATGACAACTGCTGCAACGCCTGGGCAGTAACACCACCCATAGACTTACTATGGGGCATTTGCTGTTGGTTGTCCCTCCACTACCCTGAAATCAGGACTGGGTGACGATCATCTGACCAGACCAGAAGATGTGTAAGTATGCACATCTTTCCTCTACACAGTAGTTAGCATAGGACTTAGAATTGGGTTGAAAGCATGGTTAAAGTGTTTGTTACCTCAATAATTCATATTCCTGATATGTGCCTGCTGTATCATGTACTTGTATAAGAAAGTATCCTGTTCTCGTTGTTTTGCTTCTTTTATGTGAAATCCCTGGTGTTCCTTTCCAGCCCCTCTGCTTTCTAGCTTTGCTGGGAACTCAGTGTATCAGACTTGTCCTGACACCCCCCCCCCCCCCCCCCCGCTGCACAGCCATTCACTGGGAAGCCCAGTATACTGCTGCTTCTCCTTCCCCAAGCTCTAATGCAGCTGAGAACAGAGAGAATGTGATTTAACCCCCCTAGCGGTATTCCCGAGTCTGGCTCGGGGTGGATTTTCAATACCAAAAGCGGTATCCCCGAGCCAGACTCGGGATCACATCGCAGGATCCAGGAAGAGTTCACTTACCTTGTCCCCTCGGATCCTGCGATGTCTCCCCGCTGTGATCGGCGAGCCGCCGTGTCTCGCTCGATTCACAGTGCCAAGCTCCATTCCCTGCGAGCGTTGCGACGCACGGGGACGGAGTTCGGCGGCAAATTCAAAAAGTGAAACACACAGTATAGATACAGTATACTGTAATCTGTAAGATTACAATACGGTATCAAATAATTATACATGTTCTTTGTCCCTAGTGGTCTGTCCAGTGTCATGCATGCAGTTTTATATTATAAAAACTGTTCTTTCTGCCTGGATACTGGAGATTGTCCATAGCAACCAAAACTGTCCCTGTACATTAAAAGTGGTTTTAGAGCAGCTAGAAAACAGCGATAATGAATTAGAATCACTTGCAGAATTGAGTGATAGTGATTTGTGGGAAAATCCTTCATCAAACACTAAAAGTAACGAAAGCGACAATTCTGCAAATGAGCAAATTTCAGTGTTTTTGATTTGATTACATTATTGAATAATTTTTATTATTATTATATTATTATTTGTTATAATTATTTATAGTTATTTATTATATTATAATTTTTTATTTCGTTTTTCAAACTTTATCATACCCGGGATGTCTACTAGACTCTGGTTTGGACAGATTTAAGTGAATTATTCCTAAGAATTACAGGCCTACAATATAAAACGCCAAATTTCTGTGCAAAATAATGGTACCGCTTTCAGCTTTCAATCTGAAATAATCTTACCGCCAGGGAGGTTAAAAAAAAAAAGGGAAGAGGTATTTATAATGTTTTTTTTTATATTTATACAAAAATGTTTTGCCTTTCATTTCTATTTTAAACTCAATGGATTGTTTTACAAGGTGATCGTTTACAATCACTTTAAGATTAGATATTTTTAGACTGGATTTCCACTTTAGGTTAGTGACAGGGCATCTTTAAAGGAGAAGTACAGCCAAAGCTCGTTTGGCTGTACTTCTCCTGTTGATCATAGGAGTGCACCTGTGACCCGTTTTGAGCAGACAGCAGGCTGAAGCCCGCTGTCGGCTGACGTCACAGAGCCGGTCCAGGCTCGGGAAAAATTGCGACCATATGACAGGATTCACCCACATGCTTGGACCAGCACCTAACTCAGCCTCTCAGCAAGCCGTTGAGAGCCTGAGCTGGTCGCTCCCCGCCCCTCCACAGCCCTGCACTCCAGTGAGTGCGGGGGGGGGGGCAGAATAGTGAGCGGGTGACTGACAGTCACTAGCTGTCTGCTGAGGGAGGTCTAAGAACTGAGCGATCAGTGATGTTTAATCGTTCGTTCCTCAACCTTAGAGCAGACGGGGGACAGATGCAGCATTAGACCGATGCTGCATCCACCTAGGTAAGTATGATTAAAAAAAAAAAAAAATTCCATACTTCTTTTTTAACTACAGCATGTTTAGCTGCAGCTTTAAAGTACAGGACCTTTTTTAAACATGTAATATACTATTGCACATTAAATGTCTGTACCTGGCATTGATAAAACTTTAATAACTCTCTGGATATTTAGATTTATTTATGAATACTGTATCTCAGTATCATAGATACAGAGAATGAATCTTCATAATGGAGCCAAGGGGTACATTTAAAAACCCAAGAACTAAGGTTTTACACATAATACACAGAACGATGTTCTTCTGTTTCACTTTATGTTCATAATCTTTGCAACTAATGCTTTTTGGTTATAACTTTGTGATATTTCGTGTCTTTGTTGTAATTAAAATAATAAAGCATCCATGCAATAAAAGTTCATCTTAAAGTTCATGAGCCCTTTATGCTGCTACTGTGTATGTCTTCAGATGATAGGAAAATAGTTTTAGAAATCTAATGATAACTTTAATGTCTATTTTCAGTAAAAAAAAAGTTAAAGTGGTATTAAAAATTGATGAATGTGTCTTTTTAGAATCAGTTCCTTTTTTGTTACAGGCAGGGGTACGAGGGTTTATTTTCCCCTAAGAACAACTACCAAAAGTACCTGCATTAATTCTTTAGGGCTCAGTCACATGGGCACAGTAGCATGAACATCCATCTGTTTAACTTTTTGTACTAGCATAGAGCTGCATGCAAGTAGCTCAATTAAGGAAATAGAGACATGGCGGCTGTACAGACTCCCCTTACAGCCCAGTTTGACAGATACAGAGGAACGGGTGCACGGCCCCCAACACAGAGGCTGTGCATTCAGGTCTGTGTACATAGCTCCCAACTGTCCCTGATTTCGAAGGACTGTCCCTGATTTGGAGCAATGTCCCCTTGTCCCTCTTTCCTCCTCATTTGACCCTCATTTTGGTCTGATCTATATAGATGTATATAAAATTCACTTTTTATCTATCAAAAAGTGTTTTCCAGTGCTAAACCTTTTGTCACGGAACGTCCCACACTCCGCTTGAGTGCTTCCGTCATATACCACTTCCTCCCAGTCTGTATACAGATATCAGATATTCCAACCTCTCTGAGCACAAAACAAGGCGACACTTGCTTGTTGCTACCATGAACTGTTTATTTAGAATCAAAATTACAAGACTTTATATGCCGTTAGAACCTCCTCTAACAATACAACTGTAACCTAATTAACATAATGAACATGAGCTAATTAACTAAAAAATTTACCCAGACCAGATGACAGACTTGTGGGCACCGAGCTTCACACAGTAGTATAAACAGAATAGCTGAATAATTACAATTAACAATACAAACAAAAATCGTCCCCCCTCCTCAGCCTATTCATAAACAGTTCGTCTCCTAGCCAGTCCTGGAGGCTAATGTGATCAGCTCACTCAATTAACAGGTTGAGTTCAGAATCAACCAAACCAATAATAGTCTCTACATACATCCTGGGAGATATTGTGGACAAATATTACTGTCCCATTTTAAGTAGTCCAAGATATATTTTCTCACTCACCCTGTGCCAGGATGGCACAGGGTGACTTAGACATAAGATGTATTCTGAGTTCCACGGGCCCTCCCGTCACACCTTTCATCTGATTTCTAAATTGCTGCATTTGTAAATTCCAAAAGCCAATATAAAGGAATAGTAGTGGTAAAAAAAAGCATTTGTGGGTTTAACCAATCTTGTTTTTTTTTGTACAATTCTCCTTTAAGGGGTGTGGCAAGGGGTGTGTCCTATCCCTGCATACTTTTGCTGATAGGTGTCCCTCATTCCCATCTCAAAAAGTTGGGAGGTATGTGTGTATATGTCCCTGCATACATGTCAGACTGGGGTGATTTCTTCACATCTCCATTCACTTATGTGGGCTGCCTGAACACAATACTTGGGGGGTAAAGGTAGCGAGTGCAATTGAAGGTTACCATGATGTCAGAAAGTCAGAACTTTCTTGGATGTTCAGTGTGTGACATCACAACCAAATAAAATAAGCCATTTTTCTGCACGGGAGCAGCTTACCTTTTCTTTTCCTACCTTCATTGAGATGTCATAAAGGGATACGCAGAGAACTCCGGTGCCATGCACAAAAATGCAGACCTGCTGCAGATTTCTGCTCGAGTTGTAATGGGAGCTGGGCATATAGAAAACAAGTGTTGTTTTCTATACGGTTTTCTGCATTAGAAAAATGCCAATCTCCATAAGGACACATCCTTATGGAGATTGGCATTTTTCTAATGCAGAAAACCGCCAGTCTCTGCACAGACATGAAAAAGCCTCTGTCAATTACAGACCCTCAGAATGACCCAAGCTATTGTCTTCTAGACCAATGTTTCTCAACTCCAGTCCTCAAGGTGCCCCAACAAGTCAAGTTTTCAGGTTTTCCATTATTTTGCACAGGTGATTTGATCAGTTTCACTGCCTTAGTAATTACCACAACCGTTTCATCTGAGGGAAATCCTGAAAACATGACCTGTTGGGGCGCCTTGAGGACTGGAGTTGAGAAACACTGTTCTAGACTGTGTGATAATGGCAATAACCCTCTGTCATTGGGGTTGATTTACTGAAAGCACATAGACTGTTCACTTTAAACACTTCAATACCAGGCACTTTCACCCCCTTCCTGCCCAGACCAATTTTCAGCTTTCCATGCTTTTACACTTTGAATGACAATTTCTCAGGCATGCTACATTGTGCCCAAAACAAATCATTTTTTTTCACACAAATAGAGCTTTCTTCTGGTGGTATTTAATCACCACTGGGTTTTTTATTTTTTGTGATATAAGCGAAAAAACTGCGAAAATTTAGAGAAAAACCCACTTTATTTTAGTTTCTATTATAAAATTTTGCAAATAAGTAATTTTTCTTAATACATTTGGGCCAAAATTTACTCTGCTACATATCTTTGGTAAAAATAACCCAAATTAGTGGATATTATTTAGTCTGTGTGAAAGTTATAGAGTCCAAAAGCTATGGTACCAATCATGTGCAGCAAAAATATATACACATTTTTTTTTTCCTAGCATGGGATGGATATTTTTCCAAAGTGAATTTCACTACATTTGTTAAAGTGGTTGTAAACCTGTATTTATACCCAGTAAAGTGACCAGCCTCAGGTGATACGCAGAGATGATGCAATTCCTCCTATATGTTTTACCTGTTTATCCACAGCACTCTCTTTCTTCTCTATAGACTTACAAACACACAGATCAAAAGCTTTTTTTCCTAGCTCCAGAAGGAAGGGGGTGGGGATGTGATGTCACAAACTGCACAGAGGTGAGTGTTATTTTGAGACCTGAGTGGAGGGAATGGACACATCCCCATCTACATAGTTCCATAGGGAAACATTCACAGCTGAGACTGTGGGGTTGATTTACTAAAGGCAAATTGACTGTGTGCTTTGCAAAGTGCAGTTGCACTCTACAAGAGCAGTTACTCCAGAGCTTAGTAAATGAGCAGAAGCTCTGCTGACTTCCATCATCCAATCATGTGCAAGCAAACATGCTGTTTTTTTATTTTCCTTTGCAGGTGATTGGGTGTTCTTTGCAAAGTTAAGCTTTACCTCATTTACTAAGCTCTGGAGCAATTGCACCTGCAGAGTGCAACTTTTGCAAAGTGCACAGTCTATTTGTCTTTAGTAAATAAACCCGTCAGTCACCTTCTGTGTGCTGCAGGCGGGGTGAGGAAGTCTCTCGAGATTACTTGGTGTTGAGTTAGGGCCCAGTGATGGTGAACCTTGGCACCCCAGATGTTTTAGAACTGCGCTTCCCATGATGCTCATGCACTCTGCAGTCTAGTTGAGCATCATGGGAAATGTAGTTCCAAAACATCTGGGGTGCCAAGGTTCACCATCACTGAGTTAGGCTATCGAGTTAGAGTGACTCATGCAGATAGCAGAGAGAGGAGAGATCAGAGATGAACCACACTAGGTGCTTTGGATTGAGGCAAGTACATAATATAGAGGGATATGCTTTGTTCATTTCTCATTTCAGTGGTTTACAACCACTGTAAGCTTAAACACAAAGTTCTATTGCAGAGTGCAATTTCACTTGCAAAGCAAACAGTCTATTTGTTTTCAGTAAATCAACCACGCAGAGTGAGAAGAAGAAAAAAAAATAAGGGCAGTTGTTAATAAAGGCTGACCACTGGCAATTTACAAACTCACTGGGGTTAATTTACTAAATGCAAATAGGCTGTGCAACTTGCAAGGCAATGTGCCCCAAATCTTAGTGAATCCAGTGAAGCTCTGCTGACTTTCACCTTTCAGTCATGCAAACATTTCCCTGCAAACAGCGTCTTCAGGGGACTCTAGGCACTCAATCCCCTGAAGACACTGTTTGCAGGGAAACACATTGGATGGAACCAAACACATGATGTCTTTACGCATGCTAGTGAAAATTAAGAGGTGCATATCGCTTGTTACATGCCTGTAATTGTCTTCTTATTGTAAGTACATTACCTTATTAAAAGTCCACGATTAAAAAAATACTGCGCTATGCTGGTCCCTTCTTGCTTTTAATCCCTCTATGCTGAGCACATTTACACAGGATCATACCTAGATGAAGTGGTGTGCCTGAACATTTTGTTCTAAAACATGAAATAAATGCCCTAAGAAAGACCGTTGTATCACAATTTAAAAGTCCACTATATGAATGCATGAACGAAGGCATAACTAATGTTCCAACGCTCCAGGTGATTCAGATCAGGGAAAGATCCATGGAAGGATGCACACAAATAACCGGGGCGCTGGACCATTTTTAAACTTTGACTACTTGTGTGAACATTTTGGTGCTTTGGAACAGCAAGGCGCCTTATGATCTCTAAGTGGGATCAGTGTCTCTGGTAGGGAGTAGACATGTGCACTGCCAAAAAATGTGTTCGTTTTCGTTTCATTCGTTTGTTTTGTTTTTTTCGTTTTTCGGGTCATTCCTTATGATTGAAATTCGTAAATTAAAAATTAGAAAATTTGTAAATTAGAAAATTTGTAAATTCGTAAAAAAAATAGTACATTCGATAATTCAGAAACTACCTAACAAACTAATAGTAACTATTAAATTATAGGTTTTGGAACTTCCTCTCAAATTTGGCTGTTAGAGAACGTAACGAATACCAATTTATCAGAAGTTACGAATTATCCGAAAATAACAAATGCCGCATCTAAACAAATGGAACAGAATGAATTATTATTATTAATAATAATAATAATAAAAAGTTTTATTGTTATTGTTATTTATTATTATTAATTTGTTACATTCCATTGGTTTAGATACGGCATTCGTTATTTTTCGGATATCTCGTAACTTCTGATAAATTTGTATTTGTTATATTCTCTAACAGCCAAATTTGAAAGGAAATTCCAATGCCTATAATTTAATAGTTCATTATTATTTCAGATTTTCAAAAGTTTGGGTTTTCGAATTTTCGGACTTTCGTTCTTATTTTCGGATTTTCGAATTTCTGAATTTTCAAATATTTGAATTTCTGAATTTAGGAATTTCCCAATATTCGAATTTACAAATTTACGAATTTAAGAATTTTCGAATATTCTAATTTACGAATATTCGAAAAAATTCGTTAAACAGGTTTTTGTTAATTCGGATATTTGCGAATTAACAAATTTGTCCAAATTCATTAAAAAACGAATTCGGAATTAAATGAATTGCATATGTCTAGTAGGGAGTTTACCTTACATGTGGGTGGTGTGATTCCTTTGCACCCTTTATTCCTGCTGCACTGAAGGCTCTTTATCGCACACTTTGAAGTATGTCTTCTTTTCCATCTTGATTTTGGACTGTACACCAGGATAACATTATACACACATTTGCCTTTTTGCTTTATTTACCTTTATAATCTTTGTCACTAAATAACACGCCTTGGTATAGGCTTGTTTATTCATATTTGATTTGTCCATCTGTAAGGATTTATACACTTTATATGTTTATTTTTATTTTTGGTTAAGTGTGAATTATCATATTATAATACATACAGTATGCTTTAGGGCTTGAGCGTCTTTTGGCTCTTCTCAAAATAATACTTATGGCCTGTACACACGATCCGAAAATCGGACGACAGATCGTCCGTTTTTTGAGGTTTTTTTGCATGCTAGTCGCATATCGAAAATGTAGAGGTTACTGAAGTTATGAAAATGCTCATACGACATTATAAAAAATCTGAAGTGATGTCATGTGTTGTTGTGTATCTCTTTTGTATTTTCGGATGACAACTATACTGATTAAACGGAAATCGTACAATCTGGTATTTTACGAGAACGTTTTTTGTGTTTGTCCGATTGGATAATATCACATGAACTGTCGTGATTGGCTCTCAAAAGCTCTGTACTAATGGTCCGATTATCGTACGATCGTTTCGAAAGCGGTATTTTTCATCCGATTTTTGCATCGTGTTTACGGGTCATTAGCGGCACTATTGCATCTTTAATAAATATTTCTTTTTCATTTTCTATTTTTCATGTAGATTGTATGCACTAAGCTTACACTATTGGTACCTTCCCATGGTATAGTAAAAGTATATGATATAACGTTATTGTATGCACAGTAGCACTTTTGAATTTTAAAGGGTTGATTTATTAAAACTGGAGAGTGAAACATCTGGTGCAGCTGTGCATGGTAGGCAATCAGCTTTTAATTTCAGCTTGTTCAATTTAACCACTTACGGACCGCCGCACGCCGATATATGTCCTAACTTTGAAGAGGAATATCGTTGTTATGGAAGGAGCTAGCTGCCATAACCCTGGTATCCTCTTCTTTGGCCAGCGGTCCGCTTTCCGATAAGAGTGATCTCTGCAGCGGATTCACCACGAGATCACTTTTATCGGAGGCGGGAGAGGGCCCCCCGCCACGCTCTGGTGCCCTCCGCCGCTTACCGGAGCTATCGGCAGCAGCGGAGGTGATCGGATGATACCCCTTGCTGGGTATGGAGACGAGTGAGGGGAAGATGACCCCCACCGTCTCCATAACATTGCAGGGCGGAAGCGACATCAAAACGTCACTTCCCACCATAGCTCTTAAAGGGGCATTTTTTTTTTTTTAATTTTTAAATGACAAAATTGTGTTTTTTTTTTGTTATTGCATTTTAGTGTAAATATGAGATCTAAGGTCTTTTTGACCCCAGATCTCACATTTAAGCGGTCTTGTAATTTTTTTTTTCTATTGCAAGGGATGTTTACATTCCTTGTAATAGGAATAAAACTGACGCAATCTTTTTTTTAAAAAAACAGTGTAAAAATAAAAAAATAAAAGGTAAAATAAATAAGAATTTTTTTTTTTAAATGCGCCCCATCCCGCTGTTGCACACGTGCAGAAGCGAACGCATACGTGAGTAGCGCCTGCATATGAAAACGGTGTTCAAACCACACATGTGAGGTATTGCCGCAATCAGTAGAGCGAGGGCAATAATTCTAGCCCTAGACCTTCTCCTTAACTCAAAACATGCAGCCTGTAGAATTTTTTAAATGTCGCCTATGAAGATTTTTAAGGGTAAAGGTTTGTCGCGATTCCACGAGCGGGCGCAATTTTGAAGCATGACATGTTGGATATCAATTTACTCAGCATAACATCATCGTTCACAATATAAAAAAAATTGGGCTAACTTTACTGTTTTCTGATTTTTTAATTCAAAAAAGTGTATTTTTTCCAAAAAAAAGTGTGCTTGTAAGACCGCTGCGCAAATACAGTGTGACAGAAAGTATTGCAACGGCCGCCATTTTATTCTCTAGGGTGTTAGAAAAAAAATATATAATGTTTGGGGGTTCTAAGTAATGTTCTAGCAAAAAAAAATGTTTTTAACTAGTAAACAAATCTCAAACAGAGGCTCGGTCCTTAAGTGGTTAAGCTTTGACAGAAAGCTACACCAGATTTTGCACTCTCCAGTTTTTTTTTTTTTTAATCAAATAGGCTTTTATTGGTACAAAAAAAAAACAAGGTATATAGAGAGTACATTTTCACATTTAAGATCAATAAAAGGAGTAACATCGTGACCATCATGAGGCAAACACAAGCCATCTTAAATACAGAAGGAGATGGTGCCTAGGTACAGAGGACCTATATAGTGGTGGGTAGCATATGGGTTAAGGGCAATTTACCATCATTATAGTACATTATAGTACACACACATTTTCTGAAGCATTTCTGACTTGTTAAAAGTATCAGGAGGAACATGCCAGCCGGCACTCCGGGTCTGTCCGAAGAGTGCAGGTCTCTGGGGCCTGAAGCCATCTATCCCAGATTTTGCCGTATTTGGCGGGGCATCCCCTGTGCGAGTATATAAGCTTTTTATATTTCAGGCTGTTATTCACCTCCACCAACCACATCCCAAACTCTAGAGGGGTGGGCCTCATCCACTGCCTTGCTATGATTTTCCTGGCCGAGAATAATGTTTCATTTAAAAATATTTTTGTAAATTTATTGATATCTGGCTCTGGGAATATGCCGCCCAGTAAGCAAGATTTAGGATTCATAGTGATAGGGGATCCCATGGTGTCATGGAGAAATTGCACAATTTGCGTCCAGAAACCCTGCATCTTGGGGCAATCCCAGAGGAGATGGTAGATAGTTCCTGACACCAGATTACACATGCCACAATTGGCTGTTTGGTCATGTTTATAACGCGACACTCTGAGTGGAGTGAGATATGCCCGATGAACAATGTATATCTGTGTAAGACGGTCAGATAATTTAGGAGACATCAGTTTGCAGTTATCAAGGACATCGCTCCATTCTTCATCTTTTATCACCCCAGTATTCTCCTCCCACCTAGTTTTGAGTGCATAAGCTGATCTGGCCGCTGAGGGCATAAGTAGCATGCTGTAAAAAGTAGATATCAATTTCTTGGGATCTAGGCTACAGATTACCGCCATGAGAGAGTTCACTTCAAATGAGGGGGGACCAGTCAGAAATTGTGATCTAAAGGCATGTTGGAGTTGAATGTATCTGTAAAACCTTCGGGGCGGAAGATCATGTTCATATCGCAGCCTGTCAAACCTTTTCAGGTCACCATCTGAGACCAGGTAAGATTGGTAATATATCCCCCTAGAGCTCCAAAGTTCTGAATCAGGCATAGAGCCAAATTCCAACAAATCTAGATTGTACCAGATCGGGGTGTGGTCATGCAGGGAGGGTAGTTGTAGTTTGGCAGTCGCTATGGCCCATACGCGCCTATATTGGTGAAGCAGGGATGTCCTCTCTTTAGTCAAGCGTGTCAGTTGTGTCCTCCCTGTGATGGCCACTAGGGGGTCTCCAGTAGAGCGGGACCATTTAGGGCATAGGAAGGTAAGGAATCTGACCCTGTCAGTTTTCCCTATGTGGAACAGTTGTGATAGTTGCGCTGCTATATAATACAAGTTAAGGGCAGGTATTGCTGTCCCTCCCAAGTCTGTGGGATTTTTTAATTTATTCCATGGAAGTTTATGTCTACTTTTACCCCAGACAAATGTTTTAAGTATAACCTCCATAACTTTGAAGTGCCGGAGCACCAGATATACCATGAAGTGCCATAGTACATATAGGATCTTTGGCAATAGCACCATTTTAACGAGATTGATGCATCCCATGACTCCCAATGGCAATCTGGCCAAGATCTGAGTCTTGTGCTTGAGCATATCAAAGAGGGGCTGTACATTAAGTCTGATATTGTCCATTGGCGTCCAGGTGATATGTATGCCTAAGTATTTAATGCAGTCCACTCGTTGAAGGGGAAGGTGAGCCTGTCTTTGGGTCTCTGGGAAGCTATCCATGGGGAGGATTTGTGACTTTTCCCAGTGAATTTTAAGTCCCGAAAAGGAACCAAAGCACTTAATCAAAGCTAGGGCCTCGTGTAGGCATCAGTAGAGCCGTCCATGTACAGCAGTGTGTCATCGGCATATGTGCTGACTGTCTTCATTACTGGTCACATGTGAAGTCGCACTATATCAGGGTTGGAGTGTAGGTACGCCAACAGGGGCTCCGCCACCATAAAGCAAATGGGATAGGGGGCACCCCTGTCATGTACCCCTAGTGAGAGGAAATTGTTCGGACGCCTGTTAGCCACCACTCTAGCTACCGGATTCTGATAAAGCAGCTTAACCCACTTTATAAACGTAGGTCCTATGCCGAATCATTCCATAATGGTTAGGTCCATTCAACTGAGTCGAACGCCTTGGCAGTGTCCAATGCAACAACCATTCTGGCGCCCGTGTTGTCATGTTGGGTCTGCAGGTTAATGAACAGGGGTCCCAGGTTGAAGGAAGTATTTCTACCTGGCATAAAGCCTGCCTGGTTAGTAAGAGGGACAAGATGACTGTGTTAAGGCGGGTGGCAAGGATCTTAGCCAAGATCTTGACATCCACTTGTAAAAGGGATATAGGGCAATAGGAATCTGGGTGGTGTGGATCCTTGCCCGGTTTGGGGATCAATACTATTGAGGCCTCCCACAAAGAAACAGGTAGCACAGAGGACTCAAAAATATGTTTGTAAAGTTTGTAGGGCCTGGGTACTAAAAATTCACAGTATGTAGAGTATAGTTCCACCGGAAGTCCATCGGTCCCCTGGGATTTAGAGCGAGGGAAGGCCGCTATGGCTTCAGCTATTTCTTTCTTAGTGAGGGGTCCATCTCACTCTACTGTCTGTTGCTCCGTGAGTTGAGGAAGCTGTATCTCACTCAGAAAGGAGTTAATGGCAAGGTCAGCGTCTGCCACTGTTGAGGTGTATAGAGAGGCATAAAAGTCTGAATATTTCAGTGACTCTCTTGGGTTCTATCACCATTGTACCGTCACTTGATCTGAGTGAAATGACCACTGCAGGGCGTTCCTTGCAATGTACCAGGTAGGCTAGTAATTTACCAGCTCTCTCACCATGTTAAAACAAATTCTGCTTACGGAAGAATAGTTTTCGGTTTGATTTTTCATATGCAGTTGTGTGGCCGCCCTGGAGTGTTGTCTAAGTGAGTTGGCCTTGTCCGTCGATGGGTCAGTCGATGGGTCAGCTAGGAATTCCTGCTCTGCACGTGTCAAGTCAGCCACCACTTTTTCAAAGTCAGCCTCAGAGGCCTGTTTCAGTCTATTTATGCATGTGACTTGGGTGGACCTGATATGCAGCTTGAAGGCATCCCAGACTATGTGTTGTGGAGCTGATTCGTCATTATCCATCAAGTATTGTCCTCAAGCTGCAAGGAGATCATCATACTCTGGCAGCAATGTAAGCCAGAAGGGATTTAATCTCCAATCAGCAGGTGGACGTTTGTATGGCAACATTAAAGTAGCCCAGCAGGGGCTGTGATCTGAAAGTGATCTCGGGGAGATGCCCGCATCCAGTAGTTTGGGCAGTAGGGAGTGTGAGATCAGGATCAAGTCTATGCAGGACACTGAGTGGTGAGGAGTGTGAGTGTGAGTGTGAGGAAGAGAAACACAAGAAGGCCCGGGCATCCGGATGCAAGAGGCCAAAGCTCCCAACAAGTTTTGCTAATCTGGTGGATGAAGGCAGGGTAGATGAGGGAGATGTCACCTGCATTCTGTCAAGACTAGGGTTAAGAGACATATTGAAGTCACCCAGCCAGATGGCCGGGATAGCAGGGTGTGAGGTCATGTAGTCTAAACCCTCTGTTAAAAGTGTGGACCTAAACGGTGGGGGTACATACATTGCCAATATTAACAGAGGTTCCCCCTACACAATTGCCTGTAAAAAAACAAACCTCCCAAACGGATCAATCCTAGAATCCCGAAGCTCAAAGTGGACAGATTTCGCAACCAGAACAGTGACTCCCCTCGAATGTGAAGTTTAAGTGGAGTGATACGCCCACCCCACCCAAGGGCGCCTGAGTGCCATCTGCAGACGTCCCTCTATGTGGGTTTCCATCAGGACAATTATGTCAGCCCATTGTTTCTTAAGGGAGGAGAATACGGCTGATCTTTTGATTTTATCATTCATTCCCCTAATGTTCCAGGTGAGTAGTTTCAGGGAGACCATACATCTAGAAAGCGATCATGTGAAGCTTCAGGATTCTGGAATGTGACACCATACCTCCTTGCCATCCATATATTGCACACAGGAGAAGTAAACAATAGCACCATGCACTTCTTAATGCACCAAATATCTGTTACCCTTTTGAAATGTAGTAACTTATGTTTAACCAATATAACCATCCCTCACCCCCTTCCCCGCCCTACACTGTCCCCAACTTGTGTGGGCATAGTACCCAAACTGCCAACATAATATCAACATAATCCAACCCGTGTGGGGGATACCCACCTAGTGTATAAAGAGAAAAACACATGTGGGAGAGACGCATGCGCTGCACACCCCAAAACAATAATGGTAAAAAATGGACAATTTCCCCGGTGGGGTCCATTTTTTACCCACCTAGTGTATGACACAAAATACATTGTCTGCCAGCATTTCTCGGCTGTAAATAAAAAGATTATAACATGTAGGATAGACAGGAATGCATTCCAGCACAGGTTATCAAAAGAACATGAGGGTGTGAAAGTTTGCTGCATAACGAAACATAGCATAGGACGTAGCCCACTTATCAAGTGAACTGCTTGGTAAGTTGTTCATCTGCTTCCGCCGAAATTAAAGGCGGTATGCGACTGACTCAACATGGTTGAAGCAAAGGAGAAAAAATAGTTGAGTGGCACCAAAAGCAGTGTAAATATATATATATATATATATATATATATATATATATATATATATATATATATATATATATATAAAATATATGAGGGGCAGACAAAACTTTTCCCATGCAAACTGGTCCTAGATGTAGGAGTAGAGGTGAGAGAAAAAAATAAAGCAATAGTGGCCTCCAGTGGTGGAGAGATGGAACATCAGGACAAAGTTACAGCATGTATGGAGCTATGAAAATAGCTGCAATGGGAAGTTTTACCATGCACAACAGAAGGAATGGGATGTGTTGCATGTTAAGACTGTATAGCCACACAGCAGGGAAAGTGCAATGCCCGAGCAATAAAACCTCCCAAGCTTTCCGGATGAAAGAGATGCCCGGTGTACAAGGAAGGCCTGATGGATAAGCATAGGGGGCAATGAAAAATAAAGTTAGTCAGTCTGCGGTTTTAGGGGCAATGTAGTGACATAAATGGACAGTATACTTAGCTGCGGGCTTCCCCATATTCAAGCCAGGCTATGGCTGCCTCCGGATCATCGAAAATGCGCACTCTGTCCTCCCCCTCCACCGGAGGCGGGCAGGGAAGAGCATGGCGTATTTCACATGTTTAATGTGGAGGCTGTAAATCCGCGGAGAAATCTGGGAGCACCGCAAACATCTTGTTGCCGTACGGGATATTCCCCTTGTCTCTGCTCAGGCATAGTATAGTGTGCCGGTACCTGTAGTTTAGAAATTTCGCTATAAACGTGCGTGGTGGAGCCCCAGCTGGGGGGGTTTTGCCAGACATGCGATGGGCCCGTTCCACCACAAAGGTGGGTGAAAAAGCCTCCCTGCCATAAGTGGTGCAGAGTAGCTGCTCAAGAAATGAGGATGGGTCTGATCCCTCCACTCCTTCAGGCAGATCAATGAACCTCAGATTGCTCTTTCTGAGTCTGTTCTCCATTTCATCCTGCTTCTGTAGAAGCTGATTTACTTGCAGCTGCATGTTATCTGTGGAGTTTTGGAGAGGGAGGAGGGAATCCTCCACCGTGCTCAGCCTGTCTTCAGTATCTTTGACCCTATCCCGGAGTTTCTGGAAGTCCTGTCTCAACAGGGATAAATCCACTTTTACCTCCTCGATCCTGGCAGTCAGAGTGGTCTGGCAAGATGTAATGGCTTCCTGACAGGCAGTAATAGCATAAAGCACTCGCGATGTGTCATTCCCAGCATGTGAATCCTCTCCCAGCATGGCGCCGCCATCCTGATCGGAAGGATCCTGTTCTCCTCTGTGGGGTTAGCCCAGCTTAACTAACGAATCTGTGAGTTTTTTCTGCTTGGACATGGTCACAGCGGATTCCGGACTCACACGCAGCCAGAGGTCAGTAGTTTGTAGGGGTTGGGGTCTCAGGATTTGTCTAAAAGGATATCGGTTCGGCGGAGCTCAGCTCACAGCATCCTACTTCATGCCGCTCCAGGCCACGCCCCTCTGCACTCTCCAGTTTTAGTAAATCAACCCCTGTGCACCCACTTTCGTTTAAATAAATCATTCCCATTGCCTGTTGATGATGATGACATTATGGCAACGAACACTTACCACTCTAGGTCCTCAGCAGTATAGAAAAATAGCACACAAAATTAAAAAATAATAAACTCTGGGACAATGTGCTTCAGGCAGCATAGTTCTTTCTCAGGCCTTAAGGGAAAACACAGTCCTTATCTGTGGACTTGTTTAAGAGAACCTGGGATCAGAGCCGCAGGTAAGTTGTGAGTGATGCTTCTCCTGTTATGCTGGGAAGAAGTACCTACTGGCAAATACAATGCTTTTATCTGAGAGGCGTGGGATGACAAATCTTTCCTGTAAGAAGCCAAGAGCAGGAACACACAAGGGAGAATGCAAGGGCACAGAAGGCAGCAAGAGGAAGTCTAATAAAGGTCACCACAAATTGGAAATAGCCTAAACCTTTTGGAACAAATTATTTAAAGGTAGCAGATGTCGCATTCAAGCAACTCAGCCAGCTCTGGCACAGATTTGGTTTACATTAATTGTTGCATTTAACTCTAGCAGGGAGCAATTCGGTTGCCAGGTTCCCACAGTTCTAGTGTTCTTTTTGCATAAGGTTTTCTCTCCCGTTCTCTTTTCATGCTTGTGTTTGTGGATTTTGCATTTAGTTCATTGTGAGTGAGATACTGCAACAGTAAGTCAAAGCAGCATGCGGGTAAAATTGAAAGGAAAGGTTTGGCAGGGTGCTTCAGTGCAGCATAGCTACAGAAAAATGCTGTAGAATTGTAAATTGTAAAGCTGTCTACAATATTACTCTACATGCAAAACTAAATTACTAGTTTTGTATAGAGCTCTAAGTTAACTGAAAATTAGATTTGGATAAAAAGGCTAATTGTAATGAAAGCATTTCATGTGAAGATTCCTTGAAGAGATATCAATATATCGATAAAAAAATAAATCCAGTTCTCTGTAGACGTTTCATAAAAAGAAAAAGATAGAATCCAGCAGCTTACTTTTGTTTCTCTGCCTAATAATGTATGGAACCCTGCAGGGAAGATGTCTTGCTTTTACACCTGAACACAAGCCTGGAAAAATCTGACACGTCTGAACGGAGAAACAAGTTTTCTAGAATTTTTTTTCCTAAACTGATCTGCGATTGCTGATGTATGATTGATTTAATAAACTATATACCATAAAATGAAATTGATTTTTTTTCAGCACCATATTAACGCATCAAAGAAGCTAATACCTACTAGTGAAATCTTTTATTAGTTACTAGATAAGTAATAAACTCAGACAGATAGCGTATTTCTGATCTGTCAACAACTTGTGTGACAGAGTTAATCCAGAAGCTGAATGTCTTTAAATGCCCTGTCCATCAGGATTTAAGACTTTACAATCCACCTGCCAGAATGGAATTATTAGCCCAATGTCTGTATCTGACAAAATTTTAGCTTACAAACCTCAAAATATTCTTCATTTCTCAACTGACTGAACAGTGGTGGCCAACAGGAAGAAGCATCATTTTTCTTTACATCTCTAATGGTAAAGAATAACTCCACCTTCTAGAATATCTTAGCAGGGGTACCTATCACTTTATTGTTTGCTGCACTTTCATTCAGCAGGTATCATGCCCTGACATTCACCTACATCTCTTCTTCAATTTGTGAAGGTGTTTAATATTATTTTCACCCTATTTATGAGAGAATGAATGCACTATTCATTATACAATAATGAGACATATTTTAGAACAAAATTCACTGGGTTGAGATGGTGAATCATTACATTTGGATTACCTATGGGGAATGCTGAAGCTGAGCTTTTGATACTTACTGCCTTACTTTTACCCATAGGGGGCACATAGGTGTTAGTTTTATTACTAGGCCATCTAGGACTCATGGCCTAGGGCAGGGATATGCAATTAGCGAACCTCCAGCTGTTGCAGAACTACAAGTCCCATGAGGCATAGAAAGACTCTGACAGTCACAAGCATGACACCTAGAGGCAGAGGCATGATGGGGCTTGTAGTTTGCAACAGCCTCCTAGTTAATTTTAAAACCATGCTGCTCCTGCCTGTGCATTCTTGCTTATATAATATAAGGTGTAATTCCTGGCAGACTGCAACCTCCCCTAACTGCGTGACTTTGAATTTGACATTTTAATATGTTACTGCAGTCCAGCTATCCTCTGACATACTTCCCCACTCCCTGAACATTAAATAAAGCTATGTCAGTACAGTGTTTTGTCTCTGTGATCAAGTTTCTGGTTGTGCCAGTACAGCTTACTGTCTCTGTGGTTATCTATCTGGTTATGTCAGTACAGTCTACTGTCTCTGTGGTCATGTATCTGGTTGTGTCAGTGCAGTCTTCTGTCTCTGTGGTCATGTATCTGGTTGTGTCAGTGCAGTCTTCTGTCTCTGTGGTCATGTATCTGGTTGTGTCAGTACAGTCTTCTGTCCTTGTGGTCATGTATCTGGTTGTGTCAGTACAATCTTCTGTCTCTGTGGTCATGTATCTGGTTGTGTCAGTACAATCTTCTGTCTCTGTGGTCATGTATCTGGTTGTATCAGTACAGGCTTCTGTCTCTGTGGTCATGTATATAGTTGTGTCAGAACAGTCTTCTGTCCTTGTGGTCATGTATCTGGTTGTGTCAGTGCAGTCTTCTGTCTCTGTGGTCATGTATCTGGTTGTGTCAGTACAGTCTTCTGTCACTGTGGTCATGTATCTTGTTGTGTCAGTACAGTCTTCTGCCTCTGTGGTCATGTATCTGGTTGTGTCAGTACAGTCTTCCGTCTCTGTGGTCATGTATCTGGTTGTGTCAGTGCAGTCTTCTGTCTCTGTGGTCATGTATCTGGTCGTGTCAGTGCAGTCTTCTGTCTCTGTGGTCATGTATCTGGTTGTGTCAGTACAGTCTACTGTCTCTGTGGTCATGTATCTGGTTGTGTCAGTACAATCTTCTGCCTCTGTGGTCATGTATCTAGTTGTGTCAGAACAGTCTTCTGTCCTTGTGGTCATGTATCTGGTTATGTCAGTACAGTCTTCCGTCTCTGTGGTCATGTATCTGGTTGTGTCAGTGCAGTCTTTTGTTTCTGTGGTCATGTATCTGGTTGTGTCAGTACAGTCTTCTGTCACTGTGGTCATGTATCTTGTTGTGTCAGTACAGTCTTTTGCCTCGGTGGTCATGTATCTGGTTGTGTCAGTACAGTCTTCTGTCTCTGTGGTCATGTATCTGGTTGTGTCAGTACAGTCTTCCGTCTCTGTGGTCATGTATCTGGTTGTGTCAGTGCAGTCTTCTGTCTCTGTGGTCATGTATCTGGTTGTGTCAGTGCAGTCTTCTGTCTCTGTGGTCATGTATCTGGTTGTGTCAGTACAGTCTTCTGTCACTGTGGTCATGTATCTTGTTGTGTCAGTACAGTCTTTTGCCTCGGTGGTCATGTATCTGGTTGTGTCAGTACAGTCTTCTGCCTCTGTGGTCATGTATCTGGTTGTGTCAGTGCAGTCTTCTGTCTCTGTGGTCATGTATCTGGTTGTGTCAGTGCAGTCTTCTGTCTCTGTGGTCATGTATCTGGTTGTGTCAGTGCAGTCTTCTGTCTCTGTGGTCATGTATCTGGTTGTGTCAGTACAGTCTTCTGCCTCTGTGGTGATGTATCTAGTTGTGTCAGAACAGTCTTCTGTCCTTGTGGTCATGTATCTGGTTGTGTCAGTGCAGTCTTCTGTCTCTGTGGTCATATATCTGGTTGTGTCAGTACAGTCTTCTGTCTCTGTGGTCATGTATCTGGTTGTGTCAGTACAGTCTTCTGCCTCTGTGGTCATGTATCTGGTTGTGTTAGTACAGTCTTCGGTCTCTGTGGTCATGTATCTGGTTGTGTCAGTGCAGTCTTCTGTCTCTGTGATCATGTATCTGGTTGTGTCAGTACAGTCTACTGTCTCTGTGGTCATGTATCTTGTTGTGTCAGTACAGTCTTCTGTCTCTGTGGTCATGTATCTGGTTGTGTCAGTACAGTCTACTGTCTCTGTGGTCATGTATCTTGTTGTGTCAGTACAGTCTTCCGTCTCTGTGGTCATGTATCTGGTTGTGTCAGTACAGTCTTCTGTCTCTGTGGTCATGTATCTGGTTGTGTCAGTACAGTCTTCGGTCTCTGTGGTCATGTATCTGGTTGTGTCAGTACAGTCTTCTGTCTCTGTGGTCATGTATCTGGTTGTGTCAGTGCAGTCTTCTGTCTCTGTGGTCGTGTATCTGGTTGTGTCAGTGCAGTCTTCTGTCTCTGTGGTCATGTATCTGGTTGTGTCAGTACAGTCTTCTGTCCTTGTGGTCATGTATCTGGTTGTGTCAGTGCAGTCTTCTGTCTCTGTGGTCATGTATCTAGTTGTGTCAAAACAGTCTTTTGTCCTTGTGGTCATGTATCTGGTTGTGTCAGTGCAGTCTTCTGTCTCTGTGGTCATATATCTGGTTGTGTCAGTGCAGTCTTCTGTCTCTGTGGTCATGTATCTGGTTGTGTCAGTGCAGTCTTCTGTCTCTGTGGTCATGTATCTGGTTGTGTCAGTACAGTCTTCTGCCTCTGTGGTGATGTATCTAGTTGTGTCAGAACAGTCTTCTGTCCTTGTGGTCATGTATCTGGTTGTGTCAGTGCAGTCTTCTGTCTCTGTGGTCATGTATCTGGTTGTGTCAGTACAGTCTTCTGTCACTGCGGTCATGTATCTTGTTGTGTCAGTACAGTCTTCTGCCTCTGTGGTCATGTATCTGGTTGTGTCAGTACAGTCTTCTGTCTCTGTGGTCATGTATCTGGTTGTGTCAGTACAGTCTTCCGTCTCTGTGGTCATGTATCTGGTTGTGTCAGTACAGTCTTCCGTCTCTGTGGTCATGTATCTGGTTGTGTCAGTACAGTCTTCTGTCTCTGTGGTCATGTATCTGGTTGTGTCAGTACAGTCTTCTGCCTCTGTGGTCATGTATCTGGTTGTGTTAGTACAGTCTTCGGTCTCTGTGGTCATGTATCTGGTTGTGTCAGTGCAGTCTTCTGTCTCTGTGATCATGTATCTGGTTGTGTCAGTACAGTCTACTGTCTCTGTGGTCATGTATCTTGTTGTGTCAGTACAGTCTTCCGTCTCTGTGGTCATGTATCTGGTTGTGTCAGTACAGTCTTCTGTCTCTGTGGTCATGTATCTGGTTGTGTCAGTACAGTCTTCGGTCTCTGTGGTCATGTATCTGGTTGTGTCAGTACAGTCTTCTGTCTCTGTGGTCATGTATCTTGTTGTGTCAGTACAGTCTTCTGTCTCTGTGGTCATGTATCTGGTTGTGTCAGTACAGTCTTCGGTCTCTGTGGTCATGTATCTGGTTGTGTCAGTACAGTCTTCTGTCTCTGTGGTCATGTATCTGGTTGTGTCAGTGCAGTCTTCTGTCTCTGTGGTCGTGTATCTGGTTGTGTCAGTACAGTCTTCTGTCCTTGTGGTCATGTATCTTGTTGTGTCAGTACAGTCTTCTGCCTCTGTGGTCATGTATCTGGTTGTGTCAGTACAGTCTTCTGTCTCTGTGGTCATGTATCTGGTTGTGTCAGTACAGTCTTCGGTCTCTGTGGTCATGTATCTGGTTGTGTCAGTGCAGTCTTCTGTCTCTGTGGTCATGTATCTAGTTGTGTCAAAACAGTCTTTTGTCCTTGTGGTCATGTATCTGGTTGTGTCAGTGCAGTCTTCTGTCTCTGTGGTCATATATCTGGTTGTGTCAGTGCAGTCTTCTGTCTCTGTGGTCATGTATCTGGTTGTGTCAGTACAATCTTCTGTCTCTGTGGTCATGTATCTGGTTGTGTCAGTACAGGCTTCTGTCTCTGTGGTCATATATATAGTTGTGTCAGAACAGTCTTCTGTCCTTGTGGTCATGTATCTGGTTGTGTCAGTGCAGTCTTCTGTCTCTGTGAACAGCTATTTAGATGAGTCAGTACAGTATCCTGCTTCTGTACACACTTCCAGTTGGGTGACTACTATTTTCCATATCTCTGTAGGTTAAGCTTGCTAAAAAACACATCTAAAAGTTTTTTGAATTCATCCACACTCCCCGGTGACACCATCAACTGTGGAAGGGAGTTCCACATCCTCACGACTCTTATGCCCCATACACACGGTCAGACATTGATCGGACATTTCGACAACAAAATCCATGGATTTTTTCCGACGGATGTTGGCTCAAACTTGTCTTGCATACACACAGTCACACAAAGTTGTCGGAAAATCCAATCGTCCTGAACGTGGTGGCGTAAAACACGTACGTCAGGACTATAAACGGGGCAGTAGCCAATAGCTTTCATCTCTTAATTTATTCTGAGCATGCGTGGCACTTTGTACGTCGGATTTGTGTACACACGATCGGAATTTCTGACAATGGATTTTGTTGTCGGAAAATTTTATAGCCTGCTCTCAAACTTTGTGTGTCGGAAATTCCTATGGAAAATGTGTGATGGAGCCAACACATGGTCGGAATTTCCGACAACAAGGTCCTATCACACATTTTCCATCGGAAAATCCTATCGTGTGTACAGGGCATAACTGTAAAGAACCCCTTAAGATGTTTAAGATTGAACCGCTTCTCATCCAACTTCATTGTGTGGCCATGTGTTTTCTTTACAGAACTTAGGTTAAATTGATTCCTCCCAATGCTAGAGTCACAATTTAGATATTTGTATATCACTATCATATCCCCTCTTAAAGCGGAGTTCTGTTTAAAAATAAAAATTAAGTCAGCAGCTACAAATACTGCAGCAGCTGACTTTTAATAATCAGACTCTTACCTGTCCCAGGGTCCAGTGATGCGGGGGAATGAAGCCGCACTCGTCTCCCCCTCCTCTCTGTGGCGCCAGCATTGTAACTGTGGGCGCCCGGGTGTGGCTTCACAGCCGGGCACCCACTGCGCATGAATCATCTGGGACCTGTGACGAGCCTACGATGATTGCTGAGAGTGAGGGGAGAGAGGCAATCTCCCTTCCGGTGCCATGGTGCGCTGGGAGGAAGTGGAAGCTGGGACCCTCTAAAAAGAGGGCATTAGGTCCCCCCCCAAAAAAAATTACATGCCAAATGTGGCATGTCAGGGGGTCACCTCCCTTAAAGCAGAAGTTCCATTTTCGGGTTGAACTCTGCTTTAAGCGTCTCTTCTCCAGGGAGAATATGTTTAATGTTTGTAGTTATTCCTCATAACTGAGATCCTCTGCCCCCTTATTAGCTTTGTTGTCCTTCTCTGGGCTCTCTCCAATTCAAGCACATCCTTCCTGTGGAACCAGAACTGGACGGCATACTAAAGACGTGGCTGAACCAGAGTTTTATAAAATGGTACAATTCAATTTTAGGATACAGTTAACAAATGTTTAAAGTGGATGTAAATCCTCACATATACCCAGTCAAGTGAACAGCCTCAGATGATACACAGGGATTAAACAATTCTCCCTACATAAGTTTTACATGTATATATGCTGCTGTCAGCTTTCTAGACTCTTTAGAAAGTGCACAACCTGTTTGAAATATTTCTTCCTGTTTTGGTAGTGGGGGGAGAGTCTGGGCATACACTGTGTGTAAGCTGATTGGAGGAAAGTCATCCCCCCCCTCCACATAGGCAGAAGAACGAAGAAACTTGCAAATCTGTACTGTGAATGGACAAGCTCTCTGCTTATCCATCTCTAAGCTTCCTCCCCGACACAAATTTCTAGCTGCTTTTACCTCCTGTGTCTGAGAATTTGTCAGAAGTTATCATGCTGATAACAGAGGAATGGAGCAGCAGAAAGACATGGGACTTAGAGCTTTGGGGAGAGATTAGTAAACACTACAGTTATATGTGCCCAGGTCAGATTTCTTGAATGGGGTTTAAATCCACTTATTTGTAATTATGCTGTAAGAGAAAATCTCTCCAAAGCAAGAGGAATCTTACCTTAATTGTCAATACAACAAGCATCCCTACTGGAAGATTTCCTCTATAATCCTGTTCTAATGCTAACTCACAATTTGGGATTTTTCTTTACTTTCAGCCCTTGCGACAGTGGTCACCAGGACATACAGAGAGGGTGAATCTCCCCAGCGGGGACACAGCCAGCAATTAGGAACAGACAGGGTTACTAGCCCTTCTTTGCCTAATCTAGAACTAAAAACATAACAAAATCTTCTGACATTGTTATTTCTTGATTTTCATTCAGGATGTATTGTAAATACTGATTGTCTTTTAAATATATTCTTCTAATACTGTTCCTGGTATATAATATGGAAGCTGTGTGCAGTAGCTTTAATATGTCAATTTCTGTATCGACCTGGACAACGACTTTTTCGCTATATTGTAATTGGCTAAACTTTGTATTCCGACTTTTTGTAAGTTCAAAAAAGAGGGATTAAATGTAAAACTAAAAATATATTTGGCTTTTTACACTTTAAGCTCTTCTAAAGAAGCAACTGCAAACAACATTGCAGACACATGAAATTTTAAAGTAAGTAAAGAGTTACTGGTTAAGCATGTTTAAACTAGACTTGGATACGTGGAATCTTTGGTGAAATCTACAGCACAAAATATAATAAGCTGAAAGGACCTATTCATGTATTTGATCATCTGTCACCAATGAACATGCCCTTTAAATGTTTTCTCCGTTAATATGATTAGTATATTCATTGTGGCAATAAACTGAAGAGAGAACAAACTGAATTGCAACTTGTATTGGTTAGAGAAAAATACTTTAGCTTCTAACAAAGCGTTGTAACAATAATATTGGAGCAAATATCCTGTGTACTTTCATTTTTACCATATTTTTTCATTAAAAATATAAATTATATGTCCAGGAAAACTACAGTTTAATGTGTGTTTACAGACTGCTACTCCCCATAGACTGATTTGATAAAAACCCTTCCTCAAAAATAATTACACTTTGATACAAGATTGTCCTCAGTGGCTATAACACTGAACCAAAATATGTAAAACAAAGCAAGCCTGCCTGCCATGGCCAAGTCAAGAGCTCCTCCTAGTGTCCATGTGGAATATCAGTACAATCTGTAAAAGCCAGTTTCACTGGCAAGATGTATCTTTGCTGTAAAAGTAATGCTTAAATGGATGTGCTACATTACACTTTTAGCCATTTATAGTTCTAAACGATACAATCGGACGTGAAAAATTGGAAATAACAAAAGGAGCTTGTTTAGTCTGTTGCATTTAACATCCATTGTGCATTGTCACATGTTTGTTCTTAGACACTCCAGGTAAATGTATCATTTTGACACTTTAGGAATGCTTCTGTAAGCCGATTTGATATATGGGAAGATATTAAAAAATAATGTGAAACTGCTGCTGCCTGATAGATCTAGTATCATTAAAACCTAGGTTTAGTCCAAAAAAAAGGGGATTGTACTTATCTTATCTGCTGATGGATGGTTCTGCAACCTGCAAAAACTCATTTCACGGAGGTGGCAAGCTCACTTCAGGGAGGTCACGCTCCGTGCCGACAACACCCACCCCCCATTCATAATAGAATACTATAATAAAATAATATTTTAAAGATAAATAATAATATAATGGCATAATAAAATAATATTTTAAAAGATAATGTTGTGTCACACTCACCAACAGCGCACCCTCACTGTGCCCATTTGCAGCCTCATCAGTGCCAACAATGCAGCCTAACTGTGCCTATCTGCAGCATCATCAGTGCCCATCAATGCAGCCTCACTGTGCCCATCAATGCAGCCTCACTGAGCCATCAATGCAGCCTCACTGTGCCCATCTGCAGTCTCATCAGTGCCAACAATGCAGCCTCACTGTGCCCATTTGCAGCCTCATCAATGCCAACACTGCAGCCCCACTGTGCCAACAATGCAGCTTCGTCAGTGCCCATCAATGCAGCCTCACTGAGCCATCAATGCAGCCTCACTGTGCCCATCTGCAGCCTCATTAGTGTCAACAATGCAGCCTCACTGTGCCAACAATGCAGCCTCACTGTGCCAACAATGCAGCCTCACTGTGCCCATCTGTATCCTCATCAGTGCCCATCTGCAGCCTCACTGTGCCCATCTGCAGTCTCACTGTGCCTATCTGTATCTTCATCAGTACCCATCTGCAGCCTCACTGTGCCCATCTGCAGCCTCACTGTGCCAACAATGCAGCCTCACTGTGCCCATCTGTATCCTCATCAGTGACCATCTGCAGCCTCACTGTGCCCATCTGCAGCCTCACTGTGCCTACCTACAGCCTCACTGTGCCAACAATGCAGCCTCACTGTGCCCATCTGTATCCTCATCAGTGCCCATCTGCAGCCTCGCAAGTACCTTGATTACACACAGCGGGTGTTTCCCACTGTGTCATGCAGCTGCAGTCTTAACTGTTCAGCAGCCATCCACTGAGCCATCAATGCAGCCTCACTGTGCGCATCTGCAGCCTCATTAGTGTCAACAATGCAGCCTCACTGTGCCAACAATGCAGCCTCACTATGCCCATCTGTATCCTCATCAGTGCCCATCTGCAGCCTCACTGTGCCCTTCTGTATCCTCATCAGTGCCCATCTGCAGCCTCACTGTGCCCATCTGCAGCCTCACTGTGCCAACAATGCAGCCTTTACTGTGCCCATCTGTATCCTCATCAGTGCCCATCTGCAGCCTCACTGTGCCCATCTGCAGCCTCACTGTGCCCACCTGCAGCCTCACTGTGCCAACAATGCAGCCTCACTGTGCCCATCTGTATCCTCATCAGTGCCCATCTGCAGCCTCGCAAGTACCTTGATTACACACAGCGGGTGTTTCCCACTGTGTCATGCAGCTGCAGTCTTAACTGTTCAGCAGCCATCCACTGTAACAAAGCCCCACCTCCTCATCCATGACAGACGGTCAACTGAACACTGATACAATGCTGGGAAATTGAATCAGTGTTCTGTCTATAATGGATGAGGAAGCAGGGCTTTGTTACAGTGGACGACCGCTGAACAGTTAAAACTGCAGCTGCATGACACAGCGGGAGACACCCGCTGTTTGTGATCACTCCAGGCTGAGTGGCAGTGCAGGCTCAGCCAGCAGATCTTGCCGCACTTGTGGTTGTCTGTAAAGCCCACCGTCAAATGCGGGAGTATCCCGCGAGTCGCGGAAGACTTGAGATGTCTGGCAATGTTAGTTAAAATCCTCTGTCCTATTACAGTAGCTTCCTACCCCTTAATCTTCTGGTGCCACAGGGGTTAATGCAAGCCATGGAACTTGTCACATGCACTTGTCAAGAGTGCTGACTATGCCTGCTCTTTCAGCCACCTCCTCCATTCAAAGATGGCTCAATGAATGAAAAACAATCCCGATCATACCTGATACCTGATCATACCAAATGTTTGGAGGTTGTTTAGCTCAGTGTAGCGCTCATCAGTTCATCCACACAAGTTGTGCCATTTAAGGGCTTGTATGTGCACTTTTATTAAAGGGAAAGAGAAAAGTCCAACAACAGAGCCTCCTGGCGTTGTAACACAGAGTCCCTGTGTTCCTGTACAAATGCTGTACCTCAGTCAGCTCTTTCTTCACGGCCTCCCTGCTGCTCCGGCCCTCAGGCTTGGGTCCTCTGTTTTATCACAGACTGTACCATGCAGACATGCACAAACTTGTGGCTGCTTCCTTGCACCCCAATAGACTCAGAAGAATGGAGCCCAGAACCCTGGTCCTGATTCTACAAAAAGACCTGCACACACCTAAACAAACAATTCCCAAAACCTGGTCACTGGATTGGAGATTTCTTCCCACCCAGATTACTGTGAAATCTCCGGCTCCATGTCCAAAGCCGAGTTTTACCAACCAACAAGGAAGCTGAGAAAAGCGTTTCCTTCAAAGAAAACAAACAGTCTAGTTAAGAACCTTGGTTAACTTACAACATGACAGGGAACCATAGTGTCACATATCCCCCCCTCCTTGTTTGGAACAGGAGGGAGAAACACACAAGTTCCTTCTACCTCTTTGCCAGCTACCATTTACAGGAGTCCAATCCTGTCTGACCTTAATGTTCTTAAAGGGGAACTCTACCTATTTTAACAGGGTCCCCCTGATTTTTCTATTAACCTTTCTGCCTTTTTGCAAGTTCCCAGGTTTCCTAATACTTCTCTCGGCATTACCGTCCTGAGGCAGTGGGGGCTTATTCTTATGGTGTTTGTACCTGAACCACCCCTCTTATTTCTGGTGCCAGTTCCAGTAGCCACTATTTGTTTCCAAATTTTACCCATACCTTTGTGGGTAGCTTTGGACACCAGATTATCCGCTTGCCGACTGCCTCACGCAGATATACTGCGGCAGAAGGGCTCGTACAGGCAAAACCACGTACCTGTACATTGCCCTTTAAGAGGCGGCCAGCGGGTGCGCGCCCGCGGCAAGCTCCGTGAGTCGGGTCGCGGGTCCCGCGGACTCGATCGCCGCGGGGATACCCGTGATCGCCTCACGGGGAGGAAGAACGGGGAGATGCTGATGTAAACAGCATCTCCCTGTTCTGCCTAGTGACAGTGTCACTCGATCTCTGCTCCCTGTCATCGGAGCAGAGATCAGTGACGTCACACACACAGCCCATCCCCCTGACAGTTAGAAACACGCCTAGGACACACTTATACTGCCCCTATACTGCCACCTAGTGGTTAACCCCTTCACTGCCAGTGTCATTTACACAGGAATCAGTGCATTTTTATAGCACTGATTGCTGTATAAATGACAATGGTCCCAAAAATGTTTTAAAAATGTCCGATGTGTCCGCCATAATGTCACAGTCATGATAAAAATCGCTGATCATCGCCATTTGAAAAAAAAAATTATTAATATAAATGCCATAAAACTATCACCTATTTTTTAAACGCTATAACTTTTTCGCAAACCGATCAATAATCACTTATTGCTATTTTTTTTACCAAAAATATGTAGAAGAATAGGAGATAAGAGAAGGCAGGGGGTAAATTCTTCCGGGGCTGAAGTGGTTATAATGAACCATCAGAATATTATTTGTTTTACCATTAACAGATATATACAGGTCAAAATTACACCTTTTAATGTTGTCTCTTCCAGTATTTTTTAGGGCAGTGTCTGCAGAGAGCACACACCCCAGGGATGCCATCACCCATGAGAACCTCACAAGATGCCAACACCTCTGGGGTCACACACTCTGCAGGCAGCTGTCCGATCATCTGACCTTTTCCATCACCATCTGGATTTCTATCCAAATCCTGAACAAATGAGCTCTCATCTGATCCACATATGATTTTTACCACAATTCTCATCCATTCCCTTGTCTCAGGGACCTTATTTGTCTGAGTTACGGTCAGGGTCTTTGCTGTTATCTGGTCCCTTTGACCTCATGTGGTTTGGCCACTCATGCAGTATATATGCCCTTCACCAACACCGATAACTGACCAACACCCTGGACCACAGCAGCAGAGATGTTTTCCACCTGGCTGTTAGGAGGCATAACCTCTGACATTGTTGGTAAATTTTGCATTTCTTTAAAGTGTTTCCCATAGCCCATATTTTCAGGAACTTTCTCAGCAGCATACCAAGAGACAACTCTATAGCCTCATACATGCGATCGAATTTTCCGCAGAAAAAACCTCTGACTTTGTCCAAAGGCGTGTGCCTGGATTTTGTCTTGCATACAAACGGCAAGGAATTGTCGGCCAACAAACACAAACGTAGTGACGTACTATGTGGTTTTTCAGCTCTTTAGCGCCACCCTTTGGGCTCCTTCTGCTAATTTTGTGTTAGTAGAAGTTTGGTGAGTGTTGATTCGTGCTTTTCATTTCATTCTTTTCAGTTTGTTTCTGAACGGCCGTTCGTCAACCAGACATGTTGCGGAATCAGAGGAGATAATGTGTTATTTATGATTGGCCTTGGAGTTATTGCTTTGACCCAAGTCCAGTCCAGGAACAGGAGGAGGAGGATTTCTTGGACCAAAAATTGGTTACTTTATTAATCGTGACCAATTATGTCATATGCCTTTGCTGCGGGAGCTCCAGGAGAATAATCCAGATGATTTTCGTAATTATCTCCGGATGACGGACCCCTGCTTTCACCAACTATTGGCATTGCTGACCCCTTATATTAAGAAGCAGGACACTTGCATGAGGCCTTTATTTTATTTTTTGGTTGAATAATAATGATTTGATTTGTTATATTTTCTATATTTTTGGATGCATAGAATGCACTTTTTGGTTAAGTTCTATTGGCAGATAGCATGTCTAATGTTTTCTCTTTTTACAGCACAATAAAAAAAATGTGTAGAATAATACTTGGCTATGTGTTTTACTTTAAATGGCAGTTTGGGAGTAGACAGTTACATTTAAAAAAATACAATGTAAAATTGACAAGGGACACCAACACAGTTGTATCTTTGATCTTAAAAACTAGGGGATAATGGTGTTGTGGTAACTTGCCCAAAAAAAAAAAAAAAAAAAGCATAATAATATTATTCTTGATAGCACTAGAAAAAAAAGCCTTTGAAAATGTGTTTGCAATAACGCCATCAGTATCACCAGCAAAGCAGCTTCATCATTATCCCATTAAGAAGAAGAGAATGTGCTCTGCATTTCGAGATGTCATAACTTGCCACGTCACGAATATTAATTCTTCATTACGATCGCTAGTTTACAAGACCGACTGCTTCTCGCTCGTCCTTACTTCTGAGCATTAGTGTTTATACTTTGGACTTTTGTCCGACGGACTTGTGTACACATGCTCGGAAAATCCGACAACAGACATTTGTCCGCGGAAAATTTAAAAACCTGCTATCCAACATTTGTCCGCGCAAAATCCGACAATTGTCCAATGCAGCGTACAAACGGTTGGATTTTCCGCCAACAGCCTGTCATCACACATTTCCCGCCGGAAAATCCGATCATGTGTACGCAGCTTTTATCAATAAATTTTGTAACCAACCATACCTGTCTTGTCCTCCTTTGTTCAGTACAGCCTGCCATTCCATGTTCCAACTGCTTTGGTCAAGAAGTGGCTTGCATAGGCAGACAAAAATCCTCTTCAGCAGGGAAGTCCAGATAAATGTGACTAACTACTTCTAGCCAAATCAAGAATAAAATATAATAACTTTGTGTGACAGTATGGTTTCCTGTCATGGTGTATCAATGCACAGTCCCAATGCACACGTTCCTGAATAATGGCTGTGTATGTAAGCAGGTGCTGTCGCGACCATCAGCTTCAACCGAAAATAATCAATGAAGAAAAATGTCATCAGCACACCATGGATCTCCAATGTGGGTCCAACGCTTTATTCAGCAATCACGTTGTTACAGCAAAAGCAACTTTTCAGAGCCTGGCAGGACCCCTTCATCAGGCACGAGGATCCAAAATGTTGCTTTTGCTGTAACAATGTGATCACTGAATATAGCTTTGGACCCACATTGGAGATCCACAGTGTGCTGATGATGTTCTTCTGCCTGTCATGGTATATGTCACTCAGGATACTCAACTAGGCATGTAGAGGTGCTCCTGGTATGTCCTTTGACCTACTTAAGACAGGAACTTTGCCTATTAAAGGACACTGTCAGGAGAGAATCAAGGATTCTGCAAATATTAGCTGCTGTCTGACTGCCATGCTGGTAAACTAGCTTCAATGCTTCCTATGTCACTGAACTGGAACAAGCATACAGACAGGGCCGCTGATAGGGGGGCCCACCAGCCCTGGTGTACAGGGCCCAATAACATAGGGGGGCCCACACAGGGAGGGGGATTAGTGACAGTAGATGAAAGCTGCTCTCCTCCTCTTTCCCTGCTGCCAGCTTTTATCTGCTAAGAAAGAGACAGTTGTCCTTCACTAATCCCCCTCCTCTCCTCTCAGCACTGATTTTTAAGGTTATTTCAGCTCCTGAGTTTATCTCTCTAACTTAGGCTCCAGGCACACTGATTTAAAATTCACTGATTCTACAGGAGTTTTGTGTTCTGTCAGTAGAAGCAGCTCAATGTTATCCTACGTGTCCATGCACGTTAGTACGTTTACAGGAATATTTTGAGCTCAGCGTTTAGAGGCAGGAAAAGAAAAACCTTCTGGTTTGCCTCTCTGGTTGGAGATTACTGGCAGAAAAAAATGTAAAACTCTCCTAAACTTGTCTAAACTTTATACAAAAAATGCTCTATATGAGTATTTTTTTTCTGCTAGGTGGATTGGAGTTTTTTTTAAGCCCAGTGTGTATAGAGCCTAACTTTGTTTCTCTCCCTCTGATCCCGCAGCCTGTATATTTTTTTCATCTCGCCTTAATTTTTATTTATTAACTCAGTTTTTTTCTTTTAGATTTGGCAGGAATTCTATGAGTTATGTTGTATTTGTGTCTGCTAATAGTTTTATTGTATTTTTAGCAAAATATAGCTTTAATATTTTCTTGGGAGGGCCCTGTTAGGTCGTCTGTACGGGGCCCCGCGATTTCTATCAGCAGCCCTGCATACAGATAAAGAATTGTGACATATTCACTCTTTTACAGTATGCTTTTTCTAGATCAGTGTCTCAAAATGTATTGATGCCAGACATAGCCAGACTAGAAGCATTTTTAAGAAGGAGCCCAACATTTTCTGTCCCCATACTTCACTCATGACAAGATAACTCTAAATTTGGCAACACATACTTTGAATTAATAATTGATTGATCCTTGCAACATCATGGAATCTGCATTCTGAGACATTTTGAAAAGCAGAGAAAGCATCTCAGACCATACAACACAGAAAAAAACATATTTACACAAATGGTTTAAGCACCCCACTTAAAAACTTCAGTAAGATTTTTCCCAAATCCCTACATACCAGAACATACCAGTACTGCTATTTTAAATGGTGAACATCCTTCCATCACACATGCAGCTGTTTGGGAGCATCTCTACTAAAACCACTGGCCCCCTGATGCTCCTCCATCCTGCTGTTTGCAAGATTGGCTCGACAAACATTTTGGTGCACCCTAGTGGCTGCTCCGTGCTGTTCAAAATGCATGGGTGCGTAGTAAGCTCTGTCCGCTCTAGCTGAGCTCAGTACCTGCCACTCCAGTCCTTTCAAACTACACTCATGCGCAGTGCGCAGTGCACAGCACATGCTCTATATCTCCTGTGAACTACATTTTCGGTGTTAATGGGAGAGAAGTCCTATTGTTTGGCTGCAATACAGGTACAGTATCAGGAGGTATTAAGGTTTGGCTGCTGTGCAACCAAGCAGAGATAAGTATGCTGCCCCATTTTAAACTAAGGTTTAAAGAGGAAACTAAATATGATTTCTCTGGGTTTGGAAAATTAAAAGATTTTCAGCTAGAGATTCATATTGACTTACATATAAAACCCTGTTTGTAGCAAGTAAATGGACTTGCTTTTAGTTTAATATGAGTTTTTATTAAAAAAAAACAACTTTCTGAGTTAAACTGAATTTTATTGAACCAGAAGTATGCATGGATGTAAGATGTGCTAACCAAACAGTAATAAGAGCAAGGCAACCAGTTCCTGTTGTTGGTAAATTCTGCAGTAGATGAACAGAGCAATCGTTTTCAGTAAATTGGATTTAATATAGGGATATCAGCAGATGGAGTATTACAGCTTTAGAGCCATTGCTACATTTGTCAAGCATAAAGGTCTCTTCTGTCACAAGCAACCGATGTTTGACATATCCTCTGCCTCCGAGGTATAGCAAACCATAATGGAACAGTTTTTAAAGCACTTATATTATTTCAGATGATATAAATGTAGGGACCCTGCCTTAAAGTAATAGTAAAGTCCTATTTTTTTTATAACAAATATGTTATACATACCTGCTCTGTGGAATTGCACAGAATGGTCCCCCGAACTTTCTCTTCTCGGGTCCCCCACTAGTGCTCCTGGTCCCTCCTCTTCTGCAAGTGCCCCTATAGCACACCATAGACACACATAGCGAGGCTTGGCCATGACCCCCCCCCTCCACTTCCTCGTCACAGGGTTTGACTGACAGTAATGGTTCCCACTGCCGAAGAAAAACTTGTGTGAGCAGGGAGAGAAGACAGAGATGCTACAGACAGATACAGAAATGGATCTCAGGCACAGCACTGGATCTCAAGTATAACCAGTGAGGGGCATACTGCTACCTACATTTTTTTTTACCTTAATGCAGGGAATGCAAACATGTTTAGTGCTTTAGAACCCCCTCTCATGCAGCTCTGTGGTTTCAGGTCCTGCCTCCACTTTCCAGCATTTTATGAGCAGGATAGGCTGGGATTGCAGCATTCAAGCCTGGGGATGGCATCTAGATCCTCCTCCCAACTGGGGAAAAAAATCTGCTGAATAATAGCTGTGAGGAGGAAAGAAGATTCTCTGGATACAGCAGCAAATCTACCACAACCCACAGAACACGTATATAAAGAATTCAGTCCATACCTCCCCCAAAAACCTTCATCCATGCTGAGAGATGTGCTGGATACCTGCTGCGAAGTGGCAATATGTTAAACTATGAGAAACACAAATCTTACATTTGCATGGTTCATTCAAATTTGTGCAAAGTGTGTAATGTACTGCCTAGAAAACCAAGCAAACACCTGATATTTATGGTTTAGTTACAGTTCCTGTGGTATACACTAAACATATGCTTGGTAACCCCACTAATGCATATTTAGTTTTAATTTAATTGCTGGATAAAAGAAAAGCAATCTGGAAAGCTGCAGCAAAGTAGAAGCCCTGACTGGAATTTGAAAAAGCGGCTCAAGCAACAAAGGTTCTGCTGCCGCTCTTGCTATCCCAGTCTTGTTTAGCTAATGTAACGTATATTCATGTAGCGGAACCTTTTCATTTTGTTTTAACAATACAGAGCTTAGTTTGGCATCAAGGGTATATAATTAAAACTAATATGATAAGGTTACTTACATAATTCAGAGTAATGGAAGCAATGAGTCATGGAAGCAATGCTTTGTCTGCCGATATTTATACTATTCACCTGCCAACGATATGCTTCATATTATTCCCATCCCAGGTGTCTAAACATAAGCAATAATGTCATGGCTGTACCTTGACCTAATTATATAGTTTCATAACTAGAGATGGGCCGAACACCCCCCACAAGCCCTCGCAGGAGAACTCCCGAACAGGGGGAAAGTTCTAACCCGAACGGCGAACCCCATTGAAGTCTATGGGAGCCGAACAGGAAAAATCAAAAGTACCCATTTCAAAGGATTATATGTAAGTAATTGTCCATAAAAGGGGTATAGGGGTCCTGGTAGTGGCCTTAGTCTGCTTGTAAAGCGGGGCATCTGTAGCATGCATATAGAAGGGGGGGGGGAAGCTGTGTAGCAACCCGGGTGGGACTTTAAATGAGGCGCACATAGTATGCGCCTCCATCCCTGTATACAATACAATAATTAAAAATGGGAGTTTGTGGGACTTTGATTGAGGTACAAGACATGGTGAAAAAATGTTTAAAAGAGATCATATGTTTATTAATATGGAAAGTGTAATACATATATGGGTCATGGGATTGCGCATAGGTACAAAATACAGCATGAATAAAAGAGACATAATGATCATATCAACTTGGAAACACGTGACAATATGGCAGTGCATATATCTAACATGGTACGTCAAGGATGCAACATAGTGTCAACTAATAAATACATGGCAATAATAGAGATCAGTGAGCAATTCCCATGAATGTATATATGTAGTAACAGTGGTGGAAGCGGCAAAGTGCATATAATGACAAAATATCAATAAATAAGGGCATAATTGTTCAAACTTGGTTGGTTGCTGGTGGAGATGTATGTAGGCATCCTAGATTGCCCAACGCATTTCGTGTTTATACACTCATCAGGGGCGGATGCTCCCAAGTATCTAAAGAAAATAGGATGTTTAATCTAGTGTGACTCTAGTGATAGTAAAGCAGGGGCAAAAAAACCCATCCTATGTACTTACGTATACAAACTGGTAAATGGAAAGGGTTTGTAGGATATGGGACCAGCAAAACAATGTCCGTCCCGGAAGCTGGGGTATTGTGGGGCCGCATACAGTTGAGGGATGTAACACAGGGCTGCCAAGATGGGGAAATGAGTAAAATGCTCCACACCACCTGCCATGGTATACCAAGAGTACAAGAAACTGGCATATGATCTGGGTACAATAGATAAAAAATACTAATTAGATATAATGTACCCACTAAGGGAATAAACCGGCATGGTGACTGGTATTGAAATTATCTTGGTGGCTAATTGGAGATGTGGAGGATCCCTGTGTCATCTGACATCTGGCTCGCCATAGGAATTATGGCTGTGTGCAAGCGGCGTGTTATGTACATGCCGTACAACTGCACGCTGGCTCCTACCAACGTCACGCAGCGCAGCACGTACAGGGAGGGGCTCCGGCCTGGGTGGTGAGTTCTGCCCACGGTCGAGGCTGGACCTCCCCATTGTGGCAGCTGGAGTGGTGATAGCTGCGCCCCACGCGGTGACGTACGTGATGCCGTCACGCGTGAGGCACGTGGCGTGGCGTCGATGCGTCATGGATCCCGCCCATGTTCTTCTGGCCTTGGTCCCATATCCTACAAACCCTTTCCATTTACCAGTTTGTATACGTAAGTACATAGGATGGGCTTTTTCGTCCCTGGTTTACTATCACCAGAGTTACACTAGATTAAACATCCTATTTTCTTTAGATACTTGGGAGCATCCGCCCCTGATGAGTGTATAAACACGAAACGCGTTGGAAAATCTAGGATGCCTACCTACATACTGCCACTTCCACCACTGTTACTACATATATACATCAATGGGAATTGCTCACTGATCTCTATTATTGCCATGTATTTATTAGTTGACACTATGTCGCATCCTTGACGTACCATGTTAGATATATGCACTGCCATATTGTCATGTGTTTCCAAGTTGATATGATCATTATGTCTCTTTTATTCATGCTGCATTTTGTACCTATGCGCAATCCCATGACCCATATATGTATTACACTTTCCATGTTAATAAACATATGATCTCTTTTAAACAATTTTTCACTATGTCTTGTACCTCAATCAAAGTCCCACAAACTCCCATTTTTAATTATAATTTCTGTAGCATGCTTAGAACATGCTGCAGCAAAAATTAAATTTCTAAAGAAAAAAAATTAGTCAAATCACATTTAAAATGACTCGCAGTTACAATTGCCAGCACCCGGCTATTGAAAAAAAAGAAGGAAGAAAAAAATTGCATAGGGTCCCCCCCAGAATCCATATCAGACCCTTATCCGGGCATGCAACCTGGAAGATCAGGAAAGGGGGTGAGCAAATGCCTCTCCTCCTAAATAATACCAGGCTACATGTCCTCAACATGGGGGGATGGGTGCTTTGGGGCTGGGGGGGAAAGGGCCTCATCCCCACAACCGTGGCTGGTGGTTGTGGGGTTTGTGGGCAGGGGGCTTATCAGAATCTGGAAGTCCCCTTGGGACCCCCTGATCCCAGCCCTCCCTATGTGAATGAGTATCGGGTAGTACCCCTACCCATTCACCAAAAAAGTTCCAGATTCTGATAAGCCCCCTGCCTGCAGACTCCCACAACTACTGCCCATGGTTGAAGTGATGAGGCTCTTGTTCCCATCATCCTATTCATCCGCCCCCCCGCTCCAAAGCATCCACCCCCTATGTTGATGGCATGTGGCCTGGTATGGTTCAGGGGGGGGGGGCGCTCGCTCATCCCCTCCTTTCCTAACCGGCCACGGCTGCATGCCTGGGCAAGGGTCTGGTATGCAATTTGGGGGGACCCCATGCCGTTTTTTTTTGTTCAGCTGTCAGCGGGGAAGCCCATTGACAGCTGATGACTCATCGGTTGTTAAAGTGATTGTAAAGTCTGTTTTTTTTTCCCTATAAAAATAATTATATAATTATACTTACCTGCTCTGTTGCAGTGGATTTCCACAGAGCAACCCAGAACTCCCTCTTCTCGGTTCCCTCTTCTGTGTTCCTGGTCCCTCTCGCCTGTTCAGTGCCCCCACAGCAAGCAGCTTGCTATGGGGGAAAACGAGATGAGACACAGCTCCCTGTTTCCATTCAGACACGGAGCCCCATCCCAGCCCCACCCCCCTCTCCCCTGATTGGCTGGCTGACTTTGTTTGACAGCAGCGGGAGCCAATGGCACCGTTGCTGTGTCTTAATCAGGAAGGAGAATCTCGGCTGGCTGAGACACTCGTGGACATCGCTGGACAGAAAGGGACCTCAGGTAAGTATTAAAGGGGCTGAGGCGGGCTGCTGCACACCAAAGCCTTTTTACCTTAATGCATAGAATGCATTAAGATAAAAATCCTTCTGCCTTTACTACCCCTTTAAGGATGCTGTGGCCAGCTTCCTGGCCCCACTCCTCAACAACTAGCTAATACTGTGCCCTGATTGGGAAAAGCTTTGCCAGTTCGGGTGCAAACTGCACTGTGCAGCACGCAGTGCATTGCAGGGCCTTCAATGGGGGTAAACACCCGCCAAACACTCTGCAAATTCGGGTGTTCCCAGAACGGGGCGAACAGCCGATGTGAGGCTCGAACCTTTTGCCCAACTTTATTCGTAGTATGCTCACTTTAATCATTCCACACATTTTATAGCATTTTGGCCTGGTAGGTAAATGTCCACATTTGCATCGGTTCAATAAACATACACAAGCATATTTGTCAGTTATTTGGTTGCTTGCTCTCAGTGTCAGCTCTATTCACTAAATGGCTTGTAGGAACATTCTTTATATAAGCTAACACCCAGAACAGTAGTACATCCCACATGTATAATGTATTCCCCCCACCCCTTCAAGAAAGTCAAGGAGTCTTCTAAAATGTAAAGATCCATTTGCAGTATCATTCACCTCTAGTCTTAGGAAACCTATTTATATCAATGGACTTCTAATAATAGAGCTAGGGTGAAAACGTTCTTGCCAATCTTGGACTTGAAAACCAACAGATATCTCTGAAGTTTAATGAAAAACTACCCCCAACTTTAAAGGTCCCATTGCAGAGGGGCTTAAGAAAGGAGGGAAGTCAGCCAACAATTCAAGTGGAGGACAGCTAGGGAGAAGTGGCCTAAAATAGTATCCAGTTTTATTCCACAAGGTTTAAAATCTATAACTCTGAAGTCCCACAACAAGTAGATTTGAAGCTATTGTTTTCTGTTTTTCTATGCATTTTTATATCAGGTGTAAAATAAATTCCCAAATATATAGAAAAAAAAACACATTTGCATTTGAGGTGCTCAGTGTTGGGCTCTCAATTTGATAAACAGGGGAGAAGAATGTGAGCAATAGCACCTGAGACAAAGTATTTTTAACTTAATCTGTTAGGCAGCATCACCTTTTAAAGTTTAAACTCCTCTAAATTCTTTTTTTGTGGTACAGAGGGTAATCTCTTCTTGGGTAACCTTGTAATGCACTTTTAATGGTACAAACTTTTGAAATATAGGATCTGTATAGTTGATGAGCTTTCTGGAAAAACAGCCATTAAGATCTGCTTTTTCAGACCAATTTTACAAAATGCAGGCTAATAGAAGATGACACTGATTCAAAATAAGCAAAATGAATAATGTATAGAAAGTTTACAGATAATACGTATCGCTCAATAAATCATGCTCAGAACTATGCAGAGCTGTTATGGTCCAATGCTAAGACATTTTTAATATGCCCACATTTCAACGCGAGGACCAGAAAACATTAATTCACTGAATTGTAACATTGTGCAGTTCTTGAATGTTATCTGGATTATGTCACAACAATAAAACTTGAATAAATGCCTTCTTCTCTAAGAAGTCAATTTTACTAAGAGATAAAATAAAATTGCAAGTTATAAAACTGGAAGTTGAATTAGAGGAGTTTGGGAGGCTGAAGCCAATTACCCAATTTTCTTCTACTTTTGATTGTGAAGGTCATTTGAAACAGATAAACAAAACAATAATATAACATACTTTATAATGATGATTTTTTTAAACCTCAGGCGGTGAGCACCAAATGGTCCTGATTTATTTTATAATAAAACAATACATTCTGTATAAAATTATTATATACTTGCAGATTTCTATAAAATTTTCAACAGGTAAGCTATATTTATTCAGCTTTCCAATATATAACAGACTCAAATTATTAAAGGACACTTTAGACATGTGCGCTGTCAATAAATTTGTTTTGTTTCATTCCGTTCCGTATTAGCCGTTAATTCGTATTTCGTAATTCGTGTCCGAAATTCAATTTGGATTCGTACGAAATACGAATTTTGGTTAGGTTCGTTAACTTTTGGTAACAATTACGAACGTTCGTTATGATGTATTTAAAAAGCAAAAAATACCTTTCTCAATATGGAAGTCGTTGACTCAGTCATTAAGCTCATTATGAGGGGCTCCCACCATCCCTGTGCTGTGCTGACTTCCTCCCGGGGCTGTACCCCTGCTGTGCTCATTATGAGGGGCTCCCACCATCCCTGTGCTGTGCTCATTATGAGTGGTTCCCACCATCCCTGTGCTGTGCTGACTTCCTCCTGTGGCTGTACCCCTGCTGTGCTCATTATGAGGGGCTCCCACCATCCCTGTGCCGTGCTGACTTCCTCCTGGGGCTGTACCCCTGCTGTGCTCATTATGAGGGGCTCCCACCATCCCTGTGCTGTGCTGATTTCCTGGGTTTTTAACTTCATCATAACGAATAATTGTAATTATTATGACAATAATAAAACGATATTAAAGAACATTCTTATTTTGTCCAATTCTGAATTTCCCATCCACTACCAGTACCAGTCTCCCACTCCCATATTAAAAAAGGTAATTTTCCCAACCCTCACTCAGCAGCAGAAGAAAACTTCTGATTGGTCAACAAAACACCAGTCACTTTTCCGTTGTAACAGAATTTGGATCTGAAATTCGTCAATGAAATGTCATATTTTGTATACAATTCGGAAGCATAGATATTCATATTTCGGATGCTTTCGAATTAACGAATTTTCGGAAATTTGTACAAATTTTTGATTCGTACGAAAGGAACCGCACATGTCTAGGACACTTTACAAAACACTAAAATTGATAAAGCTGAACCCTGGGCTCTTCCTTTACTGCCCCATCCCTCTTGCTGGCCTAGTAAAATAAATGTCACTTTTAGCTAAATTTGCATTGTCTAAAAAAGCTGTTTGATGCTGTATGCACAGATCCTCCCCTTCTTGCATTGTCTTCAAAACATGTCCAGATAAGACACAGTTACTGGAGTCAGGCTGCACATGCTCAGTTTGGTGTGTATTGCTAGAGAGTATTTTTATTTCTTGGGAGTGTGCATGTGATCAGCACAGGACCAAATCAGCACTGTCCAAACAGAGGGTCAAGGGTCCTGATAGGACAGCCAGTGCAGTATGAAAACTCCTCCTACAAGCTTTAATCAGGCACTGATAGAAGTCACAAGACTGCTATATACTGCTGATGAGAAAAGGTATTTAGCTGTTTCTATTTACTAAAATAATTGCATTTCCATGTTCTGCGTACTGTGGGAGACGAGATATAGTGAATGCAGGGTCCTGGATTTAGTAACACTTTAAGGCTGATCATACACTATACAATTTTCTTTTACAATTTTCCTTTATATTTACCAAAACTATATCATATGAGGTCAAACCTAAACACTTTCAATTTGTATGCAATCAGGCAGACCCTTCACTACATGGTTGACGGTAAATCTAGAGGAAATTAAATAAGAAAATTGTAGAATATAATTGAATATAATTGTATGGCCTGCCTAACAGAAAGCACAAACAACCTTATCTTTTCTCTGTAAGCTACTAATCCCATCAGCATGCATATAATGAAGTTGAAGTAAAACAGATATGTTAGAAGTCCAGCCTGGGAGCCAAACATGACTCCCTCCAAGGATATAGTGGAAAAGTCAGCGTAGCCACCTTGAACATGAAGTATTTTATCTTCACAATTAAATTTCTTACTGAAATAAAAGGAGAAAAACCTGAAAAAAAGAAAACTAATGCTGCCACATAATTCAAGGACTATATTATGACCCCCACTAAAGATTTCTACATTTCAGATGGTTGTGTTACCGTGGGAAATAAGGGTGAAATAATTACCATGAAACACTAGCTACAACAATCACTAAAATTGAATTCTAGTCATGTAAACATACAACACTGCAAATGGCAGTTAATTATATTCTTTTTCAGCCAGCAGGTGGTCCTCCATGCTCCTTTTCACACAATGTACAGCCTTCCCTTTCTGCCTGTGCTTGTAAATTATATATTTAGCCATCAGGTCTCAGCTCCGTTTTACATGTATTCAGGGCTTTTTTTCTCAAACAATAGGTGCTGGAACTCAATCACGACCCCCCAAAACCACTCCCCCAACACACACCCTCCAAATAACATCAAATCGTGGGTATGGTCATATTTCACAATCAGTAGAAGGGTCTTAAAGGGGCAAATAAATATCAGGATTGCATTACATACAGAGTGCAGAGTTCATGGGGGTGCAGAGCTGTCACTTGTAAACACAGAAGTCTGGTTTCTATGTTTACAAGTGATTGTGGTGATCAGGCACCAAAGGGTCTGAGCCAGAGGTGGTGGAACTGAGTTCCACCAAGTTCCCCTTGAAAAAAAAAGCCCTGCATGTATTCAAGTAGGGCTTGGCTATATTGCTAAAAAAAAAATGTTTTCTATAGGCGAGTGACCCCCGAATAGATTTTTACCATTTTCACACAATATAGTTTTTCAACTTTTAGAGAGTAGGTTTTTATGTTTGTGATATTAATATATTATGTGCTACATATCTTTTTGTATTTCAGGAGCTTATTATAATGTTATATTTTAAAATATTATGTTTACTTTAGGATTTTTGCTAAAAAAAGATGGCCACCCAAAAGAAACAAATCCAGGTATTTCCAGTTTAGAAGCAAAATAATATTCTTCCTTTATTGAAATAACTAGCAGGAACAAGTTCTATTCTGACATGTTTTGTGCTAGGCAAAACATATCAGAATAGAACCTGTCCCTGCTAACTATTTAATAAAGGAAGAATATTATTTTGTATTTCAGTGTGTGGCATTCTTGTTGCTGGTACAGTTGATTGCTTTATTAGTGCCTGATCTTGCCTTGAGAAGCATGTGAAAAATTAGACATTACTAGTCAGAGGTCAAGTGAATGACCCCCAAATAAATAATAGTATTCTTACTGTTCCTTGTGATATAATTGTTAAATTGTTAGTGAATTATTATTGCTTTAAACTTTTCTGGTTCATTAACTAAAAAATGTGGCTGCTCGAGTCCCAAAATTACGAGAGTGACTGCCCACAGGTCCTTGAATAGATATCCTTCTTACTGTACCCCAGGAAATAGTTTAAATCAGTCATTTAATCAGTAAGATTTTTTTTCGGACAGTTTTGGTTCACTTATTAAAGACGATGTCTGCAAAAATCTCACAAAACCCAGCATTACTAATACATAAGAGACTAACTGACTGACAAATAAATTATACCATTCTTTCTGTGCCTCAGAATATAGTTTATACATTTTTTGTCAGTCACTAAATGAGAATACTTTTGCATATCCTTGTCTTCAGCTGCCAGGCCCTGTGTCTTTTCTTGCCAGCTTTCTAGCTTGGTCTTCGGCAGCTCACAGAATGGGCCTGTACAAGCTGTTTTTTTAGGGTTGCAGAGGGTGCTCCTAGGAAAGTCAGGTGGTTCAATGCCAAATCTTACTTCTTATATCAATAGATTGCTACCTAACAATGCAGATGCAGCAGAAAAGGAAGGGTGGGTTGCAGCCAGGCGGCATCCATCAATCATTTTGTGACTTGATACATTTGCTGTGCATAGTGGAAATTGATGGGAATGACATGGCTGGAGGCCAGGAGGTGGAACAACTGACACAGAGAGTCAGGCATGACATTGACAGGTCTGACAGGTAGAAATGGCAGAGAAAATGAAGTTATTAACGAAAGACCCAGGAAGGGCACTTTTCAATTTATTTTCTGGGGACATACTAAGGGTCCACCGAAGGCTACACTAGCCCTCCGGCAAGCCAATCCAATTATATACTTTTTGGTAAAACAGCCAAAGCTTATTTATAACAGACAGTATATGTTTTACTGATCACTTTCTTATCTGGTCAAACATATTTTTTAACCCAAGACTACCACATTCACACTTACTACAAACACATTCTCACTTAAGACACCATTAACTATTTCATTTCTGTAGACAAAAGCATTCTCCAGCATCAGATATAACCATACTAACACAAATGACACCTTCTCTAGGTCTACCAATGTGAATAATTCACACAAGATTATTTCAGTAATCAGGACATTGCCTGACTGTATTTTCTATGGGAAGATTTTTCTCTTAAAATGCCCTCCAGGCACTTCTGAGACAATTGCTTTAATCTGCTCAGTATATCCCAGAAAATATTTCAATAGCATCAAGATCTTCTGTTAGTTGGATAGTTGCTTAGATTCCTGCATATTAGTCCTACATTGAAAATATTTATGCTTCTCTGCTAGTAAAATAATCACTCCTTGCAATTTTAAAGCACGTAAAGCAAGCAGGGTCCATGTGGGCTGTTTGTCTTAAACAACGCCCACATAAAGAATTACTGGACCAATACATCCTATCCAAAGCGTAGATAGTCGTTAACTCGAAAACATGATAAATCTTCAGAGCATCTATATTAGACTTCAAGTGTTCAGGTATATTAACTACTTGCTGATCTGATGGAATTGAAAATGTCACATCTGGTTTTGGCACCTGATTGAAAACTACCAGTGATTTGAGGTGAGTACTCTGTGTTTTAGAGAGGCTTCTAGAACTAGCAAATAGTGCTTTGAAGTGCTTGCATACTGGAGCTTTTAAAGTGTTATTAAGCCCTCTGCGGAAAATCTAAATACAAATGTAGCAACATACCTTACATAATCTTGGTTTCCTCTCCCTATTTTGCACAGTCTTTTCAGTATACTTTGCCTCTGCAAGTCTGGCCTGTGGAGGTTTTGCCCACAGGATGGTTTCTTTGCCTTGCAGGGTCTCCCAGGATCCACTCTTGCATGCATGCTCCCAATCTTTCAATGTTGAGCCCTGGTGCTAAATTTGAGCATCATTCTTTGTGCTGTGTTCAGGCACGTGCACAAACTCAGAACCAGGTTGCTTCATGTGCTGTGCACGTGCTCAAACACAGCAATGCAAGGAAAAGAGATTTAACCTCCACCTGTGGAAATGCTTATTTACAGTAAGTGCTGCGAAAATGTGGAAAAGACTCGATCAAGAACTATTCAGTAGATTTTAAATAAAAGTGCTAAGATGCATTCCTAAATGGATAAAATAATATTATTAATTATAGGTAATAACACCATAGATGGTTGATCCAGGGAGCATCTGATTGTCTCCAGGGGGGATCAGGAAGGATTTCTTCCACTGCTGGAGCAAATTGGACAATTGCGTTTTGTTTTTTTCTTTCCTCTTGACCAACTGTGGGTATAGGATTGTGTATATGGAGGTTTTCTATTTATTTCTTTTTTTTTTCCCTTGGTTCAACTAGATGGACTTGTGCTGTTTTTCAACCTGGCTAACTACAGTATGTTATTATGTAAATCCATAGCGGAAGCATCTATCCTTGAGTGACAACACTGTTACTGCATAAACAGCCACTAGGAAATATTTTTTTCCTTCGAACTAGAAGCTATTGGCAGGCTATACACATGCAAATAAAAAAATGTCAAACCTGCAATAGGCTGGCCATAACTATCGGAAGGTAAACTTCAAAACAAACAATTTTCTTTTTTGAGATTATATAAAATTTAAAGGCTAAGTTCAGCTTTTTTTTTCTTCTAAATTCCAGCTCCCCTATGTGCCAATAAAGCATTAATGTACTTATTTTGCAAAAATAAAACAGCTTTCCATTAATTCTACACTGACTTACCTAACTTTCTTCATAGCTGTTTAAAATCCCTGCTCGATTACTTCTGCCTTACTTCCTGGACAGACTTTAGGTCATGACACAGGAAGAAGTTGACCAGCTGAGAGTAGAAAATGCAGGGTGTGTGCTAATTGCATAATCTGGTCAACTCCTTCCTGTGTTATGACTTAAAGTCTGCCCAGGAAGTAAGGCAGAAGTAATCAAGCAGTGTTTTTAAACAGCTATGAAGAAAGTGAGGTAAGCCTGTGTAGAATTCTTGAAAAGCTGTTTTATTTTTTGCAAAATAAGTACATTAATGCTATAATGGTACGGAGGGGAGCTGGAATTTAGAAAAATAAAAGGTGAACAAAGGTGAACTTAGCCTTTAACGCTTTGGGAATTATATTTCTTCTATGTATTTATTCCCAGTGCCTTGCAAAAGTATTCACCCACCCCCCCCCTTGGCATTTTTCGTGTTTTGTTGCCTCAGAACCTGGAATTAACATGGATTGTTTGAGGATTTGCATCATTTTTTACAGAACATGCCCACAACTTTGAAGATGTTTTTTTTTTTAATATTGTGAAGCAAACAACAAATAGGACAAAATAACAGAAAACTATTCACCCCCCTAAAGTCAATACTTTGTAGAGCCACCTTTTGCGGCTATCAAAGCTCCAAGTCGCTTTGGATACGTCTCTATGAGCTTGCCACATCTTACCACTGGGATTTTTGCCAATTTCTCCTTGCAAAACTGCTCCAGCTCCTTCAAGTTGGATGGTTTGTGCTTGTGAACAGCAATCTTTAAGTATGACCACAGATTTTCTACTGGATTTAGGTCTGGGCTTTGACTAGGCCATTCCAACACATTGACATGTTTCCCCTTAAACCACTCAAGTGTTGCTTTAGCAGTGTGTTTGGGGTCATTGTCCTGCTGGAAGGTGAACCTCCGTCCTAGCCTCAAATCACACTCATAGTGGTACAGGTTTTGCACAAGAATATCCCTGTATTTAGCACCATCCATCTTTCCCTCAACCCTGACTAATTTCTCAGTCCCGACTGCTGCAAAACATCCCCACAGCATGATGCTGCCACCACCATGTTTCACTGTGGGGATGGTGTTGTTTGAGTGATGTGATGTGTTGGGTTTGTGCCAGACATAGCGTTTTCTTTGATGGCTGAAAAGTTCAATTTTAGTCTCATCAGACCAGAGCCCCTTCCTCCATACATTTTGGGAGTCTCCCACATGCCTTTTCGCAAACTCAAAACGTGCCATTTTGTTTTTTGCTGAAAGTAATTGTTTTCTTTTGGCCACTCTGCCATAAAGCCCAGCTCTATGGAGCGTACAGCTTATTGTCGTCCTATGTACAGATACTCCGGTCTCTGCTGTGGAACTCTGCAGCTCCTCCAGGGTTACCTTAGGTCTCTGTGCTGCCTCTCTGATTAATGCCCTCTTTGCTCGGTCCGTGAGTTTTGGTGTGCGGCCACCTCTTGGCAGGTTTGCTGTTGTGCCATGTTCTTTCCATTTGGTTATGATAGATTTGATGGTGCTCCTTGGGATCATCAAAGATTTGGATATTTTTTTATAACCTAACCCTGACTTGTACTTCTTAGCAACATTGTCCCTTACTTGTTTGGAGAGTTCCTTGGTCTTCATGGCAGTGTTTGGTTAGTGATGCCTCTTGCTTAGGTGTTGCAGCCTCTGGGGCCTTTCAAAAAGGTGTGTATATGTAATGACAGATCATGTGACACTTAGATTGCACACAGGTGGACATCATTTCACTAATTATTGACTTCTAAAGGTAATGGGTTGCACCAGAGCTTTTTATGGGCTTCATAACAAAGGGTGTGAATACATACGCACATGCAAATTATCATTTTTTTCTCTGAAAAATAGTTTTATGTATATATATTTCTAATTTTACTTCACCAACTTAGACTATTGTGCTCTGATCCATCACATATAATTCAGATTAAAAAAACATTGAACTAAAGGCTGTAATGTAACAAAATAGGTAAAAAGCCAGGGGGGGTGTGAATACTTTTGCAAGACACTGTATGCCTTCAGAAGTTGGGACAAATATAGAATTTTGTTGTAGTGTCAGAAAACGTATCTAGTCTGTGCTTCTATTTGTAGTTAGCTCTGAAGTAACGATAATTAAAAGTTCCTTCCACTAGGCAGTTTTCAGGCCAAACCAAAGGCTACCTGGTCAGCAAATGACATTCTACTCATTTTTTTAAAAAAGCAATTAAATTAGAATCTCATAATTATTCCAGCTGTTATGGAAGAGGTAGTGTATCCTCTGCCAATAAATCATTATTTCAAGAGCATTGAAGTAGCCTAATGGGATTTCTTGACAGCAATGATACCTTCCTGCTAATTAGTCTAGTAGTTCATAAGAAAGAAGTCACTAATAAAGGCAGACACACCTTTGTCAAATGTCTCTTTGTACCTTTATTAAAAGCAAGATACAATCTACTCAGATTTTAGTCAACATTGATAGATGGAATTTCAACATTTTAATAGCAGATATCAAACCAACTTTACATTTAATTATGCATTAAACATACACTAATTTTTAAATACAGCTGACATGAAATCGTTTTTTCTATTGTCTTCTCATAAACCCCTATATTCATGAGAATGGGAAGTTATGTACTGTGATAAAGTCTAGCTTTGCTGCAAAGTGCTGTATATTGAACATGTTGTTAGGTATTTGTAATTGCAAAGGAAGGCATTTAGGCAGCTCACCACAGGAGAGCACTGTAAGTCCTAATGAAGGTCTTCCATATTCCAATTAACAAGAAATGATAATGGTCTTGGATTGATTTTAGATTTTTTTTTTTAAGTTATACTACTTTGTATTATACGGGTTTTTACAGGTTCCACCAGCATACTAAAAATGCTAAATATTAATATATAATATTTCACATTCATCTGAAAGAAGACATTTTTTTTTTGTTAGACTTAATAATAAATATTAAGTGTTGTACAGACTTAAAGCCAAACTTTTTTTATTTATTTTAGCTACAATGTTCTCTGGTTCTCTGTTTCTCTGGTAAAGATAATCCTGTCATTTCTCCACCTCTAACAACTAGACTTATTTACAATACACATTCCAGCAGGCAACAGACAGACAGGTGGAGTTGATGACACCCGCATCTCCTCACAGGATGTGTCCCAACAGTATGAATCAGTCTTATCAGCAGGGGGGCTGCTGGAGGAATCCCCCCTCCCTCTACAGGGACACACATCCCAAAGGACCACAGCAAAGAGTCCACAACAGAATGAGACAACATACAATATATACATATAGACACGATTGAGTCTGATTAGTACAGATCAGACTGGATTTCTAATTCACCTTGCAAAGTATTGTTCCCTTAAAATCCAGGGCCCATAATCTGTTGGCAAGAGGCTTGCGTTCAGTCCCCTCCAATAGCCTCTGTCCTTGGTGAGTCTGTCACAATTAATATATAATATTTCACATTCATCTGAAAGAAGACATTTTTTATTTTGTTAGACTTAATAATAAATATTAAGTGTTGTACAGACTTAAAGCCAAACTTTTTTTTTTTTTGCTACAATGTTCTCTGAATGGTAAAGATGATCCTGTCATTTCTCCACCTCTAACATTAGCAGAACGTGTTGCATTTTGTAAAAACTATGCAAGGACTTTTGTCAGCGGAGGAGTGCTCAATGGATTGGTGCAAGTGGCAGGAATGGCTGGCTCAGGCTCTTAGCAGCGTACTGAGAGGCTGAGCCAGCTCCCAGGCATTTGGGTGGATCCTGACATCAAAGTCAGAATCTCTCAAGCAGACTTAAGTTCACTTTCAGCTGAATACAGATCACAGGAGTGCAGAATGAAGTGCACTCCTCTAACCCCCACAAAAAGTAGGGCCAAAAGAGCTTTAATGAAACCAGTGTGACACAAAACCCAAGCTGTGTAATGTGTCATTGTAAGTTACTGTTAGTTATTATACCCTTTGTGACAGTGCAAGGTCCTGCCACTGTGAAAATGGATATAGTGATGACACAAGGTTCACTGGTATGCGGAGTGCAGGGCTCCAGAGTCTTTATTACAAGTGGAAAAAACAGTTTTTATAGCTTTCTCTGGGTTTTGTAATCCTGAATTGGGAACTGGAGCTTGAAGTCTTCAAAGTGTCTTGAGTGTGATTAAGACTTTCATCCCATGTCCCGGTCTTAGTGGTGACCTACAGGTTTTGTCAGTGTACAGGTGTGCACACATGTTATAAGCAACGCTTGGGTAAAGCTCAGAGCTTCAGCCAGTAGACAGGTGTGTTGTAATTTGCATGCGTTGCTTCAGGAACCATCTCTCTGCGGACTTTCACTTTGCATGTGACCACATGGTGAAAAAACAGATGCGTTCCTAGGCATCCCAGACTCTTGAGCGTCCCGGCCCTCTTTGTGGGAATGGTGAGCCACCTCTTTACTGCAGCTTGGCTTTTTACTATTCCAACGTGGACAGTATGAAGCAACATGCTTTGCACATCTCCCTTTCACAGACGGGCCCCCTCAGGAGGGTGGGGCTACTCACCTCTAATTCTGGCTCTAAGATAAGCCCAGTACACACCTGTATAATTAGTGTGCATGTTTTCTGCAAAATGTGGCCCAAACTGCCAAAATAAACAGTGGCACGGGCTCGCCTCGCTACAGTATAAATAGTACTTTTCAGAATGTCCTTAGTAATCATATTGCCTATCCCTAACCAAAGTTGTTTGTCATTGGAATTCCTCCGGCTTCTGTTCATTAAGGCAGAAGTGGTAAGTGAAAAGCAAAATACATTACTTACTGGTTCTTAATATGTGTTTTCAGATGTAAAGTGTACATTAAAAAGCTGTATATATAGAATACATTAAAAAGCTGTATATATAGAATAGCTGTCAATCTCTAGTGTAGGCCAACCTAATGCATAATATTGCGGCACTTAGTGTCATGCCTACCTCTAACGCAGGTGGTCAGACTATAGCTAGGTTCTGTGTTCTTCACCTATTGCAGCCCCCTTTCCTTTAAGGCAAGCAGGCCTACCAGTACTCAGTTGCCCCCTGGACTAATATGCAATGCTTTAGTGCCTGGCCACTACGCCAAGGCATGCGCGAATTAAACAAAGCAAACAGGTACTTGCAGTTGGTAGACAAACAGAGTGGTTCAATGACAGTCCAGGTACAAGCAGGCAGAGTTCAGCGAATAGTCAATATCCAATCCAAAGTAATCAACAAGGGAATTCAAACAGCAGACCAGGACAAACAGGCAGCTTGAACACATGTAACAAACATGTAACAAACGCAAGCATGTATCACAAGCATGATACTGCAGGCTTTTGGCTTGCTTAACCACTTAAGGACCAAGCCTCTTTCTGAGATTTGGTGTTTACAAGTTAAAAACGTTTTTTTTTGCTAGAAAATTACTTAGAACCCCCAAACATTACATATTTTTTTTCTAACTTTTTTTTTTCTAACTTCAGGCTAGGGAGAGGATCCGATTGCCTCCACTGTTGGCTCTGGTAAGTGGCAGAGGGCACCAGAGAGCGGCGGGAGGGAAGGGCCCCTCTCCCGCCACCGATAAAAGTGATCTTGCGGTGAATCCGCTTGAAGTGGACCACCCGCTGAAGAAGAGGATACCAGGGTTATGGCCCTCTTCAAAGCAGTTACGTAACATGACGGCAGGCGGTCCGTAAGTGGTAAAAGTGTAAGTCTAGACAAAAACTAGCTAATTCTAAACCTGCTCTCTGCCACATTCTAAACCTAATCTATCTAACCCTGTAAAGCAAAAACTGCTGTACTTACCTTATCTGTAGCCGATCCAGTCCGGTTTCCAGCGACGAAGCTGTGTGCAGGAGAGGACCGACAACAGCTGTGAAATGGCTGGGAAGTGACGTCACCCATAGACTTACTAATGGGGCTTCCGTTGTCAGCTGCCTCTCCTGCACCTGTCCCACACTGAAGCCGCCGCTGACAGCTGATGCTGGGACCAGACCGGATCGGCTGCAGAGTAAGTATAGCGATTTTTGCTTTACAGGGTTTGATAGATTAGGTTTAGAATGTGGCAGAGAGCAGGTTTAGCGTTAGTTAGGTTTTGCCTGAACTTCCACTTTAAGACAAGCATTGAGTTTGCAGGAATGAGATTTTTAAGGTGCAGTGAATATACCAAAAACGGAATTAACAGTTAGAAGAACATTTTATTACCGCAGTATCAAAAAGATATACATAGTTACATAGTTACAAACTTTAAATCAGGTTTGGTCTCCACCCACAGACTAACCACTTACCTCCCTCCATGACCAGGACATTTTTTGTGATACGGAACTGGGTTAATTTAACAGACAACTGCGAGGCCATGCAACGCTGTACCCAAATAGAGCATTCTTTTGGTGGTAATTGATCACCACTGTGTTTTTCATTCTTTGCGCTATTAACAACAAAAGACCGACAATTTGGAAAAAAAAAAAAAAAAAAATGTTATTTCCTGCTCTTCAAATTTCTTCATAAATGTAGGTCAATATGTATTCTGCTAAACGTTTCTGGTAAAAAATCCCAATAAGCATATATTGATTGGTTTATGTGAACATTATAGAGTCTACAAGCTATGGGATATATTTATGAAATGTTTATTTTATTTTTATAATAGTAATACTAGTATACTCTGTGACTTATAGCGGGACTGCGATATTGCGGCAGACAATCGGACACTAACGTTATACTTTAAAATGCACTGATTACTGTGTAAATGTCACTGGCAAGGAAGGGGTTAACACCAGGGGGCCATCAAGGGGTTAACTGTGTTCCCTCAGTGTGTGTTCTAACTGTAGGTGGAAGGAACTGACTAAAGGAGAAGAAAGATCGTTGTTCCTAGCTAGTAGGAACACACGATCTGTCTCTCCTCACAGAACAGGGATGTGTGTGTTTAGACACACACATCCCTGTTCTGGCTCTTGTGCCCGCGATCTTGCATCATGACCCCCAGCCACGAGCATTGGTTCCCCATGCAGTGAAGCGCGCGCGCCTGCTATGCCTGCTTGCAAGGCCAATGTACAGCTACAAAATGCTTGCAGGAACGTGCCGACCTGCGGCAGTATAATGACAGTGGCTGGTCGGCAAGTGGTTAATTTGGACAGGGTATAATCCCCAATCCTCATTAAATTAGTAGGTACAATGCCCGGCGGGTGTGGAGATGTGACTTGGTGTACATCTTGCAGCATATGTTCGTTCCTTAACCATCCGATCGAGGGCAAATAATGCTGTGCAAATGTAAGCACATTGTTTCCCTGGTGGCCCAGGTTCTGAATCTAGGGAAGCAACTGTCAGCACTGAAAAGACCCTCCATACTAAAGGAGAGCTGGGAACATACCTGGCAGGTACCGGCAGGGGCCAGCACAGAGGCGGGTGGAGACAAAGAGGTAAAGGCACTAGAAAAGAGTAGATGGGTGACAGTCAGGAGGGGTAGAGGGGAAAGTGTCAGGGAGGCCGATTCTGGGCTGGAACATCCCAATAAGTATGCACTGTTGAGAGACATTGGTGAAACCAGTCTGGGACCAGCATTGCTGGAGCTGAGGGACTCTCCTAGCTGCCAGAGGAAGAACTCCTCCAGTGAGAGTGGGGGGGACAGAGAGGGGAAAATGGGACAAAGACCTGAAGCACCGAACTGTATGCTGTCTACCGGGCGCTCGGGTTTGGCACATCACGGATCTGGTGGACAGATTACTGGGAGGGGCTGGGGAAGACCCGGCTGTCATGGTGCACGTTGGCACCAATGACAAAGTCAGAGGAAGATGGAGTGACCTAAAGAACAATTTTAGGGACTTAGGAGCTAAATTGAGGAAAAGGACCTCCAAGGTAGTATTCCCAGAAATACTACCGGTACCTCGAGCCACACCAGAAAGACAGAGGGAGATTAGGGAAGTAAACAAGTGGCTGAGGAGCTGGTGTAGTAAGGAGGGGTTTGGGTTCCTGGAGAACTGGGCCGATTTCTCAGTCGGTCACCAGCTCTATAGAAGGGAAAGACTGCACCTAAATGAGGAGGGTACAGATCTGCTGGGAGTGAGGATGGCCGAAAAGTTAGAGGGGCTTTTAAACTAGATGACGAGGGAGGGTACAGAGGTAGAGATAGTCAGTGCAGAAAATATTCCAGAGGGTTGTATTGGGTGCATTAGTGGTAGGTTGACTAAAGCACATAAACCCGAGGTAAGTATAGTAACAAGTCCTATTTGCAACCTCGGAACACCCAATAAAAAGACAGTATGCGACCGGTCTAAACTTCGTGGCATGTTCACCAATGCCAGGAGCCTGGAGAACAAGATGGGAGAACTAGAGATACTGTTCTATGAGGAGGATTTAGATTTTGTGAGAATTTTAGAGACGTGGTTCAAAAGCTCTCATGATTGTTTGACAACCATTCAAGGGTATTCCCTTTATCGCAGGGATAGAGAGGGTAAAAAGGGGGGAGGGGTATGCCTGTATATTAAAAATAATGTACAAGTGAATGTGAGAGATGACATCACTAAGGGAGCTAGGGAGGAGGTGGAATCCTTATGGGTAGAGCTTCAAAGGGATCTCTGGTCGCAGAACAGCAATCCAGTCGGGATCCAAGATGGCTCCGGCACCGCCGTTTCCAGCCCGCTCTGACTCAGCCCTGCATACACAGGTGAGCTCACATGGCCGTTTCCCACACCCTGAGGACCCTGGTTACCCCTCCAGACTCACCAGAAGCCGCTCTAATGCTTCCCTGCGCTCGGGTGAGGGCTGGGACATGGAATCACAGATGAGGTCCCTGCACAGCTACAGTATCTCACAAAAGTGAGTACACCCCTCACATTTTTGAAAATATTTTATTATATCTTTTCATGTGACTACACTGAAGAAATGACACTTTGCTACAATGAATAGTAGTAAGTGTACAGCTTGTATAACAGTGTAAATTTGCTGTTCCCTCAAAATAACTCAACACACACTCATTAATGTCTAAACCGCTGGCAACAAAAGTGAATACACCCCTAAGTGAAAATGTCCAAATTGGACCCAAAGTGTCAATATTTTGTGTGGCCATCATTATTTTTCAGCACTGCCTTAACCCTCTTGGGCATGGAGTTCACCAAAGCTTCACAAGTTGCCACTGGAGTCCTCTTCCACTCCTCCATGATGACATCACGGAGCTGGTGGATGTTAGAGACCATGAGCTCCTCCACCTTCCATTTGAGGATGCCCCACAGATGCTCAATAGGGTTTAGATCTGGAGACATACTTGGCCAGTCCATTAACATTACCCTCAGCTTCTATAGCAAGGCAGTGGTTATCTTGGAGGTTAGCTTGGGGTTGCTATCATATTGGAATACTGCCCTGCGGCCCAATCCCTGAAGGGAGGGGCTCATGCTCTGCTTCAGTATGTCACAGTACATGTTGGCATTCATGGTTCCCTCAATGAACTGTAGCTCCCCAGTGCTGGCAGCACTCATGAAGCCCCAGACCATGACACTTCTACCACCTTGCTTGACTGTAGGCACTAGGCAAGACACACTTGTCCTTGTATTCCTCACCTGTTCCTGCCACCCACGTTTGACACAATCTTAACCAAATAAGTTTATCTTGGTCTCATTAGACCACAGAACATGGTTCCAGTAATCCATGGCCTTAGTCTGCTTGTCTTCAGCAAACTGTTTGCTGGCTTTCTTGTGCATCATCTTCAGAAGAGGATTCCTTCTGGGACAACAGCCATGCAGATCAATTTGATGCAGTGTGCAGCGTATGGTCTGAGCACTGACAGGCTGACCCCCCACCCCTTCAACTTCTGCAGCAATGCTGGCAACACTCTTACGTCTATTTACCAAAGGCAACCTCTAGATATGACGCTGAGCATGTGCACTCAACTTCTTTGGTCGACCATGGCGAGGCCTGTTCTGAGTGGAACCTATCCTGTTAAACCGCTGTATGGTCTTGGCCACTGTGCTTCAGCTCAGTTTCAGGGTCTTGGCAATCCTATTATAGCCTAGGCCATCTTTATGTAGAGCAACAATTCTTTTTTTCAGATCCTCAGAGAGTTCTTTGCCATGAGGTGCCATGTTGAACTTCCAGTGACCAGTATGAGAGAGTGAGAGCATTTTTACCAAATTTAACACACATGCTCCCCATTCACACCTGAGACCTTGTCACACTAACGATTCACATGACACCGGGGAGGGAAAATAGCTAATTGGGCCCAATTTGAATATTTTCACTTAGGGGTTGTTGCCAGCGGTTTAGACATTAATGGCTGTGTGTTGAGTTATTTTGAGGGGATAGCAAATTTACACTGTTATACAAGCTGTACACTCACTACTTTACATTGTAGCAAACTGTTATTTCTTCAGTGTTGTCACATGAAAAGATTTAATAAAATATTTACAAAAATGTGAGGGGTGTACTCACTTTTGTGAGATACTGTATATCAGATCCCACTAACACCAATAATAGGGATTATCCGCAATCGTCGCAATAACATCCGCAAACGCGGGATCCCTGAGACTGTAGACCCAAAAGATTTGCCCACGGCTGTGACGGCTATCTTTATTCAATTGCTGCAACGTCCCAAAGATGATCCCATTGAACTGGACCGTGTGCACAGGACCTCTGGTCCTCGGACCCCTGACCCCACATTTGTACGAGATACCATGTGTCGGGTTCATTTTCACAAGATTAAGGAAAACATCATGCGAGCTGCCAGTTCCCAGAACACTATCCTCTTCAATGATTCCCCTGTGATCAGTGCCGGGACAAAGTCATCCGGTGCCCAGGGCGAAGATGGAAAACTGCGCCCCCTACTGTAAAAGCCACCACGCCTACAAACGATGGAAATACTGGAAAAAATGTTTTATACAGGTATTGATGGTGATCAGCGACTTATGCATGGTTCACACTGGGGCAACTAAGTCGCCTGACAAGTCACACCCCAGAGAGCAAAATGAGTGTAAATGAGCCCTAAGGCTTTAAGGTGAAGCAGAGAGAGAGAAAAACACAGACCCTGGATTCTTTTCTCCCAGGTACAGATCTAATGTAAGAAACAGGATTTCTGCTGGTTTAAAGGAATTCAAGTCTGTGATCTGTCCCACTGATGATGAAGATCCTTCACAGCCCGGTGTCAGGATGAACATGAACAGACTGTAAGGGCATGTCTTCCTTGGATTCTGTTCCCTCTCTCTCTGTTGCCTGCACTAAACAACAAACCTACCATGCTGCTGCCCTTCTCCCTATCACTGACTATCCATGCTGCTGCTTTCTATTCCTGAAGCAAAGAAAAAAACTCACTGTGACTCAGAGGAGCAGAGGGGTCATTTTAGCCACTTCCTCCTCCTCTGCAACTGCTGCTTAAAGTTGTCCAAATCTGTCGGCAGGGGAAAGGGGAGGGGCTGGAGTAGCATGATTGGCTAAGAATTGGCATGTGACTGCACAGATCCCTCCCTATGCTGACCAAGCACTGATATGACATCACCCTGCGTCTCCTTACTGTGCTGTGAGTTTTGCCAGCATAGCTTTCTGAGCATACATGCAGGGGCAGGCCTGGCTGTGCGAGCGCCACTCGCATTAACATTGGAGTCAGCGAGGAGAGGGAGGGGGGAAGAAATCGACTGCAGGAGCTGACAAGTTTTCTCTTGCTTGTGAGATTACTCTGCCTGAAAGAGAAGTGAGGGCAGGGCGGGACTGATCTCAGGGTTGTGCCGGGTGCAGGAGCGCACTCGGCACATGCTGTTGTTATCTATGTAGCGCAGCCAGAACACCAGGACTTCTACTGTGCCCCCCCCTTCCTCCAGTAAATGGTCCCGCCCAGAGCGTCCGCCCCTTCAGCCCCCCCCCCCCTTGTACCGGCTCTGCCTCTGATACTTTTTCCAGATCTCTCACGTTAAACACTGGCAATGGGGAAAGCAATGAAGCCGCTTACACGGCTTTTACTATCCAGCCACATAAAATATCAATGGCGATTTCCCTTCCATCTCCGAGTACACCACAAGGGTAAAACTGCCATCTTCCGCACCATGGGAAACCTCCCTTCATTCCTCAGCACGTTAGAGCTCCCACAATTCTCACACCCGGATTGGCCATTTGCACCGACTACCCCTGGCTTGCCCTTTACCCTGCAGTGGCAGAAACAGGGCTGCAAACGCAACTCCAGGCCTCTATCTCAACAGGACCCCAACGATTGACTCCTGCCCGGAGAATTATCCCGGTTATTTTTTCCTTTGCAGGAACTACCCCTGTGATAAGCCAGGGAATATGCAGGCGCAATCCTTCTGAAGCTTACCTCCCCTCCATGTTACCACGCTGCTTATTTGTGGTTGTTTTTGACTTTGCATTCTTCCTCAAAGTACATTTGTTCTGTAATCTGGACTGGACTCATGCTGTTTTCACTCTTTCCTCCCAGGTTGCTTTAGTTAATAAGTTCCTGATAAATGCCAATTTACGTACACTGTCTTTCTAACATTTTAAAGTATGTGTCCATGTTATGTTGCTACCTTCCACCAATATCTCCTTCCTTATGCCCACTCTTAGTTTAATCGCATACTCCTCACCATATGGAGTTTCCTCTGACCTAATCATAACCATTAATATGCTTTAACATTTTACCGCTGTACTGTCTGATTATTGGTTATAAATACCGTTCGATACCCTGTGGAGCTGGGGCGAGTTTGCTCCGCACCTCGCTTAGGTTTTTTGGCGGTGCCATCATGGGCACTATATGGTATACTGCTGTATATCATGTTGTAAGGTTTTTTTTATTCCTTACTTATAGTACTTTGGAGCCACCTAGTGGCCTTTTTTGTTACTGTTATTTTTTTTCTACTTTTGATCTGTTTGTCCTTCTTCCCATTGGTTCTAATTGAATTCACTCCATTGTCTCCATTTTCCATTTTTGAACCTGGGGACAGTGATTGTGACCAAGACAAATGTTCTTATCTGTTTAAGGTTTCCTCGACTTGTGTCACTAGTACTAACCCTCATGCCAAATCTAAAGGGATCTCTATCGCTTTGCATAAATCTTTCAACCCTGAGGTCCTAGACTCCCTTATTGATGTGGCTGGTCGCTTCATCTTTCTCAGACTGAAACTAAATAATTTTCTCTTTACAGTGGCTAACATTTACGTCCCTAACGTGGATCAGGCTCGGTTCCTCTCTTCCGTTCTCACCAGACTATCCTCCTTTGGGGGTCCCTGTTTTATCATCGGTGGAGACCTCAATATCGCCCTTTCCCCGTCTGCAGATACATCCTCAGGTAAGTCCTCTGTTCCTTTCTCTTCACTGACAAGCATAAAATCCTTACTGCACTCCTCCCATTTGGTAGATGTCTGAAGTATCCAACATTCCACAGAGAGGGATTAGAGCCACTATTCCGCAGCACACAACTCCTACAGCAGACTCAACCACTTTCTGATCTCACAATCCCTGCTAGATACCCCCCTACAACCATCCATCGTCCATCTCCTCTGGTCTGATCACGCCCCAGTCTATCTGACCCTGGCACACCCCCTAACAGCCCGTAGGGGCACACACTGAAGACACAATGACAATCTGCTACGGGACTCTGTGTAGACGAAATCGAAATCTCTTCGGAACTTCATGTCCGATCACTCCTCGGACACTACCTCCCCCCTCAATCAATAGGAAGCTCTAAAATGCGTGCCACGTCAAAAGAAATAGAGCTGATGATATTCCTTGTCTCCTATCTACTGTTGCAGAACTTGAACCTTTCCACAAGTGAGACTTAGACCCTGCCATTTTCGTTCAACTATCTAATGCCCGTCAAGACCTACTTCAACTCTTAGACTCGCACTCCCTGATCACAAGCGACAGGGCGCGCAATCATCATTATTCCCTAGCTAACAAATGCGGCAAACACGTAGCGTGGATCCTCCACCCTAGACCTCCCCAATACTCCATTCCATTTATCACCCAATTCAATCAAGACAAGACATTTAATATGAAAGGCATTTCTTCCTCCTTTAGACGCTATTACTCCCAACTCTACAACCTATCACCTAAAGCTCCCAACATCCCTACCCTCTCCTCTAGCGACAATATGCAAGACTATATTTTGGAAACGGCATTACTCACTATCAATACGCAAGACTCTTTGGAGCTCGACAAACCCTTGGTCACGCCCGAATTTCTGGACGCCATCAAGGACCTGAAGATAGGCAAATGTCCTGGACCAGATGGGTACTCCCCTTATTTCTATAAAACTTTTGCCCCTCTGTTAGCTCCACTTTTGACTAAAGCTTTTAATGCCATAGACGACTCCCACTTGCCTTCTAAGCTGCTATTATCTGCTAATGTCTCTATTATATTGAAGTCAGGCAAGGACCCATCCCAATGTAGCAGTTATCAGCCAATATCTTTGCTCAACATAGACCTTAAACTGTTTGCAAAGGTATTGGCTAATCGCTTATCCCCCCTTCTCCCAGGAGTGATCCATAATGATCAGGTGGGATTTGTTCCCAGTCGCGAGGCAAGGGACAATACCACCAAAACAATTCACCTTATCTCTTTTATCCAGCGCCAAAATCTGAAAGCCTGCCTCCTATCCTTTGATGCCGAAAAAGCGTTTGATAGGGTCAATTGGAGGTTTCTACGACTCTCACTAGAGCGACTAGGCCTAGGAACATCTTTTATCTCCAGGGTGATATCCCTTTACTCCCAACTTTCTGCCTCTGTATTAGTAAATGGCACTGCCTCTGAACCATTTGACATTTCAAATGGCATTTGGCAGGGTTGTCCCCTCTCCCCTTTTGTTTGTCATTGTCATAGAACACCTGGCTTGTGCCATTCGTCAGGACACCTCTATCCAGGGTATCCAAACATCCTCCTCGCATCACAAGCTATCCCTATACGCCGACGATCTCCTGGTCTATCTACAACACCCCCATACCTCCTTACCATCACTTTTCCTGGAATTCCGTTGTTTTGGCTCCTTTAGTAATTTCAAACTCAACATATCCAAAATGGAGGCTCTCAATATCTCCCTCCCTATCTCTATGATGTCCTCACTGCGATCAAAATTTCTCTTTCCAATGGCAAACAAAAGGCATATCCTACCTAGGGGTCACCATTCCCTCCAATCTCTCCAGCTTATTTTCCTTGAATTATGTTCCCCCACTCTCCCGCATATGGAAGGAATTAGAGGAGTGGGGAGGTTCCCCCTTACCATGGTTCGGGAGGATCAATACTCTTAAGATGGATACCCTGTCCAAACTACTGTATTTTTTCCAAACGATCCCCATTATGGTTCCATTCTTTGTCTCCCTATGCTCTCTTGCTATCAGGTTCATGTGGAACCAAGGGTTGCCTAAGGTGAAGTACAAACTACTCACCCTTCTGAAGCTACAGGGTGGGGTGGGTCTCCCTGACTATGATATTTACTATAAAGCCACCCACATGGCACGCATTCTGGAGTGGTTTCCCTGTCCCTCCCTGAAAGCTTACGTTATAGTAGAGCAGGACTTAGCCCCCATAGACCTCCAGGCTCTTTTATGGGGATACAGAAACAACCTAACCCACCTATCCACCTCATTATCGCTAACACTCACTTCCCTTAGACTCTGGTATAACAGGGGATTGTGCTCCATTCTGTCTTCCGACCCTTCCCCGTTGACCTCTCTGTTTGACAACCCCCCCTTTCCCCCAGGGCATGGGAGCAGCGACATTAAGGTCCTTCAAACGCTCCGAGTGTCCTCAAGCACATTCCTTTCTACACCCACTACAAGGGACGCCAGCTACTCCGGCAGGATCTCGTGATTGACTTACCACCCTTCACTTATCCATGTTCACAAAACGTTTATATGCTTCCTCCCACATACACCTCCCCTATACTAAATTTGAAAGGCTGTGCTCCCTCTCTGAAACACCCAGACATCTTCTCTCATTCCTATAAGGTCTCCTACAAGCCCTTACACACGATGACTTGCCACCTTACACCAGGATGTAGTCTGCAGACTTAGGAAAGGACATCTCCAGAGCAGATTGGCAGACCTTTTTTCATTTTACCCACAAGTCAACGATATCCTGCTATTCCCAAGAAAATAATTACAAGATTCTGTCCCGATGGTACAGGGACCCCTCCACCTTACACAAATTTTTTCCATCAACTCCAGCCTCCTGTTGGCACTGTAATTCCACTACAGGGACCTATCTACATGTCTGGTGGGAATGTGAGAGGATCCGCCCCTTCTGGACTCAGGTATTTGAATGTTACAATATAATTTATGAAGAAACGTTATCACCTACTCCAATGATTTCCCTCCTCTCGATACTCCCTGGGTCTATAACATCGCAGAAACTGAGCCTCCTCCGTTTTTTTATGTCTTCAGCAAGACAGTTCATTCAATCATTTTGGAAGACAACCACCACTCCTCCCTTGTCACGATGGGTCTCGACCATGAACGATACTGTGAGAATGGAGGAGATGTTGGCTTTAGACAACAAAACCTTTAATTAAAAAAAGGTGTTTTGGTCCACTTGGCTCTGCTTCTCTGCTTCAGATACCCTCATGACCATGCTCTTAACCCCGACAGGGTCACCCTAACACGCAGCCTAACCATAAGGAGGTTAAAGGTGTCTATCCATTGGTTTCTCACCCTCTGTCCAATACCTACCTCTCTCTCTGAGTGTCTCCCCAGCAGTTCTTTCTCTCCTCTATGACTTTTTCTTTTCTTTTTCCCTTCTTTACTTCTCTCTCTCTCTCTCTTTATATACTCCCTTATCTGGGTTACTCCCCCCTTTTCTCTGATTTTGTTTCCCTTTTTATTTTCTAATTATTCCTCCATATAGTTTTATTATGAACAACAAGGCTCTCTTGCCAAAACTACTCCTTGTAACAGGCGAAAGTTGTCAACCCTTCCAATATATTGTTTGTTAGTAGGAGTCAAGCTTTGGGCAATAGCCATCAGGCTGACTCATTACCTATGTCTACTAGCGGTTGTCACTAAGTTGTAAGTTTTATGTTGTTCTTTGTGATATCTGTGAAATTGACAATAAATACATTTTCCACCCTAAATATATTGAGGGTGGAACCCTCTCCTGTCATATTGGTAGTACTGTGGTCTGAATCACCTAAATAGGTACAGAAAAGTGAAACACAATAGAAATGTTGTACTCTTTTTTTAAATATACCACTTTTGTACCACTTTTTGAAATATAACACCAAGAGCTGTTTGAAGCAAGTGTTCTTGATATATCTTATTTTTGATTACATTGAAGGTATAGAAAAGGATCTTTTAATGTTGAAAAAAAAGCTCTCCTGCTTGGCTACAGGAAAAAATGTACTGATCATACCAGGTAAAAAAAGATTCATCTGACTCTGCTGCAGGGAAACCGTCACCTTTCAATGGATGTTTAGGAGAAGGACCAGTCAATATGTGCACCAGGTCATTTTATCCAGACAATTTGTGACAGTAAGAAAAAGAGCAGAACATATCTCACAGTAACATTAAGATGCAGACTGTAATATTAACCCAATGGAGGTTTGAATCCTTTTCCATTTAAATGAAAAAAGGTGTTTTGCAGCAGTCTTTGACCCCACTGGAAAGACTTCACATCACTTTGTTTCCCAAAGGGGAATGAAGAAAATTCTCTCTAAAGGGGGTCATAGACTTCAGTAAACCCTGACAAGAGTTCTATACCTTCCGCACTGTACCCAAAACTAAAAATACATTTTTATGGCTGGAGTTGGGGTTAGGTGTTAGGACTACCCTATCACACAATGACGTGAGAGTGATTATCCTTTCTAAGACTTTAAAAAAATACAAAAAAAGTTTTGGTATGAGATTGCAAACCAATAAAGTGATGTGCAGAGGTGGAAGAGAAATGTTGATAGTGTTTACTACAATATTAAGCATACATCCCCCAATGGTTTCAATGGAAACATCAATACCCTGTTGGAGGCAGTAGTTGTAGTAGAACCAGAGGCGTAGGTTGAAGCTTGTAGGCCCCAGTGCAAAAGTGTGACTCAGAAACAAGTCACACAGGATTGTCTGTGACAGGAGCCAGAGATCGGACAGTGATTGGCACAGCTGTATCACCTCAGGCTTGCCTCCTTCATGGGTACACTGCACACTTTGCACCTGATAGGGAAATCCCAGAACTTAGGAGATTCCAATAACATTTTGACTGTTGAACCACATTCAAAAAGATGTATTTAATATTCAAGCCTATAGTTTTAGCCATAGGCAGGGGAGCAAACGTATACAGTACATGGTGACATAATTGCTCTGCTAAAGCTGAGAAAGCTGAGGGCATCAGTACAATTTATACATTCTAAGAGGGGGGGGGGGGCACCTTGTGAGCCTCTTTGAAGTCCTAAACAATTTGTTGGTTATTTACATTGATAAACAGATGGTCATTTAACATACACGTTACTTCCCAAGTTCTGTGGGAAAGCCAGAGTTAGACCTTTTCACAGCTGAAGGTGTGAATGGCATTTGACCACAACCAAAACAGCTGTTATATCATATGACTGTATGTATGTATGTATTGTATCAAGTATATCTGCTTAATCAGAATACATGTTTTGATAATCATAACTAAATGTTTGATAAATAAATAGCTATTCCATTTACCCCATCACACCCATAGATGATACGCCACTGGGGAGGCTGCACAGGGCCCCTTGGAATGTGGGAGGCGTCACAATTGCGATCCCTGCAACCCCTATTGCTACTCCCATGAGTAGAAGTATGTTACTTGATAAGAAAAATGTTGAGACTCCAGATGCTGGCAGTAACAACGTTGCCTTTGCTCTATATGATTTGGTGCTGCAGTTTGAGAATGGAGACTCATGCTTACAGCAAATTTGAAACAAAGCTTTCTCTGAATCCAACACATTATTGCTTTTTTTTTAACTTTCCATTGACTTTTAAAGTCACAAGATGTTCCTTTTTCCATATCTCTCCTTTTTGAGTCAACTGTTAAATTGACTGCCTAATCATGTTTCTGTTCTTGTTCTGCAGATAGAGTCTCCTCAGCTCTCTGCCCAATTGCTCTCAGTTCAGGATATAATAAGGAAACATTTCTATGTATTTAATCTTTACTTAAAATAAAAAAACTACTTAGATATGCTCATTGATCTTTAACGTGGGACATGCAGCATGTGAAAGGACAAGTGAAAGTGTATATTACACAGACAGAGCAGCAAATTAGCTGGAAGAGATAACATTTTGATGTGCTGTTCTTAATAAACTCAGCCCAGCGTATGAGCTTATCATACAGAAAGAATTAGATGACCTGGAACAATGAAATCATTTTGCGGATATAGAATTGCTCAAGATGAGTGGGTGACGGTGATATCTGTGGAAACACCACACTGTTCAGCCAGAGATTATGATTATTCTATTGCACCGCTGAGCAGGGGATAGAATGGCAGGGATCATGGGGATAAGTGATTTGAAAGAATTGTAAATACAAGATGAGTGCTGCTGACAAGCCATCCATGGAGGTCTAGAGATTGAAATTAGCAGGCTCTCTCTGATACTGAACAGTAAAATAGTTTTAAAGAAAATTGCACAAAATATTTTTTTTAAATACATGTTAGGAATACTTTCAGGTTCTTAGCATAATAGCTTAATAGCTTTTAAAGCACCTACAGGCCAACTTTTGCAATAGTTAAGAAAATCGACCAAAAAGGGGCTTTAGGTTGCCAATCCTAGATATAATATTAAGAAGCAGATATCCCCCAGATAAATGATAAGGACTTTATAGGCAACAAGGAAAAGGGGTCTAAAGAAAATATTATATAAATGATAATTCTTTTTTTTTTATTTAGAAAATATAAAATTATTCAGGTGCAGACATCACCAAAAATAAGGTTAATAAAAACAGTAAGTATACAAAGACTGAATCGTTAATGCGTGGCAATTGTAGACATTCGGCCCGACGCGTTTCAGGACACTTGTGGGGTCCCTTCATCAGGGGCGTTCAAGGCAAGGTGAAATTACCATTGCATATTCGATTAGATGAACTTGATATAATATACACCTCCAGAAAAAGTGCCAGCTGATGCAGTGCAGCCGTAAAGTCACTCCAAATGCCATGAAGTAGTATGAAATGGAAATCACTACTTGGTTATATGAAACCAAGACGTCTGCATGGTTAAGTGCAGGTTGGTTCAGAGTGGATAATGACACAATTAACAAAAAAGTGTCTTGCAGAGTGATCCCCAGCTTATGCAGCACGTTAGTTCTGGTGTGGATGTCTCCTCCATTCACATCAGGACTAACGTGCTGCATAAGCTGGGGATCGCTCTGCAAGATACTTTTTTAATTAACCTTATTTTTGGTGATGTCTGCACCTGAATAATTTTATATTTTCTAAATCAAATAAATAAATGATCATTTATATAATATTTTCTTTAGACCCCTTTTCCTTGTTGCCTATAAAGTCCTTATCATTTATCTGGGGGACTTTTGCAATAGTTGGGCCACTGACACTAAATACTGTATATCAGTGGCAAAGCTAGACATTCTTTCACCCATCGCAAAGAATTAGTTTGGCGTCCCCCCCAAATCGGGCGGTGTCAGTAGGGCAGAGGACAGTGTCAATACCTTTTTTATTTTTATTATTTTATATTGTTTTATTCCTTTTTACAATTGTATTCTTTTTTTACAATATTATTTTTTATATATTTTATTAGGAGCCCTGTTTGGAGGCTTTGACGAAATATCAGGGGCCTAAACAGACTTCTGATGCCTCACTTTTGATACTGAGAAAAGGACTGAGGACAGATTCCCCAGTTCATTTCTCTGCAGGGCATCACTCAGATATGGTATATACAAAGTTATATTGGTCCGAGCTGGAACTGTGCCTGGTGATATTTGATTTCTCCTATGTTGTTTAGGTAGATCTCCACCTCTTTAAGTTTGCATATCCCTACTCTACTGTACTCCCAAACTATAGTACAGTACCTTCAACTGTCATTCACCGTGTCTCTGATATCCTGCTTCATATTGGTTCCTCCAAGCAGCACCCTTTACTCATCTACTAATCTTCCTCCAGTTTGTGGAATGGCTCCTCTCCTTGCCCAGCATCAGAGGCAAAATTCCATATGCTGCTAAACAATGAAAGTGTTTATTCCAAATACACAAAATATGCTTCTTCAACGACAAGTGGAGGTAGGGCTCATACATGCAAATGCATTCTCCCTTGCAATCTTAAAATGCTGAGGTATTACACCCATTTATGTCTATGGGTGGCTGTACACAGCACCAGGGGCTCCCAAACACCAAAATATGCCAGCATGTTAAGATTCTAAGGAGGAATGCACCCGTGTGCATGAGCCCTAATAGTTTTATTGACAAACTCTTCTCTTGATTTAGAGCTGTGCATGAAAGATGTATACTAATGATCATGACCTTCATGGCTTCAAGCATACTGTATATGAAAGCAAATTCAGTAACAAACTTAGAAAACCTTGTTAGAGACGGATGTAAATTAATTTTGATTTAGATATATATAGAACTCAGTAGTGGCCCATCCATTAGGGTCACACGGGTGCTGCCCCACCAATCCATGCATCCAGCCCCCTGATCTACATACAGGGTGCCGGACAATGGATTCCAATGGGGGGAGGTTTTTTTTGAAGCACATGATTAGAGCCAAAGGCTCTAATAGGCTTGAAAAAAAGGGCTGCGCCCCGATCCCACCCAGTTGTGTAATAATAGCAAATGAATATTTGCTATTTTCACACTAAATTTCCTCCCCGCCAATCAGGATTTCCCGATTGGGCAAAACGTCAAGTGATCCTATTGGATGCCTAGCGCCTAGGAGGAGAGAGGAGACTCACGGCGGAAACCATGGAGGATGCTGCCTAAGGAAAGGACACCGGAGCCCACCGCCTGCCACGCTGGAGGACACCGAAGCTGCTGCTCGCAGCCCACCACCTAGATAGGGTAAGTGCCGGACCGACCGGCAGACAGAGGGCGGGTTTTGGGTCGTGCCACCGGCCGCCTGGGGGGTGGTTGTTTGCTGCCCCCCCAAAAAAAACACCAGCCGCCACTGATTAAACTGCTCCAAGCAGATTGCAAAGAGCAATGAAAACTTGTAAGAAATGAAATTCTAAGGTACTAAAGTAGGGTGGAGGAACACAAAAATGTACAATTGGATTTCTCCAAAGTGAACAAACTCAAATCTCCCCCACTAATTCATTTTAAGATCAAGTAATTTAAATTAAACTTAAATTCTGAAGTTTGGAATTAAAAATGAAATGCCTCAAGTAGTAGATGAGAGTTATTTAACATAAGTGCAGCGTTTTATTGTAATGTGAATCAACAAATAAAAATATGAACAAAACATATAAAATTGGAAAATATAAAGTCCAGAGTAATAACGCCACAATGATTAATCAAGGATCATCTTCCTTGTAGGGATCACCACTTATCAGTCCATTAAACACTCACTTTTCCCGTGAACCATCACTGTGAAAAGGATGAGCAAATGCGCTAACCAAATAAAGTGGACCCCCATACCGTGGGTATGGTGTCAATCACGCTTTGTGTGCCAGTGCTGTTCAAATCTGCAAAAAACGTACACCTCTCCTCTGGGGATGGTCAAATAAGTGAAGTTATATACCATCAAACAAATCAGGTTCGAAGAACGCAATGACCTCATGAGTGGAGCCTTGCAGGGTGGAGCCTTGCTTGTGACGTCATCACGTTCTTCAATCCAGGAAGCAGACTTTTTGTTACTCTGGGATGATTGTCTTTTATCAAATGTGAGTGCTATTCTACGGTTTTAAATAAATTCTGCTCTACTATGTGGGATTGTTTTTTTTTACATGGATGTGATCGGTGATGCTGAGCTGCAACCGGCTTTAGCCTTATACGTGTGACCCAATCTGTTTGATGGTATATCACTTATTTCACTGTTCCCAGAAGAGATGTGTTGGTTTTTGCCGATTTGGACAACACTTGCACACAAAGCGCGATTGATGCCATACCCACGGTATGGGAGTCCACTTTATTTGGTAAGCACATTTGCCCCTGCTTTACACAGTGATGGTTCACGGGAGAAGTGGGGGTTATATGGACTGATATGTAGTGATCCCTACAAGGAAGAGAATGCTTGATTAATCACTGTGGTCTTTATATTTTACAATTATTTTTACATTTTATATTCTTTTTTCATATCTTTATTTGTTGATTCACATTACATTTCTCATTTGTTCATTGACAGACACAGTCTTCTTTATTCAGAATGGTAGGGTTATATCATCTCCGCAGGAGAAGGACTAGGCAGAACAAAAAAACAACCCCTGGCTATGCCCATGGGCTGTCCTCCATCAGTATATAACCCCCTCGCTGCTCTAGGTATTCAGTTTTTTTCTGCTTAGTCAGGAGTAAGGACCTAGTTCCCTGCTGGGATCTCTAGTCCTGGGAATTTTTTTGTTGTTTGTTATTTTTTCTTTTTCCTGGATTTTTACCGGTGAGATCTACAATCAACTGCCGGACTGGACGCTTGATCCAGTGGTCACCTCAGTCTGGCCAGTGAGCGCACGCAGACCACAGCTTATGTGTTAGGTCGGCCACGACGTAGCCCCACTGGACAGGGGCTGGCCCTGTGAGTTAAACGTCTCGCGAAGTCACATACGACCGGGTCTTGGCCTGTGCTACAGCGTTCCTCATGGCCACAAGCTTTTTGCAGGCTGCTGTTAAGGGGGTCTGGTCCGGGGGTCTCGGGCTGGCGGCCCTCTGACTGCTGTGAAACTACAGGTCCCATGAGGCATTGCAAGGCTGACAGTTACAAGCATGACTCCCAAAGGCAGAGGCATGATGGGACTTGTGGTTCCGCAGCGACTGGAGAGGCCGCAAGTTTTAGATCCCTGGTCCAATCCCTCTTGAAGGGGTATCGTTCAGGATGGGTTCCAGCTTGTCCCATATGAAGCTCCTATTACCTGGTTGGCTTTTGTGTTAGCCTTAGGATTTTTCGTTGTCCCACCCCTCATGTTCAGCACTGCTTTGGGATGTCCCTACCGTTCTGAATAAAGAAGTCTGTGTCTGTCAATGAACAAATGAGAAAAGAGGATTTTTTACTTACCGTAAAATCCATTTCTCTGAGTTCATTGACAGACATAGCATCCGGCCCTCTATGGAGTTTTTTGATACTTCTATTACTGCTTGCTACTAAACTGAATACCTAGAGCAGGGAGGGGGGTTATATACTGACAGAGGACAGCCCATGGGCGTAGTTTTTTTTGTTCTGCCTAGTCCTACTCATGCGGAGATGATATAACCCTACCGTTCTGAATAAAGAAGGCTGTGTCTGTCAGTGAACTCAGAGAAACGGATTTTACGGTAAGTAAAAAATCCTATTATTTCAAGCGCTGCACTTGTTTTATTTCCTATGATGTCAATTTATGTCTATCTGCTATTAAGTTCTCTAAACGCAATTTCCTTTTGTTCACTTAGTACTGTAGATGAGAGTTGCATGACAAGTCCCAACAATTCATGAGCACTTGAGCACCATTTGTAAACATCCATCAATGTGGGTTTCTTGGATCACTATATAGACTGATGTGTTTCTTGGAATAAATTATCCCTGACCGTTTTATTTATTTCAAAATACTCTTATATTTCAGATGAGGAATTTTAAAAGCACTTTAATCATGCTGGCATTGTCTTCTTCACAGTATAAGATGGTTGTAGATGGATGCCTGTTTTGCATTAGTAATATGAAGGGTGGAATACAATACAGAAAAATGTAATTTTGCATGTACAAATATGAACACAAGGCAAAAGAAAAAAAATGAAATACATCCCATCCCCCACCCTGTTCTGTACAAACGTTAAGTGATTCAAGCTTTATTTTTCAAAAGCCAATAAATACTATAAAGCCATTATAAAAATGAGCTGTAAAGCTAGTATCGATGCCAGGAAAAAATCGGCGTTTAAAAACACAAGTTGATCAGCGTTTTGCATTGGTGTCAATGCAGGTTTAGCCGCGCTAGCTTTTAGCAGCATTTCTCTGCCTCTTTTCAAAAATTAATGGTTCCCTATGGGAGCCCATTGATTTGAACAGAAGTCACACCAGAAGTCGGATCATGATGATCCGACTTGCGGTGCGACTTGTGTGCTGAGGATCTTGAAGAGAAACCCCCGCCAAAATGAAAAAAAAAATTGGCATGGGGTTCCCCCCAAGAGATACCAGCCCCTCGGTCTGGTATGGATTTTAAGGGGAACACCCACGCCAAAAAACGCGTGGGGTCCCCCCAAAATCCATGCCAGATCCTTATCCGAGCATGCAGCCCATTAGGAAAGGGGGAGCGGGTGAGCGCCCCCTCCTAGACCATACCAGGCCACATGCCCTCAACATGGGGGGTGGGTGCACCCCCCACCCCAAAGCACCTTGTCCCCATGTTGAGGAGGACAAGGGCCTCTTCTCGACCACTCTGGACGGTGGTTGTCTGGGTGTGTGGGCGTTGGCTTATTGGAATCTGGAAGCCCCCTTTAACAAGAGGGCCCCCAGATCCCGGCCCCCCACCCTATGTGAATGAGTATGGGGTACATTGTGCCCCTACCCATTCACCCAAAAAGTGTCAAAAATAAGCACAAATACACAGGTTTTCACCCAAAAAGTGTCAAAAATAAGCACAATACACAGGTTTTTAAAGTATTTTATCAAGGCAGCTCCGGCGTCTCGTCCGATTTCTTCTCCCCTCTCTGGCGATGTCTTCTCCCTCTGCCAAGTCTTCTCCCTCTCAGGTTCTTCTTCCTCTTCTGTTCTTCTCTCTCCGCTGTCTTCTCCCTCATCTGCCGGGTCTTCTCACTCTTTTGCTGGGTCTTCTCCCTCTGTTCTTCTTCTGATGTTGACTCAACGCGATCTCCCAGTGAAATGCTGGGTCCGCCGTTAGTCATGACTTATATTGGCATGGGACGGGGCCACCCGCTGACGTCAACCAGAAGCCCCTCCCCCTTGTAACATCACCACCCCTATCATGCCCCGGTAATAGTTATAGGAGACAAAGCAATGCAAACCACTTGAACCTATAATAATGAGAGAGGTGGCTGTAGGCAAGTATGATGGGGACTATCCAATGAAAGTTGGGATCTCATTCAGTGTCTGCTGGCAGTGGTTTTGTTTAGCATTTAGTATGAAGTAATATCATGAATGACTTACTATGACCCCACCATAGCAGTGTGAGTGAGCTCTTTCTCTGATTCCAACCCCCCCCCCCCCCCCCACACACACACACACACACACACACACACACACACACACACACACACACACACACACACACATATGCTTTTCCTCTCTCCTTATGCAGTAGCTCTGAGCGCAGCATTTAAAAGCTCACTGCTATGATGGTGGACTGGAGGTAAGCAGTAATGATTAGGTCTCACTTAGCAACCTGCTAGGAGTATTCCAGCCAGGCTTCAAGGGATATCTAAATGGCCTACACCTATAGCAAGGTCATTATTCAACTTTAGTCTTAGCTGCAGTTTGCTTTTATCTATAAACACCCCTTATCTGCATAGGCAGTTTTGTGGTAAAGGTGAACTAACCCTTTAAAAAGAATGGAAAAATTCACCCAGAAATCAGTTGCCCACGCAAGGTTTTCCACCATCAACACGAACATTAAATGATGTTCATCCTCCTTGTTGTCTCTAGCAATGTTTCTGCTCCAGCCTTTTGCCTTGGTCCTCCAGACCATCTAACACAGCACCTCCGTGCTCCTGTACAAACTCTGTGCTTGACACCCAGTGCTCTTGCAGCTCCCTGCTGCCCTGTTATCCACTGCACCTACACTGTGCAGACACACGCCCTGGCTGCTCCATGCACCCTCCTTGACTCCGGAGAAAGTTAGAGTCCTCCTGACTTTTATGACCTCCCACCCTCAGATGGAGCTCTGAGCTATGCCCAAGCCTTCATTATAAGGGCTATGTGCGCCTGGACACACATCCTGCTGACCTGGACACGGGATTGGAGATTTCTTCCCTCCCAAAGCACTTTGAAATCTCTAAACTACCGAGCCCAATCGGGAATACCAAAAAACGAAGAAAGTTATAAAAAAAATTTCCACTTATAATCGACACTTTGGAGTCCCGAACTCTGCATACGTGTGAATCCATGTACATGCAAAAAAATCAGGGGGGTCCTGCCAATTAGCTGAGGGAGGTAGCCCTATTGAAAGCAATAGGGGGCTGCCGGCTAATTGCAGCCATTTGCATGTAATCGCTATGCAGTGATTACCTGCAAGTAATCAACCCTGGACAAAGACTATGGCATTTATATGATGTCGGGCAAAAACACAGGTGTAAATGTTGCCTTACAAATGCTGCAAGTAGGGAAAAATCAGTTGATCTGCCAGAAATCCTGTGAGATTCTTACTTCCTTTAGTGAGCTGCTTTTTGCTGTGCTGAAATCCCAAGCAGTGTTGTCAGCCCCGTAGAACTTAAAGCAGGGATGACACTGTTCTTCAGTGCATGCAGCGAGTTACCCTTGACTCTGTCATTGTGTTCTTGTTCGTTCGTTACTGATTTTCAGGTCGCTCTTCACAGGCCTTGCTGTTCTTCAGTGTGTTCTGTTACTTCGTTCTGAGCAGCCGACCGTTTTCTAGCCATGTTGCGTATACGTACTCCTCGTAGAGTTCATGCTGTGCGGGGGCTTGGTGTTGGGGTCCTTACCTTGACACAAGCCCAGTCCATGAACAGGGTGGGGAGGAGTTCATGGACCAAGAATTGGTTGCTCCAGCGTGACCAGTTCTGTCATATGCCTTTGCTCTGTGAGATCCATGAGAATAATCCTGATGATTTCAAAAACTTTCTCCGGATGACGGACCCTGTATTTCACAGTTTGTTGGCTTTGCTGACCAGTTATATTAGTAGGCAGGATACCTGCATGAGGCAAGCCATCACTCCGGAGCAGAGGCTAGTTGCCACCCTGCAGTACTTGGCGACGGGGAGAAGCCTGCAGGACCTCAGGTTCTCGACAGGCATCTCCCCCCAGGCTCTGGGGATCATTATCCCGGAGACCTGTTCTGCCATCATTCAGGTCCTGCAGAAGGAGTATATTAAGGTAAGATTTTTATCCTTTAATATCAAATTTTATTGTATTTAATGTTTGATAATATATTGTATTTCTTTCCTCATTCCCTAATTACCATGATGATTATATATATATTATATATAATCATCATGGTAATTAGGGAATGAGGAATATATATATATATATATATATATATATATATATATATATATATATATATATATATATATATATATATATATATATATATATATATATACTGTGAATGTCCCCTTTGTCCTCATGCATGCTGGATTTTTAGGTAATTTTTTTTGTCCTTCATACATATTTGCCTTCACTTACCTCCCCAGCATGCTCTCCTGGCCCTATATTCACCTCATGTAGTCACTTAACAATGTATTTTGTCAGCTCCATAGTAGTGCTTCACCCTAAATACCCCCTAAAATGTGGTAAATTGTGATTTGTGCTTTAAATTCAGGCAGAGTGCCAGAGGCTTTTTTTTCAAAAATCATTTGGAACCCCCCTCAACTGCTAACTCAGCTGATACCAATCCTCTGTCTGCTGACTTTGCCAAACCCATACACACTATACCCACCTCTTTTGTGGTCATATAAATGGATGAATTTCCCAAAGCATGTAGTGCAAGGGCCTGCCTGAATACTTTCAAATGGTACTGTTTAAAGTTATGGTATCCTATTATTAGCTTGATAGGTAATAGCAGAATGTCCAAATGTGCTTAAATGTGTACAGTGTGTATTTATCTCTTTGTATTATGACACTTCTTACCTGTCCAGTGGGCTGCCAATAGTGTAAGTAAGGAGGGGCTGGCCAAACTAATACACATTATTTAGGCATTCATCTCTCAATGAAGTGGAGAGGGTTACCTGTACAAAACATATCCCTTCCCCATAAAATTTTAGAAATGGCCCATGAGAGGGGGGGGGAGGAATCTGATAGGTGGACCTTATACCTTTATCTTTAAATACTCCCTAAACTAAATGTTATACTGATGTTGGCCAAGAATGTTTGTGTCTAATCTGCTTTCCATGTTTATGTGCAAAATGATTAATTTATTTTTCTTGTTTGACTCCACAGTTTCCTTCCAACCCACAGGAATGGCAGACTGTGGCCTCCCACTTTGCCCAGCGGTGGGACTTTCCTAACTGCGGAGAGGCAATTGATGGGAAACACGTCCACATCGTCCCAACACCCAACTGGGGGTCATACTATTGCAACTATAAGGGGTTCAACAGTATTGTGATGTTGGCGGTGGTGTCGGCTACTTATGAGTTCCTGTATGTGGACTTGAGGAAGAATGGCCGGATGTCAGATGGTGGTGTCATCGCCAAGATGGAGTTCTACAGGCGTCTCCAGAATGGTAGCTTCGACTTGCCACCTCCAGAAGACAATGTGGAAGGACTCCCATTCGTCTTTGTCGTGGCCATTCCCGATGAGGACCCTCACCCCGGACCAGAGAGTTTTTAATTACCGGCTGGCCAGAGCCAGAAGAGTGGTGGAGAACATGTTTGGAATCATGGCCAGCCAGTTCCGCCTATTTCTTACACCCATACACATGGCGGAGTATAAACTGAATCATATCATCCTGGCGTGCTGTGTTCTCCACAACTTTTTAAGGCAAAATTCTGCCAACTATGCTGCCTCAGTGGGGCCTGAGGCCGAAAATCATGGAAATGAACCAAACTTGATGGCGCTTGAGGCTGCCCGTCCTGGCTTGCCCCCCCTGAGGGCCCGCGAGGTCCGTCTAAGATACCTTGAATACTTTGCGGGTAGGGGGGCCATCAATATGCCAGACAATGTCTGAGCCTTTTTTTTTTTAAATAAAAAAATTAGTTACCTACTAAAATATTTGCTGACATTTATTACTGCTTGTGTTTCTTTTAGCTGACCCTGCCTGAAATGTGTGTAGTCCTGAAAATAACGTGATTGTGTAACATTAGAAAGCACTGTTGGGTGTTATTTACAAAAGGAAAATACACTTTGCACTACAAGTGCACTTGAGACTGCACTGAAACTGCACTTGTAGTGCAAAGTGGATTTGCCCTTAGGAAATAACCCCCATTGTCACAGAAAACACCAATTTTACCACAACAAAAGTTTTGGAGCATTGAATGATGAATCCACACATTCTGGATTATCAATATTTTTAATACAAGCACAATCACATGTGCATTTACAACATGTTTGTTGTATAACAATTTTTGGGGTCACATTAATAAAAGTCAAAATGTCCATTTAAGGTAAAACAGGCATGTTTAAAACCAACAAGAAATACACAAAGCTCGAACTTCTGTAGAAATTGAAGGCAATATCAGACATGAGTATTTATAAACTGTGTTTGATATTGCGTTCAGATTGGGTGAAGTCACCCCTGGAAAAGCCAAATTTTGAAGATGCACACAAATTGCAGAATGTCTACATGTGCTATCTGCCATCACGGGGGATCAAGGGACGTGTTTTGTGGGTGCAACCCCTTTCTCTCAGCTACTTTATTATTGAGGAAGGGGTTGCACCCATAAAACGCCTACATTGATCTCCCGTGATGACAGATAGCACATGTTGACACACTGTGTGCATCTTCAAAATTTGGCTTTTCGAGAATATGTAAAAAAATGTGAGAAATTTTTAGATTCCAAAAAGCACAAAAAAGGGAAGGGATTTGGAGTTGTTTTAAACTCTCCCTAAAACACCAATGATGTTCTTCATTTTGTTTTGAACATCATTCATGTTTTTCTGGATGTTTTCCAAGTCCCTATTACACCCCATGATCTACCCGATTAGGATCTGGGCACTCTCACTGGTGAAATGACCTGGATCCACAACATCACGATCACCTAAAAAATATAAAAACAAAAACACACTATGTATTATAAATATGCCGGCACCCATCTCTTACCTGAGCCTGTGGTCGCAGACACTCACCTGTTGTGGTGACTATTTCCACCACGTCTCCTTCCTCCTCCTCCTCCTGTTGGCTTTGTGGGATTTCACCTTCTTCCTGAGGTGGGGGGGGTCTGTGGTCTCCTCGGATGAGTGGTGTCCTCCGAGTCTTTTCTCCCCTATGTAAAAAAAAAGTGATATACTTAGCACACAGATATTTCATGGCAGAAATAGGAATATGAAACATTGCTTGGAAGTGGGGTACAATTGTCTATTTTGGCAGAGTTCCAAGATGAAGAAATATTTTTGTCCTTTGTCAAGCTTGAATACTTACCTGTTTTGTACAAGCTTCTCAGATGGAGACACCCCTATAGTATACACTGGAGCACCTCTGTGGGCCCCCTAATAAAAAGGGTGTTCTTGTGTCCCACACTAGTGCTCCAGTGTCCAGATCTGTAAACAGCTGCTGAGTGTCCTCTCCTTACACAGAATCTAGTTTGCATTTCATTGTAATTACAAATCCATCTACACAACAAAATTATTTTAGGAGAAGTAGGCTAGCAAAAATGTATTCAAATGCATATGGCCAAAACAATGGTGTTTTCTAGACCGAACGAACAATGTTTCATACGAACGAACAATGTGCCCATGAACATGAAAGTTGCCATTTTAAACTGTACAACAGTTAAGAAAAGCACATGGAGCAGCACGAACGTAATAAAAATAACGAATAGGAACACAGGACAACTACTTACTTTTTTGCAGCACTCTCCTGATCCTTCTGTACTGCTCATGCTCCCTTAATTTGAGGTCCGACCACCTCTTCCTGAGTTAATCGTCGTACGACAAAATTCCGGTGCAGACTTTTGACCACTTTCGCCATTATCTTGGCCTTTCTGACATTGGGGTTGGGGTAAGGTCCATACTTCCCGTCATAGTCAGCCCTCTTCAGGATGTCCACCATCTCCAACATCTGCCCAAAGGACATATTTGAGGCCTTAAATCGTCTCCTTCTGGATCCAGACGTTTCCGGCTCCGGGCTTTCCTCCTCCTCGTTGGTGTAATTATCAGACACCTGCTCTGTCTCCGCCATGTGCTTTTCCCCACTGCGCTGAACAAGAAGCGGCGGGGAATAGACTAGAAAGAACGGCAGGAGTTTCATGCATGCGCAGTGTATATAAAGCGTAAGACGCGTGCGTAGTACGTACGATCTGTGAGCGGAGGAAGGAGTATCGGAGGCGCCCATCGTGATAACGAAGATAAGATTTAAAATTGGGCCTATACTGCTTCTAGATTGAGGCCTAGTTTTTGGACAGTATTTGGACAAGTTTAGAAGACTTTAGGCTGACATTAGGGTTTGTCTGGTATTGTGTCTTGCAGTGAAAATGGATCTAGTCAATGATCAGGACTTTATGCCAATCTTCATAGATATGTTCAGGGAGCTGCCCTGTCTGTGGCAGGTAAACCACCCCGAATATAAGAACCAAACAAAGAGGAAGGCAGCGCTGGATAATTTGCTGCAATTTGCAAAGCCAGTGATCCCCACGGCAGACATCACCTTTTTGAAGATCCTAATTGGTGACATGAGGAGCACTTATCTAAGGGAGCACAAGAAGGTCCAGGATTCCCAGAGATCAGGAGCAGCAGATGACATTTATGTACCCAGGCTGTGGTACTATGACAGACTGCATTTTCTGGCAGGTCAGGCTGAACCCAGGCCAGCACTCTCCACTCTTCCTTCCACGCTTCCTCCCCTCCCCCCCCCCCCAGCTGAGGCTTCAGACGTCCAACCTGGGCCTTCCAGGCAGCAACATGTGGAGGAGCCCAGCTTGAGTCAGGTATAGCTTTCTTCTAAATATTTCTGGTTGTCCAATCAATGATGGTAAATAGATGTTAGTTTGGAGTACTAATTTATGATTGTGATTTAGGAACCAAAAACTAAAACCATGTCCCTTTTTCATACACAGGAAAGTCTCAGCCAGGTGGCCGGGCCAAGCAGGCTGCCCAATACACAGGTCCCTCCCCTCCGCCTTCAAAGACAAAGTGGCAGGAAGAGGAGTAACCTGGAGGAGGCTGCAATAGGCCTATTTTGGAAGGCTACTGAGACCCTCAGAACATCCCACAGTGTGGAAGAGGATTTTGGTCAGCTAACTGCATGCAAAATGATGCAAATGAAGGAGGGCCAACGCCTCTTATGCGAGTTTGTAATTTTAGGAGCTCTAAATAAGGGGTTGAGGGGCCAACTTGCATGCCAAAGCCACATTTGTTAACTCACCCATGGTCCTCCTCCTTCAGGTCCTCCTCCTCCTCCTCCTCCAGGTCCTACTCCTCCTCCTCCAGCTCCTACTCCTCCTCCTGCCACTCCTCCAACACCTGAGCCACAGCCGGGAATTAAGCGTGTAAGGAAGACCAGAGAGTGATGGCCTGGGTTCAGTCTGGTCTGGCAAAAGATGCAGCCTCTTGTATGACCACAGCCTGGAGACATACATGTCATCTGCTGCTTTCATGATCTCTTGGACTTCTGGACCAGATTGAACTCCCTTAGATAAGGACTCCTCAGGCCCTGGGGGTCAAAGGCCTCGCCAACTTCTGATGTTTATGCAGCGTTGCCTCCCTCTTTGTTTGGTTCTGAGCCCTTAATAAGGGATTTTTTGTTTTATTATACTTGCCTATGTGTGTTTTCCTTTAAAAAGGAGAGTTTGTTTGTGATGAGGAGGCAGGTACATTTCTAAAATACAATGTGAAATTAACAAGAGACACCAACACCAAACAATCTCCTTGAGATTAAATAATGCAAGATAATAATGGTGTTGTGGTAACTTGACACACAAAACACACACAAAAATATTCTGGGGTAAAAAAAAAAAAAAAAACAAGATCAGGCTTGAAAAAAATACAAACAAAAAAAAATGTATATCTTTTTGGTCAGATGTGACAAATCAAAATATATTGATGAAATCATGATAAATAATAAAGAAAGAATTTTGTGAGAAGTCTGTGTGAATATGAGCAGCAAAACTACTTCATTCTTCTAGCATTATAAAGAAGAAGAGAGTGCGCTGCATTAAACTATTTAAAACATTGCAGCCTGACGAAAGTGCTATGTCCATTCCGAACGCCAATTTTACCAGACCAAGCAGTTCCGTCTCGGAATTTATTCTGAGCATGCGTGGCACTTTGTGCGTCGCAATGGTCCACACACGGTCGGAATTGACGCAATCGGATTTTGTTGTCAGAAAATTTTATAGCCTGCTGTCAAACTTTGTGTGTCAGAAAATCCGATGAAAAAAGTCGGATGGAGCCCACACACGGTCGGAATTTCCGACAACAAGCTCCGATCGTACATTTTCCGTCAGAAAGTCTGACCGTGTGTACGGGGCAATAGTGTTGTGTGTTTCTTCCAAACAACTCAACTTTGGTTTCATCTGTCCACAGAATATTTTGCCAGTACTGCTGTGGAACATCCAGGTGCTCTTGTGCAAACTGTAAATGTGCAGCAATGTTTTTTTTGGACAGCAGTGGCTTCCTCTGTGGTATCCTTCCATGAAATCCATTCTTGTTTAGTGTTTTACGTATCGTAGATTCGCTAACAGGGATGTTAGCATATGCCAGAGACTTTTGTAAGTCTTTAGCTGACACTCTAGGATTCTTCTTCACCTCATTGAGCAGTCTGCGCTGTGCTATTGCAGACATATTTACAGGACGCCCACTCCTAGGGAGAGTAGCAGCAGTGCTGAACTTTCCCCATTTATAGACAATTTGTCTTACCGTGGACTGATGAACAGCAAGGCTTTTGGAGATACTTTTATAACCCTTTCCAGCTTTATGCAAGTCAACAATTCTTAATCGTAGGTCTTCTGAGAGCCCTTTTGTGCAAGGCATCATTCACATCAGGCAATGCTTCTTGTGAAAAGCAAACCCAGAACTGGTGTGTGTTTTTTATAGGGCAAGGCAGCTGTAACCAACACCTCCAATCTCATCTCATTGATTGGACTCCATTGGGCTGACACTTCACTCCAATTAGCTTTTGGAGATCTCATTAGTCTAGGGGTTCACATACTTTTTCCACCTGCAATGTGAATGTTTACATGGTGTGTTCAATAAAAACATGGTAACATTTAATTCTTTGTGTGTTATTAGTTTAAGCAGACTGTGAGTGTCTATTGTTGTGACTTAGATGAAGATCAGATCACATTTTATGACCAATTTGTGCAGAAATCCATACCATTCCAAAAGGGTTCACATACTTTTTATTGGAACTGTATCTATACACTAATGTTTTGCCTTTCATTGCTATTTTAAACTGAATGGCTTCTTTTACAAGGTGAGGGTTTACATATACTTTAAAATATCCAGTTCAGCTCTTTGGACATAGTATGTACATTCAAAGAGTGAACCTTTAATAGTAGTAGCAGCCATTAGCTTGTGTGGGTTTTGTTCAGTCGCCTCCCGGCTGATGCAGCAGCTCCATAGCTGTTGGCAGCGCGGCCCCTTCCCCCCTCCCGCCAGGGCCCCCCTCTCCTCCTGTGGTCACTAGGCTCCCCCACACTTAGCGGTGGCCGGGAACAAAGCCCCTGGCTAGGGGAGAGACACTGATGTGAGACCGAGGCAAATCCATGCAATCTCACATGCAAACAATGAAACTGGAAGTCAATGCAACCTCATCTTTTTTATTATAACTAAAAATGGGTGTTATATGGTGTTGTTTTGCAATAAAATGTATTTTATTATATTTTTTTCCCGAAAATTTGGATTTAATAAACAGTTGTGCAAATATCATGTGAAACAAAAATTTGCAACTATCCCCTTTTTATTCTAAATGGCCTCATTTCATTTTCCCCAGAAATTCACTTTCAAGCTAACTTTTTTTCTTCTACATAAAGTCTTGATGTTTTGGGTGCTTGAAGTAAGACATTTGTCTGTAAGGTGGGTACCACTCATAGAATTGTTTTACTCTGGCTTGGACATTATGATCATAACTTTGTTTTGAATGTAGGCAGGTTGAACTATGTTTTGTTCCAGTGAGTTAGCAGGGTAAGGGTTAACTTTTGTAGGCTCCTTGGCTTTTTCAACCTAGCCGGCCCACCTGTTCTAAAAATAGGGGGAAGGCTGAGGTTCAGGGCAGAGGATGTTCCTAGCTTAACTGGTGGTTTCTGATCTGTCCGTGGAATCGGGACTGCTACTGAAGACACGGGAACTTTCGGAAACATCCAAGCCATGGACAATGTTACAATGGACTCTCGCCTGACTGAGGTATGCCTGGGCAGCCACATTACAAAAGTTAGGGTTAGGGGAAGGACGTTGTTTATACTGAATTGTATGCTGAAACTTTTCAGTAAAGTTACATTAACTGCTATGAGCCTGGACTGAACTTATTCAAAGGGGTGCATGTGGGTTCTAATGATCCTAAAGAACCAAGATATAGCACTATGGGGTATAAAGTAACAAAACTACAAAAGAGCAAACTCGACAAGACAAGGAGAAGGAAGGTAGTTGTTAAAATTAACCAAGCATAAGTTCAAGACACCAAATAACCAGTTGTTTGGTGTGGTACCTGGTAAGGTGACAGGTCCCCTGGTAGCGAGGGGTTAGTTCTCTGGCTCCCTCCCTAGCAGTTGGTATCCAATAGCAACCGTATTCAAACCCGCGTTACGGAGATCCATGACCTGGTCATGAGGTATGAAAAGGAAGGAGTTAAAGTGTTTGTTAACCTAAAAAAAAAAAACATACTGTTCTCTTAAAGCCAGGGACGTAACTAGAAATAGCAGGGCCCCATAGCAAAATGTTGTATGGGGCCCCCCTGCAAACAGCCCCCCCCCCACAACTGCCCTAGTGTCAATGCAGCGTGACCTGTGCCACATACAGCGTGACCTGTGCCCAATGCAGCGTGACCTGTGCCCAATACAGCGTGACCTGTGCCCAATACAGCGTGACCTGTGCCCCATACAGCGTTACCTGTGCCCAATACAGCCTGGTCTGCCTGTGGCCCATACAGCCCCACCTATGCAGAGGAAGAGGCAAGCCACCCGGCTCAGCAGAGAGTGGGATTGCCCACTGTAATAGCTTTCATTTGAATTTCCTGTCTTCCCGGGGGGCTCATCGTCACATAGCCCCACCTCTTGGCCCGACGCCTTCGATGATGTCACATGTCCCGCATTGGATCGGCGTTCTGTCTATCAAAGGCACCGGGCCAAAATGTGGAGCTATGTGACGTGAGCCCCGGGAACACTGGAAGTTCTAATGAAAGCTCTTATATCAGGCAATTCAGCTCTCTGCTGATACGGACAGCTTGCCTCTTCCTTTCCTCTCTCTTCCCCTGGCTGGGAGACTGTGCTGGCGGTGCTCTTATCCTCACTGGGCCCCACTCGGCTGCGGGCCCCATAGCGCCAGCATGGGTCGCTATGGTGGTAGTTATGCCCCTGCTTAAAGCATATACAGCACAGTGCTTGTGCTGTGTCATTTGGCCCCCTGTAACACCTGAAATACCTGGCTGATCCTGCCTGGCTATACCCTCCCCTCTGTAAACTGACCATGGCATATCATGGCTGCTGAGCCCTGACACTGTGGTCAGTTTACGTGCCTCCGTCATCCGCAGCCCTGCTCTCTGCTCTCCTCTGTGCTTCTGTGTCCTCCTCCCCCTTCCCTTCCTGCCTGTCTACTCGTACCAGTGTCCCTCCCCCCTTTCCTGCTCATATCATAAGATGATGTTGTTGTTACAATCCCCCTCTGTTATAATATATGTTGTGCCCAGGGCCGTCTTTACTATTGATTGGGCCCTGGGCAAAAAAAATTCTTGGGCCCCCCCCATGCAAATTGTCTCTCCACCCCAACATTCGAAAAAACAAAACAAACACATAAACTTATGTATTGCATTGTATTCTACTTGTACTGTCTGCCTTCATGTTGTAAAGCGCTGCACAAACTGTTGGCGCTATATAAATCCTGTATAATAATAATAATGATGGGGGGAAGAGATAGAGAAGTCAAGGATGATAGGTGGGGGGGGGGGAGATATGGGAGTCCAGGATGATTGGGGGGGAGAGAGATGGGGGAGTTCAAGATAATGGGGGAAGGGGGGAGATAGGAGTCCAGGATGACACACGGGGATTGGGGGGGTGTACTTTGAGGTGTTTGTATCATACAGGGCACAGAAAAAAATCAGCACAAGGGGCAGTACTTGCATATCCTCCTCCCTCCCGCAAAGTAACTATCTATTGGTCACCTCTGCACATCACTTTGCTTACCTCTGCTTCCTCATCCACAGCTCACTTCTGTATTCCCTGTCTATATCTGTCCCCCCCATACACAGCTCACCTCTGTACCCCTCTATCCACAGCTCACCTCTGTACCCCTCTATCCATAGCTCACTTCTGTATTCCCTGTCTATCTCTGTCCCCCCCCATACACAGCTCACCTCTGTACCCCTCTATCCACAGTTCACTTCTGTATTCCCTGTCTATGTCTGCCCCCCCCCCATACACAGCTCACCTCTGTACCCCTCTATCCACAGCTCACCTCTGTACCCATCTATCCACAGCTCACCTCTGTACCCCTCTATCCACAGCTCACTTCTGTATCCCCTGTCTACCCCTGCCCCCCCCATCCACAGCTCACTTCTGTATCCCCCATCCACCTCTATATCTTTCCGTCCACCTTTGTACCCCACATCCACCTCTGTGTTCAGCTCTGTACCCCCATCCACGTTCACTTCTATATCTTTCCGTCCACCTCTGTACCCCCCCCATGTCCACCTTTGTACCCCCTATCCACCTCTGTAGTACCCCCCATCCATGTTCACCTCTGTACCCCCCCACCGCCTCTGTTCACCTCCGTACCCCCATGTCCATCTCTGTACCCCCCATGTCCACCTCTGTACCCCCCATGTCCACCTCTGTACCCCCCATGTCCATCTCTGTACCCCTTCCACCTCAGTACCCCCCATGTCCATCTCTGTACCCCCCATGTCCATCTCTGTACCCCCCATGTCCATCTTTGTACCCCCATGTCCACCTCTGTACCCCCCATGTCCACCTCTGTACCCCCCATGTCCATCTCTGTACCCCCCATGTCCTTCTCTGTACCCCTTCCACCTCAGTACCCCCCCATGTCCATCTCTGTACCCCCCATGTCCATCTCTGTACCCCCCATATCCACCTCTGTACCCCCCATGTCCATCTCTGTACCCCCCATGTCCATCTCTGTACCCCCATGTCCATCTCTGTACCCCCAATGTCCACCTCTGTACCCCCAATGTCCACCTCTGTACCCCCAATGTACATCTCTGTACCCCCCCATGTCCACCTCTGTAACCCCCATGTCCACCTCTGTAACCCCCATGTCCACCTCTGTAACCCCCATGTCCACCTCTGTACCCCCATGTCCACCTCTGTACCCCCATGTCCATCTCTGTAACCCCCATGTCCACCTCTGTAACCCCCATGTCCATCTCTGTAACCCCCATGTCCACCTCTGTAACCCCCATGTCCATCTCTGTAACCCCCATGTCCACCTCTGTACCCCCCATGTCCATCTCTGTACCCCCCATGTCCATCTCTGTACCCCCCCCCATGTCCACCTCTGTACCCCCCCCCATGTCCACCTCTGTATCCCCATGTCCACCTCTGTATCCCCATGTCCACCTCTGTAACCCCCATGTCCACCTCTATAACCCCCATGTCCACCTCTGTAACCCCCATGTCCACCTCTGTACCCCCCATGTCCATCTCTGTACCCCCCCATGTCCATCTCTGTACCCCCCCATGTCCATCTCTGTACCCCCCATGTCCACCTCTGTACCCCCCATGTCCATCTCTGTACCCCCCCCCCCATGTCCACCTCTGTACCCCCCCATGTCCACCTCTGTACCTACCATGTCTTCTCACCTCTGTACCCCCCATGTCCACCTCTGTACCCCCCATGTCCATCTCTGTACCCCCCCCCCCATGTCCACCTCTGTACCCCCCCCCCCATGTCCACCTCTGTACCTACCATGTCTTCTCACTTCTGTACCCCCCATGTCCACCTCTGTACCAGCAATTCTCTGCAGTCTGAACAAATGAATCCTCTTCCCCTTCTCTTCACCTTGTTCTTTCTTACCTGATCACACGGCGGTGCAACGAACACAGTCCCAGCCTATCAGACCCAGCACACAGCCAGAAAACTTCACTCGGCTGTGTGCTAAACAGGTCTGCCAGGCGGGGGTGGGGGCGGGAGGAACACAGAGCGCCGCTCTCGCTCTGTCATTGACTAGGGTCCGCAGCTCCTGACAGAGGGAGAAGCGGGAGGAGCGGGCTCAAACACATGAAGCCCGCAGCTGTCCCGCTCTCCTGTATAATGAATGTAGCCGCTTGGGAGAGCAGGGGGGATCGGCTCCCCCCGCTACTCCGCAAAAACTGCGGACAGCGCAGGGCTTAAGTGGCAGCTGCTTTGGGCCCCACAGCAATGACAGGGCCCAGGGCAGCTGCCCCTTTTGCCCTGCGTTAAAGACGGCCCTGGTTGTGCCCCACTGTATATTTCCTAAAAAAACGCAGATAAATATCTTATTTTATAGCGCCGCTCGGCGGTCACATGAACGGCCATCTCTCTCCTCCTCTCCTCTTCCCGGCTGACGTCAGTGGAGGTTTCTCGGCTCTGCCTGCTTTGCTGTCAGACCTGGAGAGGAAAGAGACGGCCAGACATATGAGCGCTGGTCGGCGCTATAAAATAAGGTATTTGTTTTAGAAAACACATACAGCTGGGCACAGCATTTATTATAACAGAGGGGATGGTAACAACAACAATATGTGGGTTAACAACCACTTTAAGTAAGAGCACACATGAGGTCTACACTATGTGCTCGGAGGAACCCCATTCTGTTACTGGGAGTGAGGTGACAGAGGTACGCTGGACCGGTAGAGTGGGGAAAGGCTCAGAACATCCCTCCTAATGCAAACATACAAGGTATAGTGTGTAGTGACATGGGACAAGTCACTTTTTAGAGGAACTCTGCACTTCAATTACTGCACACAGTATGGCTCATCTCTAAATCGGGGGAACTAACTTAATGTTAGATTTTTCACAAGATCGCAGTCTCCATCTGGTCCCAGGCATTGATAAGTGCGATCCACGCAAAAAGTACCCCCACGTGCAGGGCGAAGATGACTCCACCCACATGGACATTACTATCACGTCTCCTTTAAATAATCCTAATGGCTGGGAAAAGGGCAGTTGTTATATCTAACAACTACACTATTCCTATATTGATACATTTATCATGTATATTGGGAGAAATAACAAGCTGGCTGTAAACAACTTTCAATTGCTTTTGCAGCTCCCCTTCTTTTATTCATTAGACAGACACAATCAAGTGATCTGAGCAAACATTTTTTCTGAGAGGAAATATGTGCTCGAAAATGATGATGGATGGTTGCATTTTGATGCCTGTACCCTTCGCTCTTCTTTTGTCTGCAAACACCTTAAAAGGTAAATGTGCTTAAAAGCAACTTCCATTTTGTTGAGAAAAAAACAATCCCCTCTGGGTGATCAATGTTCAATGCAGACTGGTTTTGAGTGGGAAGGTCTGGTTCATTATAATCACCTGATGCACTCCCAATGTTATGGGAAAAGCTTCAGGATATGCATCTCTTTAGAAGTATTTAACCCTTGCAGGGTATCTCACCAAAACTGAAATTCCTATGGTAAGGGGTGCCTCAAATTTGACTTGTATCTTATTGCAGACTTAGGGGAAAATCAGTGAACCAATCACACAAGCAGGAAATGAGTTTTTTTGTACATCAACTTTGTACAGAACACCTTCAGGTTGCTTTGAAATGATAGAAAATTAAAGCAGCTGCAGATTGATAAGGAAATTTAATTTTAATATGTGCTTTTTCCACCCTAAAAAAAATCATTATTGTGCATGAAATAAATAAAAAAAAGAAAAACATTTGAAGAAATTTTTTTTTTCTACTCACCTCTTAATGCCTGTCGCTAGGGGGTCCCTTGTAATGTGCCCCTTCACTCACCTCGGGCTACTTACATCACTTCAATCGGCGTCGGAAGGGAGATCAGTTCTGCCCCCTCCCTCTAGGCAATCATCTGGGACACGTCACAGGTCCCAGATGATTGCGTGGCATGGCTCGCGCACGCGCAGTGGGTGCCCGGCTGTGAAGCCACAGCCGGGCGCCCACAGTTACAATGCCGGCGCTGCCAAGTGGAGGGGGGGACGAGCAGGGCTTCGATCCCCCGCATCGCTGGACCCTGGGACAGGTAAGTGTCCCATTATTAAAAGTCAGCAGCTGCAGTATTTGTAGCTGCTGACTTTTAATTTTTTTTTTAAGCGGAACACCGCTTTAATCTGATTTTTTGGGTGGAAGATGCAAATTAGTTCCTTTATTGGATAGAGGTCTATTGTGTTTAAAGAGTAGCTACACTTTTGTCAAGAAAAAAGCATTCCCCTCTGGGTGATCTATGTACATTTCAGGAATTTTGACAAACTTTGCTACAGATACATACCTTTTGTTATTCTGAAGAAATAGCTGTTTATTTATGACGATGTGCAAAATGAATCCGCTTGAGTGCTTCCGTCATATACCACTTCCTCCCAGTCTGTATACAGATATCAGATATTCCAACCTCTCTGAGCACAAAACAAGGCGACACTTGCTTGTTGCTACCATGAACTCACTTTATTCAGAACCAGAATACAATCTTATATACAGGAGAAAATATTACTCTAACAATACAAACGTAACCTAATTAACCTAATTAACATGAGCTAATTAACTAATCCTTTATACAGCCTAGGTGATTGAGACATGACCTTTTGCCCAGACTGAGTTAATTATCACAGGACACCTTATCACAATAGCAGCAGCTCCAATAGGAGTCGTCCCGTCTCCTACATTGTATAGAGGACAATGTGATCAGCTCATTCAATTAACATAAACACAGGTAGTTGGAATTGATGACACCAGCATCTCCTCACAGGATGTGTCCCAACAGTATAATTCAGTCTTATCAATCTAATATGGCATATAAAGGGTTCCCAGAGTCTGTGTGTTTTGGGGGGACATGGAGCTGAATCCAAAGTAACACCAACCCCAGGGTCCCCAGGCATACAGCTCACAGAGAGCACCATTCCCCCAAATGCTAGGGCCCATAATCAAAAGGCAACAGGCTTGCATTCAGTCCTCTCCAACAGCCTCTGTCCCGGCTAGGTCTGTCAGAGAGTGGTTTTATAAATCAATCAGTGCTGCACCTGCAAGGCTCTAATGAGCAAAATGGCAGGGTCTGCATCCCTTTAGACATCATTTCCTTTTGGTACTATCTCACCAAAAATTACATTTTTGTTGAAGAGAACGCCCAAAATCAGACTTGTATCTTAGTGCAGACTTCTGGGGAAATCAATAAGCCAATCCCACAAGCAGGAAATTACATTTCTGGTAGGTGTTCTGTACACCATCTGTGTAAAGAATGCCTCCAAATTGCCGTATTGGTTTGTATTTTACAGAAAATTACAGCACTGCAGACTGAAAAGGAAAGGTAATTTTTAATAACAGTCAATTAAATTATGACTTGTGTAGCAATTGTATATGCTATATTGTTTTTAATTGCTGTTTTTTTTCCCATAAAAGTGGAGTTACCCTTTAGGTCAGGAAGTTAAATTTAAAAAAACGTACTCAGCCACGGCACTTTATTAGAAAATTGCTCTGTGTTTTCCTACCGTTAAGCTCCATCAGCTAAGGAAACAAATTAATGGGAAGAAGGATCACCAGTCATTTCTAGGCTGAGCTAATTCAGCTTGGCAAGGTGAAGATAACACAGTAATTTTCAATCAAAGTTCTGCATGTCAGACTATCTATCAAACACCAGTCTTTCAGGGCATGATGTTTGCAAGTGAAGTTAATAAGCCGTGCATCATTAATAATGATCAGGCTTTTGTAGGATTTAACTATGAATAATTATCTCCTTAGTTAATCTATTTCATATGTAGAATGTGTTCTTAATATTACCAAGCATTAAAAATGTAATTCCCATTAAGTTATATAAGAGATTGCATTTTTCTATTTCTGCATTTTTTTTAAATATTTGGCTAATCTGGTGAACACAAAATATTTATATGTGTGTGTGTGTGTGTGTGTGTTCCTATACGGTTTCATGCACACGCCCTGTGAGAGGCTGACGATGTAATATAATAATAATTGTGTAAAATTCTCTTTGTTTTTTGGCACCTAAAGCAAGGGTGCAGCATACAGCCATTCACTTCTATAGCTGGCTGTTTATGCATACATTTACGATGTGTTTCCAACATGTGGAAATTTTGTGTTTGGGAAACTATGACATATGTGTGCATGAGTGGGTAAACGTTGATGCAGAGAAGCATCTATGTTTACATGAGTATGGTGGTGTACAATCATTTATTTCTATTGCCGTCTGTACATGGCATTGGTGGCTGTCCGAGTGTTGGAAAAAAGCTGGGAGTGTTGCACTAGACATATTTTCAGCCTCTCACTGTCTGTATGCATGAGGCCTAAAGTACAAAATAAATAAATAAAAAAACACATTTATTCATCAGTTTAGGCCGATATATACCGTATTTATCGGCGGATAACACGCGCCGGCGTATAACATGCACCCCAAGTTTAGGAGGGAGGTTTAAGGAAAAAAACTTTTAGGAGGGAAGTTTAAGGAAAAAAAAACACATTTTAAATGCCCATCAATGCAGCCTTATCAGTGTCCATCTGCAGCCTTGCCTAGTGTCCATCTGCAGCCTTGCCCAGTGTCCATCTGCAGCCTTGCCCAGTGTCCATCTGCAGCCTTGCCCAGTGTCCATCTGCAGCCTTGTCCAGTGTCCATCTGCAGCCTTGCCCAGTGTCCATCTGTAGCCTTGCCCAGTGTCCATCTGTAGACTTGCCCAGTGTCCATCTGCAGCCTCTCCCAGTGTCCATCTGTAACCTTGCCCAGTGTCCATCTACAGCCTTGCCCAGTGTCCAAATGTCCATTTGCAGCCTTCCCCAGTGTCCATCTGCAGCCTTGTCCAAAAACGCAGCATGATCTTTTACATTTTTAGCGCCGCCGAGATAGACAGAGTCGGATGTCCTGTATACTTGGCTTGTCTCGCAGTCCCGCTCCTTGGCCCGGATCCTATGATGGACACAACACTGGTCCAATGGCGGGACGTAAAGACTTGGAGGAGGGACTGGGCGTGACTGCGAGCGGAGCCAAGCCTAGCCGAGTACACAGTACACTCAGCTCGGTTTATTTCGGTGGCACTCGTGCCCTCCTTCCCCCTCAGAGACAGCTGGGATTGGCGTATAACACGCACCCATCATTTTCCCCTGATCTTAAGGATGTTAGGTGCGCTCCTCCACCTTCCGTTTAAGGATGTCCCACAGATGTTCAATAGGGTTTTGGTCTGGAGACATGCTTGGCCAGTCCATCACCTTCACCCTCAGCTTCTTTAGCAAGGCAGTGGTCATCTTGGAGGTGTGTTTGGGGTCGTTATGTTGGAATACTGCCCTGCGGCCCAGTCTCTGAAGGGAGGGGATCATGCTCTGCTTCAGTATGTCACAGTACATGTTGGCATTCATGGTTCCCTCAATGAACTGTAGCTCCCTGGTGCTGGCAGCACTCATGCAGCCCCGGACCATGACACTCCCACCACCATGCTTGACTGTAGGCAAGACACACTTGTCTTTGTACTCCTCACCTGGTTTCCGCCACACATGCTTGACACCATCTGAACCAAATAAGATTACCTTGGTCCCATCAGACCACAGGACATGGTTCCAGTAATCCAAGTCCTTAATCTGCTTTTATTCAGCAAACTGTTTGCTGGGCTTTTTTGTGCATCTTTAGAAGAGGCTTATTTCTGGGATGACAGCCATGCAGACTAATTTGATGCAGTGTGCGGCGTATGGTCTGAGCACTGACACAGCAATGCTGGCAGCACTCATACGTCTATTTCCCAAAGACAACCTCTGGATATGACGCTGACCACGTACACTCAACTTCTTTGGTCGACCACGGCGAGGCCTGTTCTGAGTGGAACCTGTCCTGTTATACCACTGTATGGTCTTGACAATCTTCTTATAACCTAGGCCATCTATATGTAGAGCAACAATTATTTTTCTTTTCATATTTCAGAGAGTTCTTTGCCATGAGGTGCCATGTTGAACTTCCGGTGGCCAGTATGAGAGAGTGAGAGCGATAACTCCATTTTTAACACACCTGCTCCCCATTCACACCTGAGACCTTGTAACCATAACGAGTCACATGACACTAAGGAAGGAAAATGGCTAATTGGGCCCAATTTGGACATTTTCACTTAGGGGTGTACTCACTTTTATTGCCAGCGGTTTAGACATTAAATGCTGTGTGTTGAGTTATTTTGAGGGGACAGCAAATTTACACTGTTATACAAGCTGTACACTCACTACTTTACATTGTAGCAAAGTGTAATTTCTTCAGTGTTGTCACATGACTGAATATAGAGCAGCCCTCAAAAATTTCACTCGCCCGCTCCAGCTATTGCTGCTGGCAAGCGGGGTTGAATGTGGGAGTCCTTCTCCCAGCGATCGTGGAGGGGAAGAGAGAGGAGAGCCACCCAGATGATCAGAGCGCAGGGAACACAGCGTTAACAGCTTTCATTTCAATTGCTGTGTTCCCTGCCGCTCGTCGTCACATAAGCGGCTCCTCCTGGTCCCGGGACTTTGCTAGACAGATCACTTGTCCAATCCCAGGATGGGTGATCTGTCTATCAAAGTTTCCCGGCCAGGAGAGGGGGCTGTATGTGACTGCAAGCGGTGGGGAACACAGCAATTGAAATTAAAGCTGTTACTGCTGTGTTCCCGTGCTCTGATCATCCGGGTGGCTCTCCTATTCCTCTCCTCTCTTCCCTGGCTTAGGCAGGCTGCATGGTGGGCACATGCTGCATTGATCAACACAGGCTGCATGGTAGTCAGAGGCTGCATTAATGGACATATGCTGCATGGTGGGCACAGGCTGCACGGTGGGCACAGGCTGCACGATGGGGACAGGCTCATGGTGGGCACAGGCTGCATGGTGGACACAGGCGGCATAGTGGGCACAGGCTGCATGGTGGATACAGGCTAAATCGGCGGGCACAGGCTGCATTGGTGGACACAGGCTGCATTGGTGGGCACAGGCTGCATGGTGGGCACAGGCTGCATTGGTGGGCGCAGACTTCATGGTGGGCAAAGGCTGCATTGGTGGGCACAGGCTGCATGGTGGGCACGGGCTGCATTGGTGGGCACAGGCTGCATTGGTGGGCAAAGGCTGCATTGGTGGGCACCGGAAGGCTGCACTGATGGACAACAGATGAGGCTGCATTGTTGGGCACAGGTGAAGCAGCATTGATGGACACAGGTAGGCTGCATTGTTGGGCATGGATAAAGTTGTTGTTAATATTTATTTTTAGAATTTAATTCTGCATAGAACATTTAAGTGTCAATTTTTGAGATCATTTATGAGGGCGGGTTTAGGGGCGGGGTTGGGTGGGGCAACTGGTGGCGAGTAACCATTGAGGCCTGGCTAGTAGCTCAGGAGTTGAAATTTTGAGCCCTGATAAATATATACATATATATATATATTATATGAATGAAATACACTGCCTGCACTAAATAACCTGCCTGCCTAATTTAGTTAAATCTCTCTCTCTGTCCACACCAACAACACTATACACGGCCGCCGTTGGAAGCAGCTTTATATAATGTAGGGCGTTAGTCCCCCTGAGTCATGATTGGCTAAAGGCACCCTGCCTTTGACCAATTATTGCGCTCGCACTAGAGAGCGCTGTGATTGGCCAAAGCATCACACGTCAATGCACTGCAATCTCAACACCCAATGTTTGACTCGAACCGTGGGCTCATCCCTACTCCTTGTGTTATAAGCTCATTGTCACTTCAGTGATTATGAGCCTATATCATAACTGTTCAGCAGACTCTGCTGAACAACACAATACCTCTAATCAACAAATGACAATCTGCTGTTCAGTGCTATTTCCCCAAAAATGTGCCCCCCCCCCGCTGCTGCTACACTGCCATTTCTCCCCTGATTTACCCTAAAATACAACCCTTCCCCACCTCACTAATCCCTGCAGCACCTCTATCTATATTTCTCCCCCACCACCCGCACCGATCCTGCCCCCCCTTCCCTACCCAATCCTCCACTGCAGCTTGCGGCTTCCCTCCTACCACCTTATATGCAGCAGGGGAGGCACACAGCAAAAATTATTTCCTTCTTCCCCTACCGGTGGCTGCAATTGCTGCTCGGGAGGGAGACCGGATCGCTGGCTGTCAGGAGAGAGTGGGGGGGGGGGGGCTGGCAAACGTGTTTACCAGCCCCCTTTTTTGCCTAGGTGAACATAGTGAGCGATCAGTACAGATCACTCCTATATTCAGCTGTCACTGTGGCATAGTAAACAGTGATAACTATGCCCTAGTTTATGAATGAATGGAAGCCTCTATGCAGAAGCTGCAATTCATTCATAAGCATTGCAGCTGAGCCTGCAGAGAAAGGGTCTGAAGTCTGTCTTCAGTCCCTAACTCTGTCAAAAAAATTTACATTAGAGGTCTGTTTAGACCACCCCCCACCTCCAAAAAAAAAAAAGTGTAAAAAAATAAATAAATAAAATAAGTTTGTATCTGATAAAAAATAAATAAATCAAAGTAAGGCCTCTTTCACACGCCTCGCCCTGCTGATTCCCATTGAGCAGGCGGGTGACAGGTCCGTCTTCGCTCACTATGCAGAATACACCCGGACACAGTCCTGTTCTCCTCTGTGGGGGGATTGGGTGAAAACGGACCACCTGTCCATTTTTTATATGATCATATTCGATCCGCCAGAAAGATGGAAAATAGGACCACCATCCATCTGGATTTTGCGGGCAGGATCGAATAGCGGCGGGTGTTAGTGGACATGTCATCGCTGACATCTGACACTCCATAGGGGTAAATGGAGGGTCTGATAATTTCCTCCTGAAAAACTGACACGTGGACCTGATCAGACAGCCCACGTGAAAGGTCCCTAAGGGTAGATTTAGACATGCGTCTAAATCGCCCTTGCCCCTGAAGCCTGAGGCTACACTCCAGAGGCTACTGCCAGGCATTAAGAAAGCGATGCAATGCCTCCTCACTGCCTGTTTTAACCTCATTTATGATGACAAATGCGCCGCAACTGCATGCATTGCATGCAGTTGAGGGGCATTTGCGGTGCATTCATTTGAATGTGTAGCATTCGGCAGGCGGCATCGCTACAAGTCAGGTCAACTTTGCCAATAGCGCAAAACATTGCAGCCCCAGTATGTAAACACCCCCTGTCCGCTGCCTATTGCATTCTGAGGGGTGTTGTTGGTGGGTGGCAGAAACACAGCTCAATCATGCATTTTTGCCGGCCCCCCAACAGTAAGTCTAAACAAAGCCTAAGGAGGAGGGGAGGTATGTGACTTTAAGCGGGGAACACAGCAATAGAAATGAAAGCTGCTACCGCTGATCATCCGGGGTGGCTCTCCTGTTCCTCTCCTCTCTTTCCCGGCTTAGGCAGGCTGAATGGTGGGCACAGGCTGCATGGTGGACAAAGGCTGCATGGTGGACACAGGCTGCATGGTGGGCACAGGCTGCATGCGTTTGCAGCACTTCCCCATTCATTTGAATGTGTAGCGTTCGGCAGTCGGCATCACTACAAGTTAGGTCAACTTTGCCAATGGCACAAAGCATTGCAGTCCCAATATGTAAACACCCCGGTCCGCTGCCTATTGCATCCTGAGGGGTGTGGTTGGTGGGTGGCAGAAACGCAGCTCAATCGTGCATTTTTGCCACCCCCCAACCATAGGTCTAAAAAAAGCCTAAAGCCGCGTACACACGGTCGGACTTTTCGTCTACAAAAGTCCAACGGACGCTGACGGACTAAAGCTGGCTGGTAATCCGATCGTGTGTGGGCTTCTCCGGACTTTCAACTGACTTTTTTTGCCTCAAATCCGACGTACTTTAGATTTGAAACATGCTTCAAATCTTTCCGACGGACTCGAGTACGGTCGAAAAATCCGCTCGTCTGTATGCTAGTCCGACGGACAAAAACCCACGCTAGGGCAGCTATTGGCTACTGGCTATGAACTTCCTTATTTTAGTCCGGTGTACGTCATCACGTAAGAATTCGACGGACTTTTGTGTGATCGTGTGTAGGCAAGTCTGTTCGTTAGAAAGTCCGCCGCAAGTCCGTCGAAAGTCCGCCGCAAGTCCGTCGAAAGTCTGTCGGACAGGCTGTCGGACTTTTGTAGACGAAAAGTCCGACCGTGTGTACGCGGCATAAGGCCTTGTTCACGCGGGGCATACTACTACTGGGCCATGTTTAGTTGCAGAGGGATGCACAGGTGTTCCTTGCATCCCTGTGCAGCCAGTCCCATTCATTTCAATAGAGACAGCAGCTGCAAGGGCATAGCCACTGCTCCCAACTTGACACCTGTGTGAATGCATATCCCTGAACTCACACTGTCTGTGTTTGGGTCCATGCACCTACACCCACACAGATGTCATATCTGTCCTTGCAGCTGCTGTGTCCCAATTGACATGAATAGGACTGCCTGCACAGGGATGCAGAATACCTATGCATCCCCATGCAGATAAGCATGACCCTATATGGCTGCACGCTTTAGCACACCCCACTTAGCGAGGCCTTAGTAGGAATTTAGCAGGAATTATGTAAGTTATATTGTGTTAATGTGTGCAAATAAGGATTTTAGTGGGGTTTTTTGTGAAAATAATGATTTGATATCAGTAGCACCTTCTTTTTATTCTACTGGTCATGTGTTTTCAGAAAATATATGGTTTGGGGGGGTCTTTTGCAAACTCTAAAAGCTATAAGTGAAAAAATTAAAACCTCCAGATTTTGAGAAATGTTTGGGTACAATTGATTTTCACCATTTTGCAAAAAGGCGCAATTTAAAATTTACAAATATTTGTTATTTGTTAACTCAACACAGGTTAAGCTTTCATATTTAGTAGGGATTTAGCAGGAATTTAGTAAAGTTAGCTGTGTTTTTAACTGCTAATAATGGTTTTAGTGAATTTTTAGCGAAAATATTGTTTTGATAAACATTTGCGCAAATATGACGGTTCCTTAAAAAACAGTAGCACCTTTTTTTTATTCTACAGGTCATGTGCTTTCAAAACACATACGGTTTGAGGGGTCTTTTACAAATTCTTAAAGCTGTAAAGCCACGTACACACGAGGTGGATGTCCGACAGAAAAAGTCAGACGGAAGCTTTCCATTGTCTATTCCGATCGAGTGGGTGCCTCATCGGACTTTTTTTTTTCTAAGATTCTGATGGACCTAGAAATAGAATATGCTCTAAATATTTCCGATGGAACCAATTCCTAACAGAAAAACCGCTCGTCTGTATGCTGTTCCGACGGACGAAAAACTACGCTTGTTCTGAAGCAAGTACGAGACGGAAGCTATTGGCTACTGGCTATTAAACTTCCTTTTTCTAGTCCTGTCGTATGTGCTGTACATCACCGCGTTCTGGACGGTCTGACTTTGGTCAGACTTTGGATTGACCGTGTGTAGGCAAAACTGCTTGAATGGAATTCCATCGGAGTTCCGTCGGAGAAGCCTTCGGTGTTTATTATGACGGCTTAACTGGTTGTGTGTACGCGGCATAAGGGAAAAATTAAACCTTCAGATTTTTGAAGAAATTTGGATAAATACACTTTTGCGTCTGTTTGATTTTCACCATTTTTCAAAAAGTGCGCAGTTTAAAAGTTACAAATATTTGTCATGTTCTAACTCAATACAGGTTAAGCTTTTATAATAAGTAAGAATTTTGTCAAATTTGCTGTGTTTTTATCTGCTATTAACAATTTTAGTGTATTTTTAACAAAAACATTTGTTTGATAAACATTTGCGCAAATATCGTGGGGCCTTAAAAATCAGCAGCACCTTCATTTTATTGTACTGATCCTATGCTTTCAGAAAATATTTAGTTTGGGAGGTCTTTTACAATCTCTGAAAGCTATAAGTGAAAAATAAAAAAGCAAAGGAAAAATTACAAAAAGGGTCCGGCCAGCTGAGTTTAAAAGTGTAGCTCAGGGTCTGGCAGTGAAAAGGTTAATATAAGAAAAATGTGTTTAAAACAAATTTTGTCAGTTGCTTCCTGGTTTCTGGACTATGCCAAAATCATGTCATGCATCCTATGACTCTTCAACTCTTCATGGGCATTTTTTTCTTTTATCTGGAGGTGAGGAGGGGCTTTTTCAGCTAAGCACACCCATCTATCAGCATGCCTGAGCTAAGGCAGATGGATTCCAGAAAGTAAATGCTAATACACTTTCTATGGGAATGTTTGACCATTCTTCCAGAAACACGTTTGTGAGGTCAGGCACTGATGTGGACGAAAAGGCCTGGCTCGCTCTAATTCCTCCCAAAAGGTGTTCTATCAGGTTGAGGTCAGGACTCTGTGCAGGCCAGTCGAGTTCCTCCACCCCAAACTCGCTCATCCATGTCTTTATGGACCTTGCTTGTGCACTGGTGCGCAGTCATGTTGGAACAGGAAGGGGACATTGGCAAACTGTTCCAAATTTTCCAAAATGCCTCAGGAGTTCCCTTCACTGGAACTAAGGTGCCAAGCCCAACCCCTAAAAAACAACCCCACACCATAATCCCTTCTCCACCAAATGATTTGGACCAGTGCACAAAGCAAGGTCCATAAAGACATGGATGAGCGAGTTTGGGGTGGAGGAACTTGACTGTCCTGACTTCAACACAACTGAACACTTTTGGGATGAATTAGAGCAGAGACTGCGAGCCAGTCCTTTTCGTCCACATCAGTGCCTGACCTCACAAATGCGCTTCTGGTAGAATGGTCAAACATGTCCATAGACACACTCCTAAACCTTGTGGGCAGCCTTCTCAGAAGAGTTGAAGCTGTTATTGCTGCAAAGGGTGGGCCAACTCAATATTGAACCCTACAGACTATGATTGGGTGTCATTAAAGTTCATGCATGTGCATGTAAAGGCAGGCATCCTAATACTTTTGGCAATATAGTGTGTAAATTATATATAAATATATAGTAAAGTTTGGAATTGTATAGCTCAAGGGTAATGCCCGCTAGCGAGTACAGTCCATGTCAAATATTTCCATTTAAGGGCTTGTTGGCGCGCTTTTATTTAAAGAAAAGTTCACACAAAGTCCCAGAAATTGTAAATCATGTGTTCCCTATGCAGGGGACTTCACCATTAACACAAGAAAAAAAAAAATAATATCCAGTCTCCCACAGACCATTTTCTTGCCAACGCTGTCCACATAAATAGCAGTCCCTTGCTGCTCTGACCCTCAGATCAGTGTGCTGGTGGTTCCAAAAACCTGGACCCAGGATTGGAGATTTCGTCCCACCTGGATCTCCTAGAAATTTCCAGGCTCCAGCTCCCATAATGGATTTTACAAAACAATGAGGAAACTGAAAAGCAAGTTTTCTCTGCATTAAGCAAACCCCCTGGAACCCCTCAACCTGTCTGGTTGAGAATCCTGGGTTATAAGCTCTATTTAAACCCTGGCAGCACACAGTACTGACACATTATACATTTTTACAGTCAGGTCCATAAATATTGGGACACTGACACAATTCTAATCTTTTTGGCTTTATACACAACCACAATGGATTTGAAATGAAACCAACAAAATGTGCTTTAACTGCAGACTTTCAGCTTTAATTTGAGGGTATTTACATCCAAATCAGGTGAACGGCGTAGGAATTACAAGAGTTTGTATATGTGCCTCCCACTTTTTAAGGGACCAAAAGTAATGGGACAGATTAACAATCATCCATCAAACTTTCACTTTTTAATACTTGGTTGCAAATCCTTTGCAGTCATTTACAGCCTGAAGTCTGGAACGCATAGACATCACGCTGGGTTTCATCCCTGGTGATTCTCTGCCAGGCCTCTATTACAACTGTCTTCAGTTCCTGCTTGTTCTTGGGGCATTTTCCCTTCAGTTTTGTCTTCAGCAAGTGAAATGCACGGATGGTACGAGCAGCAGAGCGGGGTCTGACGCTTGCTCTCAGATTGGTCGAACGAGTCACGTGTGAGGGAGACGCCGGACACGCCTACGGACGTGACGTCATTCCCTCCACGGGATGGACACACTTATGTGTAGGGACAAGGGTCGGCTCGTATACAGCCGCCCATTGGTTGCTTCATCCAACATCCTTTGTCTACCCACTTGGGATTGGCTCCTCTAGCTGGCAGGGCGGTACATTCTGCTGGACTGTCAGCAGAGGAGTGATTTTCTATCATGTCTAAACACAAAGTCCTTTATTATCACTAGAGAGATTTCCCAGTTATCTGTTTCTCTGCTGGTTGATTTTTCTACAGTTGCCTTTTTTCACTCCAGTGTTATCTATTTATTTATTAACACCATATATGAACCTTATGGTTAGTTATATAAGCAAGTCATGTGATTGTACCCACCCAATGAAATGTCTTGTTTTTTCACTCATTGTGATTGGTCCTCTCTTGATACTTTTTATTATATATATATGGCAACCTGGAGTGGGTGGTCTATGCCCCTGTTGAAGATCCCTAGGTTGAAACGCGTCGGGTTCATATACCACTCTCCTTGTTGCCCATTTTTTTTTATGCATCGTGATCACGGTTTTATTTGTTTATGGTTGTTTTCTCAATAAAAACACCCTTTTTATCTGCACCATGTGGAGGCATATCCTTTTTGTTTTCACATTTACTGCATGAGGCCCAGTACCTCCAACCGCCCCTTTGGTGTCCTTTTGGAAACTCCTGATCCACGCTTTGACTGTTCGGTGTGAGGACCCATCCGGTTGCCTTCGGAGATCTATACAGACCACAACCCAAAGAATTGGCGATTCCAGACCTTCCATTCCATGTCATTGGTGACCAACTGCGCATGCGATTCCCTGTCGCCGACACGGGAATCCACGGGATTTGGTAAGAGTCTTTTTTGCATTTCTTCTGATTGGCTCATCCTGCTGGGAAATCGTTTTAAGATGCAAGGTGACTTCTGACAACCACTAGATTACCACCACCCCTTGGAGTACCCACACCTCCTGTGCAGTTGGACATTCACATCCATTTATGGACGTTTTTGTTTAAACTCACCTCTGGCTAATTATTTTAGCACTGTTTCACCATTATTAACACATATATTTACTTGTACATGCGCTGCATTTTTCCATATATTAGTTCACTGTTTTTGTCAGACTGTATGCAGCAGCTTTCATTTATCTTATTGGTTAGCGTGGTGTTTTATTTCTATTCTCGAAGTGAAATGCATGCTCAATTGGATTCAAGTCAGGTGATTGACTTGGCCATTGCATAACATTCCAATTCTTGCCCTTAAAAAACTCTTTGGTTGCTTTCGCAGTATGCTTCGGGTCATTGTCCATCTGCACTGTGAAGCGCCGTCCAATGAGTTCTGAAGCATTTTGCTGAACATGAGCAGATAATATTGCCCGAAATACTTCAGAATTCATCCTGCTGCTTTTGTCAGCAGTCACATCATCAATAAATACAAGAGAACCAGTTCCATTGGCAGCCATACATGCCCACGCCATGACACTACCACCACCATGCTTCACTGATGAGGTGGTATGCTTTGGATCATGAGCAGTTCCTTTCCTTTCCCATACTCTTCTCTTCCCATCACTCTGGTACAAGTTGATCTTGGTCTCATCAGTCCATAGGATGTTGTTCCAGAACTGCGAAGGTTTTTTTAGATGTTGTTTGGCAAACGCTAAGCTGGCCTTCCTGTTTTTGAAGCTCACCAATGGTTTACATCTTGCGGTGAGCCCTTTGTATTCACTCTGGTGAAGTCTTCTCTTGATTGTTGACTTTGACACACATACACCTACCTCCCGGAGAGTGTTCTTGATCTGGCCAACTGTTGTGAAGGGTGTTTTCTTCACCAGGGAAAGAATTCTTTGGTCATCCACCACAGTTGTTTTCCGTGGTCTTCTGGGTCTTTTGGTGTTGCTGAGCTCACCAGTGCATTCTTTCTTTTTAAGGATATTCCAAACAGTTGATTTGGCCACACCTAATGTTTTTACTATCTCTCTGATGGGTTTGTTTTGTTTTTTTTTCAGCCTAATGATGGCTTGCTTCACTGATAGTGACAGCTCTTTGGATCTCATATTGAGAGTTGACAGCAACAGATTCCAAATGCAAATAGCACACTTGAAATGAACTCTGGACCTTTTATCTGCTCCTTGTAAATGGGATAATGAGGGAATAACACACACCTGGCCATGGAACAGCTGAGCAGCCAATTGTCCCATTACTTTTGGTCCCTCAAAAAGTGGGAGGCACATATACAAACTGTTGTAATTCCTACATTGTTCACCTGATTTGGATGTAAATACCCTCAAATTAAAGCTGATAGTCTACAGGTAAAGCACATCTTGTTAATTTCATTTCAAATCTATTGTGGTGGTGTATAGATCCAAAAAGATTAAAATAGTGTCGATGTCCCAATATTTATGGACCTGACTGTATATATATATATATATATATATATACACACACACACAAATGTAAATCATTTGCACTTTCTCAAAATGGCCACGGCTAGAAATTTCAAAGTGATTTTTTAGCAAAACAATAACATAGGGACATGGATGGATGGGTGAGTTTGCTCTGAATATTACAAAATATTAAAGAGCATTTTCAGTTTGTGGTGCTCAGATGCTGTTAAGTTTCATTATTAATGGCTGACCAGAAATAAACCATCACTACCTACAAAGATGCACACACCTAATAGCATATGCAGCTTACATTAATGTCCTATTCATATCCTATAAATCTTATCTAGCAAAAGAGAACAGCCAAATGTGTGGCCAGATAAAAAAATGAAAAAATGTCTTGTTAAGCATTACTAATCAAGGATACATTAGTATTTCCATTTGATATAATATAAAAGGCATTGGAAGCTACATAGCAGTGAATTTGAAAGCTGTATTCACAGAAATTTTTAAAAATCCACCTCTCTCGTTGGCATATTGGTATAGTAGTTTAAATAAGGTAAAAGCAGTGAGTCACGGCTTATTCATTGTTACTTTTTACACTTTTTAAATTAAATGCCTCATAGCTAGTATTATTACAATGAATATGTGAGCACAATGGCTCGAGCCAGGAGCTTACACACTATAATTATAGTTCAGAACAAACTGAATATTGCAGAGCACACTCCCTAAAAATAATAGAATAAAAGTAAGGATTATATTCTCGGGCATACTATAGCTTTTGATGTATTAGTGGATGAGACTCAGTGGATTCACAAAGACAAAGTAATGTTCTTGATCTATAATACTCAGATCATCTAATTGTTCTTTTTCAATTACTTTCAGAGATGCATGAAAACAGATAACACACTGTGATAATGGGAACACAAAATGGTAATGTCAAATGCTTTGTTAGATGATTATCTTGTTACTATCTCATAGACACACAATGGTTTCCAGCATTGGCTATAATTATGTCAAATAGCATTGCAATCTGTTTTCATGATTCCTATTGTGTTTACTTGTCAGACATTCTGAAAAGTTCGAGTATCCAGTCTTACACATTTGTTTTTCATTATCAAAGTAGTTTCTCCTTTGGATTTAATTTATCCCTTGGTTTAAAAGGGCACAGTGATTACATGACATTAGTGATGGCAAAATGTGGCTGGGTTCAATTCACCAATGGTTCAGCGAATCTTGTTTGAAATCTAGCACACACCCAACTTAGGTGATCCACTTGTCTATGAGGCACATTATGTTGTTAAAATACCACAATTAGGACTAAAAATGTAATGTAAAAAAACTTAAACCCACTTTTTTTAGAGGAAGGCCGTGCAGCAAAAGGAAAAAAAAGAGTTTTTTTTAACTGAAAATAATATCTGTTTGAACATAAAGAAAAAAAATATATATATATCACAAAAATAAATGAAAAGCCCAAAACACCACCTCATGGAACAAAACCCCAATTTTCCTAAGGCTAGCCTTGCAGCAACAAATAAAAAAAAAATATGTTATTGATGGGACAGCAGCTCCAAGTGAGCTCAAATCAACCACAAAATAAAATTAAAATTAAAGGCAAACAAGCACCCAGCCAGGGCGGATCCAGAGTCTAGCCTCGGGAGGGGCAATACCAGAAAATACTTTTTTGGGGGGCAATTTACCGGGGAAATGGCTGGTGTTGGCGCTTCAATCATCACGGCACCATGGTTGATATGGTGTCAGGATGATTGAAGCGCATTATTTCTATTATTACATTGTTATATAACAACAAATAGTTCAACTCAACAAAATACAGAATCAGTGGGAGCCCTGAGCGTGTCACTTGCCACACTGCCTGTCACCAGATGCAGATTGTCATTTGCCACGTCACCTGCCACACATTGCGGATTGTTACTTGCCATGTCACCTGCCACACGTTGTGGATTGTCATTTGCCACGTCACCTGCCACACGTTACGGATTGTCACTTGCCACACATTGCGGGTTGTCTCTTGCTGTGTCACTTTCCTGCTAAGGTGGTCTTTTACTGTGTCCCAGAGTCAGGCAGCAGATTACCAGTAAGACAGCAGAGAAATTATGTCATCTCTCTGCTTCCTGCGGCTGCCTGAACAGTGAGGGCAGAACTGCACTGGGGGGATGCAGGGCGGGCGCCGGGCGGTGAGAGATGATGTCATCTCTCTGCTCCCCCGCCCGCCGGCTCCCTGATTGGCCAGCCGTCTGCTCACCCACTGAGTCACCCAGCCACCCAGTCATCCAAGGCCCCAGGGGGGGGGGCCCTGGATCTGCCCCTGGGTTGATCCATGATGGCCTGGGTTTAGAGAAAGTGAGTTGAATAATGTTGGTTACCTTCTAACCCAGGAAGGACATCGGAGGTGTAAAAGAAGTAACGAGGCCAGACTGAAGGTTCGGTATTGCAACAAAGTGTAATTTTTATTATTTATTATTTTATTTAAATTGTTTTCTTTATTTTTGACTAAAGCTCTGCTTAAGAAAAAATTAACAAAAAAAAATCGAAATGAGGTATCATTTTTAAATATAAGTGCATCCAAAATAAAACTACCTCATATTTATTCAGCAGTATTTGCTCTTACAAAATACACTGTATACCACATTACGTACACTTTCAAAATGTTAACGTGTGTGCAAAAATAAGTGACTCTACTAAACAAAACGGATCCCAAATAGACTGTATAATGTTCTTCTATTTTCCAAAAAGGACTATTTTGCTTGTGGAACAGGATTTGTAATGAAGGGTTTACTTTTAAATGTTTTTCTTTCTTTTTCTGTCACAATAACTTATTATATATTATATTTGTGAAATAAGCAGTGTACAGCTTTCTCTTCCCTGCTGACAAGCTCAGAAAGTTTGGAGCTTAACATTGAGGAGTGTATCCCAACGAAAGCAATAGCATCCTATATAATTCTGTATATTGGAAAGAAAGGGAAGTGCCTGGAGCTGCTCCAAACATGCCCCCACAGCACTAAAAAGTTGAGGACTATCTCGGTACCCAAGGATTAAACCAGTTTAAAATACATTTTATAATTTATTAAAGAACAGACATGGTTAAAAACAGTTGGTACAAAAGTACATACAACGTGCACCCAAAACCATGCACAGTAATGAAGGCAGGAAATAGACAAATAAACCCCAATGAAGGGGAGCTGAGATGTGTATCCTGACGAAATCCTCTACATGTTTTGCGGTTACAATCGCTTCTTCGGGAGGAGTCAGTCAAAACCCTCTACAAGAGTAAATGCAATCTCATAAATATGCAATTATAAACATTTCAATAGTTGATAGATTTAAGTATGTCAAACACTTAGGATACAATACATAGTAGATTAATATTGGAGAATCTATAGAGTCATATAATGCTTACCAATGACGGCCCTGGAAGCGCCACGCAGTACCAAAAGAGGCACCCAAAAGGTAATCCCCCGGGGCGGACACGGGAGCCACTATGAGCATAAAAACTATAGTTGAAAAACACAATAAAGTAACAATGGGTCTGTGTTTGTATAGATGATGGGAGGGGCTATGGACTTTTTAGGCACAGTCACGAGAAATTATTACAAAAATATTTATTGAAAAAAAACATATAACATATAAAAATACATTTGCATAAAAACCACAAAAAATCTCGATACATAAATACTCGATGGGATTGGTGCTGTATAGAACCATATACAGTGGGGCAAAAAAGTATTTAGTCAGCCACCAATTGTGCAAGTTCTCCCACTTAAAAAGATGAAAGAGGCCTGTAATTGTCATGATAGGTATACCTCAACTATGAGAGACAAAATGTGGAAACAAATCCAGACAATCACATTGTCTGATTTTTTAAAGAATTTATTTGCAAATTATGGTGGAAGAGAAGTATTTGGTCAATATCAAAAGTTCATCTCAATACTTTAGTATATATCCTTTGTTGGCAATGACAGAGGTGAAACGTTTTCTGTAAGTCTTCACAAGGTTGTCACACACTGTTGCTGGTATGTTGGCCCATTCCTCCATGCAGATCTCCTCTAGAGCAGTGATGTTTTGGGGCTGTGGCTGGGCAACACGGACTTTCAACTTCCTCCAAAGGTTTTCTATGGGGTTGAGATCTGGAGACTGGCTAGGCCACTCCAGGACCTTGAAATGCTTCTTATGAAGCCACTCCTTCATTGCCCGGGCGGTTGTCATGCTGAAAGACCCAGCTACGTTTCGTCTTCAATGCCCTTGCTGATGGGAGGAGGTTTGCACTCAAAATCTCACGATACATGGCCCCATTCATTCTTTCATGTACACAGATCAGTCGTCCTGTTTTCTTTGCAGAGAAACAGCTCCAAAGCATGATGTTGCCACACCCATGCTTCACAGTAGGTATGGTGTTCTTTGGTTGCAACTCAGCATTCTCTCTCCTCCAAACACGACGAGTTGTGTTTCTACCAAACAGTTCTACTTTGGTTTCATCTGACCATATGACATTCTCCCAATCCTCTTCTGGATCATCCAAATGCTCTCCAGCAAACCCCAGATTGGCCCCAGACATGTACTGGCTTAAGCAGGGGGACACGTCTGGCACTGCAGGATCTGAGTAGTGTGTTACTGATGGTAGCCTTTGTTACGTTGGTCCCAGCTCTCTGCAGGTCATTCACTAGGTCCCCCGTGTGGTTCTGGGATTTTTGCTCACCGTTCTTGTGATCATTTTGACCCCACGGGGTGAGATCTTGCATGGAGCCCCAGGTCGACGGAGATTATCAGTGGTCTTGTATGTCTTCCATGTTCTAATTATTGCTCCCACAGTTGATTTCTTCATACCAACCTGCTTGCCTATTGCAGATTCAGTCTTCTCAGCCTGGTGCAGGTCTACAATTTCTTTTCTGGTGTCCTTCGACAGCTCTTTGGTCTTCACCATAGTGGAGTTTGGAGTGTGACTGTTTGAGGTTGTGGACAGGTGTCTTTTATACTGATAACAAGTTCAAACAGGTGCCATTAATACAGGTAATGAGTGGAGAACAGAGGAGCCTCTTAAAGAAGAAGATACAGGTCTGTGAGAGCCAGTAATCTTGCTTGTTTGTAGATGACCAAATACATATTTTCCACCATAATTTGCAAATAAATTCTTTCAAAAATTAGACAATGTGATTGTCTGGATTTGTTTCCACATTTTGTCTCTCATAGTTGAGGTATACCTATGATGACAATTACAGGCATCTCTCATCTTTTTAAGTGGGAGAACTTGCACAATTGGTGGCCGACTAAATACTTTTTTGCCCCACTGTACTTATAGAGAAACTCGAAAATGTGGACTCCATAGTAGAAGAGAATCCAAGAATGTGGCTGAACAGCAGACAAGCAGTAAGATATTTCAACATAAAAGTGTGCTCAACATGTTGCGCGTGTGTACACGCTTCTTCAGGAGCATAGAGTATTGTGGTATATGTTAAGTATTAAGTGGGAATATTTTAAAAACAAGTAATAGGTCAAGGACACCTACAAAAACGGTCGCAGAGGCACTAGGTAGTGAAGAAGGTATGTATAGTGCAAGGTCTAGGATAAGTACTAATTAATCGCTACCACTTTAGAAGGTGGATTCAAATAAACAGCAGATACTGTAGAGACGAGAGGAAAAGGGGGGAATGGGAAGGTGATACCAGGAGACCCACAAGGAGTCATAATAAGGACAATTAGTCCTAAATAGGTAGTCCAGTAAGTATATTAGGGTATACATATAGGAGAATTAAGCGCCGTACAAGCAATGGGGGGGGGGAGAGGATAGTTGTTGTAGCAATAGAGTGACCTTGTCAGGGAGCGAGCTAAGATAATCCAGCGACCATCAGCAGTGTCAGCTGACACTGCTGACGGTCGCTGGATTATCTTAGCTCGCTCCCTGACAAGGTCACTCTATTGCTACAACAACTATCCCCCCCCGATTCCTTGTACGGAGCTTAATAAATATTTTTGTAATAATTTCTCGTGACTGTGCCTAAAAAGTCCATAGCCCCTCCCTTCATCTATACAAATAATTTATAGGACGTGGCACTCTCTTGTACCTTTTGTATCCACAGTACCACTCTGTGTGATGATACATTTCAATTTGTTCATTCAATGGGTCTGTGTTATTATCTATGGACACAACACTAAAAGGGATGGTACAAAAGGAGGGGGGCGGGTAGGGGGGAAGAGAAAGGGGGAAGGAGGGGGTTAGAAAGGAAAGAGAAAGAAAAAGGACAGGGAAGAGGTGGGAAGGGGGGGGGGAGGGGGGCAGGGGAATAGGCAAAAGAGGAAAAAGAAAAAAAAAAAAGGAGGGGGAAAGGGAGAGGGAAGGGGGGGAGAAAAGAGGTGGGAGAAAAAATCTATATCTACCTTCATGTGCAGTGACTTTCTGTATAGTATCTATTCTGATTAGCTTTTTGTCCCATTTTTTTCATTTAGGGTCCGTATGACTATTATATGTGATCTCTGCGGTGAGATTTTGTGATTGAGGATTAATCTATATGTATTTTTTACTTGCAGTATTGTAAGGATGCCGTAATGCTACTGCAATGTGTTATGCCTTGCAGCTACCGTTCGACATCCAAACTTTTGTTGTAACTTCCTGGTATTATGTTTACCTACTTTCGCCTTTGTACAATCCCTGGGTGAGCTTGCAGTGTGAGGCTTACTATTTCCCCCTTGGTGGGCATGTGTCTCTCCAGGATGGGGGAGTGCCTCCATTTCGGCTGAGGGAGGCTCTCCTCTCCTACATTGGGGGAGGCTCTCCCCTCCTACCTTGGGGGAGGCTCTCCCCTCCTACCTTGAGGGAAGGCTGTCAGTCTCCTCCTCTCTTGGCCACATTTGTGCGTGGCATCATCCGCGCATGCGCGGTGTGGATAGATGGACCCGACGACATCAGATGCTGACGTCAGCCGACGCCACTAGCGTAGGCCAGATCGGAGACACTTATAGGGCGCATACAGCAGCCCTCAGTCAGACGGCTGCATCCGGGGGCAAGTCTGGCAGAGTGGCTGGCTGTGGTAAGTCTCCTATTAAATACACACAAACTGTGATGTATGCTAGCGGCACCCTCCACTATGGTGGTGGTTGGTGGCTGCGCACTCAGTAATGTGTAACTATTTGCCAGCCAATGCTTTGGACTTCTTATCCTCGGCTGTCATGTCTCTAATCCTTATGTACTTTCATCTGTTACAGCAGACTGATTGCTAACTGCGACTGACCTATCTGGAGTATTCTTAGTATTGCTGTACTGTCCAACTTTCCGCCAACAAACGTTGGATGGCAGGATAGTACATTTTCGACGGACAACGGTCTGTTGTCAGATTTTCGTACTGTGTGTACACAAATCCGTCACACAAAAGTCTAAAGTACAAACACCCATGCTCAGAAGCGAGGACGAGTTGGAAGCGGTCGGTTTTGTAAACTAGCGTTCGTAATGGAGATTGAACATTCGTAATGCGGCAAATTATGAATTGTGAAAATGCACAATTCTCTTCTTCTTTAATGGGATAATAATGAAGCTGCTTTGCTGGTGATACTGATGGAGTTATGGCAAACGTATTTGAAAATTCTTTTGTTTTCTAGTGATATCAAGAATAATATTATTATGTGTTTTTGGCCAAGTTACCACAACACTATTATCCTGTAGTTTTTAATCTCAAAGATAAAACTATGTTTGTGTCCCTTGTTAATTTTACATTGTATTTTTGAAAATGTACTGGCCTACTCCCAAACTGTCATTTGAAGTAAAACGCATAGCCAAGTATTATTCTACACAATTTTTTTATTGTGCATTAAAAAAAGAAAACAAATAAATCTAGACATGCTATCTGCCAATAGAACTTAACCAAAAAATGCATTCTATGCATCCAAAAATATAGAAAATATAACAAATCAAATAATTTTTCAACCAAAAAATAAAATAATTATTTAGTGTGGAAGGGGTGAAAATCCCCAAGACCAGCGTCCTTGTTGGGGGACTTGGGGCTGGTATTGCCATTGACCACCATGCTGCTGTGGTGGGTGGGTTGGCTGTGGAGGTTGTGTATGTGGGCCCACAAAATCACATAGGTGGGTGGTGGCATAGATCTCGCCCGTCGCCCCCCTGTTGAGGAGCTGCAGGATGAGCTCCTGGCACCTTCTCCTCTGGTCACCGGCCATCCCCCTTAACCTATTGGCTGTCACCACGCCAAATCCCTCGCACTCATCTGGGTCAGTATGGATGGTGGTTGTGGCCTGGCTGAGAAAGGAAGCTGTGGCCTCGTCCAGATTCCTGCTCTTCCTGGCCCTTTTAGCAGGAGGGCATAGGGGAGGGATCTGGGACTCCGTCTGGCTGCTGGTCACAGGCTCCTCCTGACTGACACTTTCCTGTGTATGAAAATGGGACATAATTTGATTTTTTTTTTTAGGGTTTGGTCATCAATCACACACAATTTTGATCTCCTCACTGTTGCAAATTGAATGTGGACAAATAGCAAAGACTATCATTCTGACCCCATCATTTTTCATTCTTGTTCAAATCATTTTTGGGCACTACTGTCTATTGATATGGAAGCCACTGTGTTAAGGCAGAAATATTTGAACAATAAAATCTAGTTATCATCATTGTATTTTTGGATACAAATATGTTCAACAATGCTATACCTGGGTCAAGCTGGGCTCCTCTACCTGTGCAGCAGGACCTATGTGATGTGGACCTCTGGAGCTGTGACCCCAGCAGATGTCGAAGGGAGCGTAGACAGCAATGGCCTGGGTACTGTCTTCCTCAAGATTTTATTGGAGCAATCTCGACTCTTGACCTTCCAGAGACAGGGCAGCTCCCAGTAAAGGTTGATGAATTGTGGTAAGAAATTAGGCGCTATAAATTTATCCACCATGCTAAATGATATGATGCCTGAAAGACAGAACACAAGACAAACCATAATGTCTGGCTTAACTCATAAGCTGGTCCCAATATAGGCCTTAATCTAAGCAGTATAGACCACTAACCACCTATGCCCAAAATTTATTGTCCCTTTGTTTTATGGATCCTTTCTTGCATTTGCCAGCGAAGTTCCTTTCCTCCAAGATCGTTCCTACGGCCGCTCCATCGACCATGCATTCTGGCTTTATATACTCTGTGCATGCGTCAAACTCCACTCTCAGTGCGTCATGACGCTGGGGCGTGACCATGTCTCTTCTGCATACGATGCACACGGCAAAACATTTGGGAGGGACAATGTGGCGGAATCGGTGGAATACAGGCATCCCTGTGGTGGTGGAGCTCAGAAGAGGCACAAAGCAACCCCCATGAGCAAGGGTGAGATGGTGAAGATGGTTTTGCATCCTAGAGAAGCACGACTAGAACTGCAAGCTGCGCAATTACGAAAGGCCCAACAGCCGAAAGGACAGCATTTTGGATAAGGGCACCGCCATTATGCAGGGCGAATTTTCAGTGCAACGAACAAAGGACCAAATCAGAAAGCGATGGTCTGATCTCAAACACCGTGAACAAGACCAGGAGCCCATACATAAGATCATCAAAAAAAGTAAGCAATATTTGTATCTGACCAATATGTATATGTGTAAATTAGCTGTCTGTATAAGTGCTTTCTCCAAGTAGCTCGAGAAAATTATATATAATGTTTTCTATAATCTTTGTCTGAATTGTTATTTTAAAGATGAATTAAAGTAGAAAGCAGATATGAACATTCTTATTTGGTTCTGTTTTTTGACATTTCTTTATTTATTTTATTATATACCTAATTTTTTTTCTCTTCTTTCAACAGGGAGGCACCAAAAAATGAGGCAACAGCCAAGCCACCAGAAGGGACGAAGGGAGGCTACACTCCCTCGGGCCCCAACAGGGGAGGCCCGAGGGAGGGTATGAAGCCATCTTCCCACCAAAAATGTAAGTAACAACTTCAAACACACTCATTTAGCCACCAACAGGGGTGATTCTAGGTGGGCCAAAGGCCATGGGTTTAGGGCAGAACTTAACGGGTAAAGAACACTTTCTGGTTGCTGCCTGGCACATCAGTGCCCATTAATGCAGCCTTGCCAGCGTAGACATGGGTAGAGGAGAGGCCCCGGGGATCTCAGTCACACAGAGTCACGCCTACTAGAATGGTCATCATATATCCCCAATCACATAGGAGACAAGAGGGGTGGGTAGTAACTGCAGGACTTTTTCAATGTTGGCACTTGTCCAGTGTTTGCCCTCAGTAAAATGACATCACCTTCCCCTTTCTATGCATTTTTCAAAGTAAAAAAAACAGTGCAGCATGGTGGAGTCCACTAGTCAGGAGCAAACATTGTCATCAGACCCAGTGCAAGGTTGTTCAACTAATGTAGCAAAATGAATGCTAGAAACAGATGAGACTAGGGGTGGCTTAACGAATGGTGTATGGTTTCTTTTTAGAGGAAATGGAGTGTGGTCAGCTCACCCAGGATGTTGGTTTGGAGGCATGGGATCTGACTCCTGGACCCAGCGACCCTGAAGAGGAAGAAAGTATTCGGGAGCCTCTTGTTTGCGCAAGTTAAGTATTCTTGGAATCTGGCTTCAAATGTGTATACATGTCGAGTATTTAGCTGAACAAACAAAACACCCTCTCCACACATTAGCAAAGTATGTAGTGCCTTAACATTAGCATGGAGAAGGAAGAGGTGGAAGGAGCTGTCAGTTTTGCTAGGTACCCGAGTTTTGGAGACCCAAGCACCAGGGCCAAGATTACTGAGTAGTTGCAGTGTGTACATTCCTAGTAGTGTAGGTGTCTGAAGGGAAAGCAGGTTGCAAGCAACAATAGACTGGGTAGGTAATTATTTCCTGAATTTGACTAGTAACTTGACCATAACTAACTATGTAGGGCCTCAGCCACTTGACCATCGTTCCCTTTTTTGTCTTGTTACTAGGTCATGATCTTCCAAGATGCACAATTGGCCGAATGAGTGCAGATATGTTGCATTGTTTGAAGGATCTGGAGCAAATAAAGGAGGCTGCCACTACTTTACAGGGAAGAATCCGTGATTTTGTAGACACGCTTGCCAAATTCTAATTTCCTCTTGTCGGAAGTTTCTTGTTCCACTTGTTGGCTCCTGTTTGCACTTTTAATATTTACCATGTTTTTCTGACTTTTAAATGAGAAAGTTTAATGTCCGAACTCAGTGTTTCTTCACTCCTCTAGGTGCACCACCAGGTCCTGTTTTCTGTATTTTCCTCAGTCTAAAAAGAACTGTGTGAATTACTAACATTGAAAACTACATTCATGTTTGTTGCACGACAATTGTGTACCATTAAGCCTCGTACACACGGTACATTTGTTGTCCAACCGAGCGTCTGATTTTTGTTAAAAGGGTTGCTAGGATCTTGTCTTGCATACTAACGGTACACAATTGTCATGCAACAAACATGAACGTAGTGATGTACTACGAGGAATCTCAGATTTTGTGCGCCACCCTTTGGGCCCCTTCTGCTAATTTCGTGTTTGGTGAGCATTGATTCCAAGCATGCGTGTTTGTACTTTCGACTTTTGTGTGACGGATTTGTGTACTGACCATACGAAAATCTGACGTCAAACTGTTGTCCTCCGAAAATTTACTAGCCTGCCAATTGTCGAAAGGAGCATACTAACGATAAGATTTTAGGACAACAGTCTGTGAACAGACAATACCCTGACAACAATCGTACCGTGTGTATGAGCCTTTAGTATGCAAGACAAGATCCTGGCACACGCCCTTTTGACAAAAATCAGACGCTCAGTTGGCCAACAATCGTACAGTGTGCATGAGGCTTTAGACTTTCCACCCCAACCTAACTGGCTTGGCAACAGGCATGCACAGCTCACTTCAAAAATCCAAAGGATTTTTCCCTAAACATGCAATGTTTCAGCAGATAGGGAAACCTGGAAGAATGAGCATTGTACAAAAAAGATGGACTACTTGGTGTTGAAAAGGCACTACATGAGAACACAGGGATGAAAGAACAACAGATTAGCTACATCCTCGAAGGCCTGAAACTTGCTATGGAGTGTAACTACTTCTGGTACAACATGGATTATTTTGTACAAACAAAAGGGGTTGCTATGGGAGCTCGCTATGCTCCTAGTGTAGTGAACTTGTTCATGAACATGTAGGAGGAGGAGCATGTTTATAGGAAGAAGATTCCCCAAATCAAGTTGTACAGAAGGTACATAGATGATTTGATTATACTTTACGATGGCACACCTGAAACATTCTAAAGGTTCCTTGAGGATTTGAATACAAATAGATACGGGATTACCTTTACGGGTAAATGGAACCATTAACAGATTGACTATCTGGATCTGGAAATCTTCAAGGTAGGGGAAGCTCTATGTACTTGTACATTCTTACAGGCCACGTACACACGGGCAGACTTTTCGACAGGACTTGTCCGACAGACTTTCGACTGGACTTTCGACAGACTTCCGACAGACTTCCGACAGACTTTTTAACGAATGGACTTGCCTACGCACGATCACACCAAAGTCCGATGGATTCGTACATGATGACGTACACCAGACTAAAATAAGGAAGTTGATAGCCAGTAGCCAATAGCTGCCCTAGCGTTGGTTTTTGTCCATCGGACAGCATACAGACGAGCGGATTTCTGGGTCCGGCGGAGTTACGCGTAAAGATTTGAAGCACGTTCCAAATCTAAAGTCTGTCAGATTTGCGACTGAAGGTCCGGTGAAGCCCACATACGATCGGATTGTTCGCCGGATTTGTTCCGTCGGCGTCCGTCGGACAAGTCCGGTCGAAAAGTCAGAGTGTGTGTACGCTGCATAAGACAACTGATTGGAACGGGTACATACCTACTTCCAGTTGCCATCATCCAAAGTGGAAATGTAACATCCTGAAAGGCCAATTATTAAGGATACGTAGGAACTGTGATACACTTGAGGACTTTGAAGTACAGGCTGATGTCTTAACCACTTGCCGACCGCCTACCGCATATATACTGCAGCAGAGCGGCACGGGCAGGCAAAATCACGTACCCGTACGTGATCTGCCTCCCGCGGGCGGGGGGTCCGATCGGACCCCCCCCCGGTGCCATCGGCGGTCGGCATCTGACTGGGAGCGTCGGGAGGCGAGGGGGAGACCATCCGATCGTGGCCCCCCCCTCGCGATCGCTCCCAGCCAATGGGAATCCTCCTCTGCCTGTGTGTCGTTTCACACAGGCAGAGGATGTGATGTCATCTCTCCCCGGTCTGGCAGTTTCCGTTCCAGCGCCGAGGAGAGATGACAAGTGAGTGCACAACACACACACACACACAGTAGAACATGCCAGGCATACTTTACACCCCCGATCCCCCCCCGATCGCCCCCCGATCCCCCCCCAATCACCCCCCCCCCCCTGTCACAAACTGACATTAGCAGTATTTTTTTTTTTTTTTTTTTTTTTTTTTTCTGATTACTGCATAGTGTCAGTTTGTGACAGTTAGTGTTAGGGCAGATAGTATTACCCCCCTTTAGGTCTAGGATACCCCCCTAACCCCCCCTAATAAAGTTTTAACCCCTTGATCACCCCCTGTCACCAGTGTCGCTAAGCGATCATTTTTCTGATCGCTGTATTAGTGTCGCTGGTGACGCTAGTTAGGAACGTAAATATTTAGGTTCGCCGTCAGCGTTTTATAGCGACAGGGACCCCCATATACTACCTAATAAATGTTTTAACCCCTTGATTGCCCCCTAGTTAACCCTTTCACCACTGATCACCGTATAACTGTTACGGGTGACGCTGGTTAGTTCGTTTATTTTTTATAGTGTCAGGGCACCCGCCGTTTATTACCGAATAAAGGTTTAGCCCCCTGATCGCCCGGCGGTGATATGCGTCGCCCCAGGCAGCGTCAGATTAGCGCCAGTACCGCGAACACCCACGCACGCAGCATATGCCTCCCTTAGTGGTATAGTATCTGATCGGATCAATATCTGATCCGATCAGATCTATACTAGCGTCCCCAGCAGTTTAGGGTTCCCGAAAACGCAGTGTTAGCGGGATCAGCCCAGATACCCGCTAGCACCTGCGTTTTGCCCCTCCGCCCAGCCCAGCCCAGCCCACCCAAGTGCAGTATCGATCGATCACTGTCACTTACAAAACACTAAACGCATAACTGCAGCGTTCGCAGAGTCAGGCCTGATCCCTGCGATCGCTAACAGTTTTTTTGGTAGCGTTTTGGTGAACTGGCAAGCACCAGCCCCAGGCAGCGTCAGGTTAGCGCCAGTACCGCTAACACCCACGCACGCACCGTATACCTCCCTTAGTGGTATAGTATCTGATCGGATCAATATCTGATCCGATCAAATCTATACTAGCGTCCCCAGCAGTTTAGGGTTCCCAAAAACGCAGTGTTAGCGGGATCAGCCCAGATACCCGCTAGCACCTGCGTTTTGCCCCTCCGCCCGGCCCAGCCCAGCCCACCCAAGTGCAGTATCGATCGATCACTGTCACTTACAAGGCACTAAACGCATAACTGCAGCGTTCGCAGAGTCAGGCCTGATCCCTGCGATCGCTAACAGTTTTTTTGGTAGCGTTTTGGTGAACTGGCAAGCACCAGCCCCAGGCAGCGTCAGATTAGCGCCAGTACCGCTAACACCCACGCACGCAGCATACGCCTCCCTTAGTGGTATAGTATCTGATCGGATCAATATCTCATCTGATCAGATCTATACTAGCGTCCCCAGCAGTTTAGGGTTCCCAAAAACGCAGTGTTAGCGGGATCAGCCCAGATACCTGCTAGCACCTGCGTTTTGCCCCTCCGCCCGGCCCGGCCCAGCCCACCCAAGTGCAGTATCGATCGATCACTGTCACTTACAAAACACTAAACGCATAACTGCAGCGTTCGCAGAGTCAGGCCTGATCCCTGTGATCGCTAACAGTTTTTTTTGTAGCGTTTTGGTGAACTGGCAAGCGCCAGCGGCCTAGTACACCCCGGTCGTAGTCAAACCAGCACTGCAGTAACACTTGGTGACGTGGCGAGTCCCATAAGTGCAGTTCAAGCTGGTGAGGTGGCAAGCACAAGTAGTGTCCCGCTGCCACCAAGAAGACAAACACAGGCCCGTCATGCCCATAGTGCCCTTCCTGCTGCATTCGCCAATCCTAATTGGGAACCCACCGCTTCTGCAGCGCCCGTACTTCCCCCATTCACATCCCCAACCAAATGCAGTCGGCTGCATGAGAGGCATTTTTATGTCCTCCCGAGTACCCCTACCCAACGAACCCCCCCAAAAAAGATGTCGTGTCTGCAGAAAGCGCGGATATAGGCGTGACACCCGCTATTATTGTCCCTCCTGTCCTGATAATCCTGGTCTTTGCATTGGTGAATGTTTTGAACGCTACCATGCACTAGTTGAGTATTAGCGTAGGGTACAGCATTGCACAGACTAGGCACACTTTCACAGGGTCTCCCGAGATGCCATCGCATTTTGAGAGACCCGAACCTGGAACCGGTTACAGTTATAAAAGTTAGTTACAAAAAAAAGTGTAAAAAAAAAAAAAAACACAAACAAAAATATAAAATAAAAATAGTTGTCGTTTTATTGTTCTCTCTCTCTCTATTCTCTCTCTATTGTTCTGCTCTTTTTTACTGTATTCTATTCTGCAATGTTTTATTGTTGTTATGTTTTATCACGTTTGCTTTTCAGGTATGTAATTATTTATACTTTACCGTTTACTGTGCTTTATTGTTAACCATTTTTTTGTCTTCAGGTATGCCATTCACGACTTTGAGTGGTTATACCAGAATGATGCCTGCAGGTTTAGGTATCATCTTGGTATCATTCTTTTCAGCCAGCGGTCGGCTTTCATGTAAAAGCAATCCTAGTGGCTAATTAGCCTCTAGACTGCTTTTACAAGCAGTGGGAGGGAATGCCCCCCCCCCCCCCCAACATCTTCCGTGTTTTTCTCTGGCTCTCCTGTCTCAACAGGGAACCTGAAAATGCAGCCGGTGATTCAGCCAGCTGACCATAGAGCTGATCAGAGACCAGAGTGGCTCCAAACATCTCTATGACCTAAGAAACCGGAAGCTACGAGCATTTTATGACGTAGATTTCGCCGGATGTAAACAGCGCCATTGGGAAATTGGGAAAGCATTTTATCACACCGATCTTGGTGTGATCAGATGCTTTGAGGGCAGAGGAGAAATCTAGGGTCTAATAGACCCCAATTTTTGCAAAAAAGAGTACCTGTCACTACCTATTGCTACCATAGGGGATATTTACATTCCCTGAGATAACAATAAAAATGATTTAAAAAAAAAAAAAATGAAAGGAACAGTTTAAAAATAAGATAAAAAAATAATAATAATAAAGAGAAAAAAAAAAAAAAAAAAAAAGCACCCCTGTCCCCCCTGCTCTCGCGCTAAGGTGAACGCAAGCGTTGGTCTGGCGTCAAATGTAAACAGCAATTGCACCATGCATGTGAGGTATCGCCGCGAAGGTCAGATCGAGGGCAGTAAGTTTAGCAGTAGACCTCCTCTGTAAATCTAAAGTGGTAACCTGTAAAGGCTTTTAAAGGCTTTTAAAAATGTATTTAATTTGTCGCCACTGCACGTTTGTGCGCAATTTTAAAGCATGTCATGTTTGGTATCCATGTACTCGGCCTAAGATCATCTTTTTTATTTCATCAAACATTTGGGCAATATAGTGTGTTTTAGTGCATTAAAATGTAAAAAAGTGTGTTTTTTCCCCAAAAAATGCGTTTGAAAAATCGCTGCGCAAATACTGTGTGAAAAAAAAAAATGAAACACCCACCATTTTAATCTGTAGGGCATTTGCTTTAAAAAAAATATATAATGTTTGGGGGTTCAAAGTAATTTTCTTGCAAAAAAAAATTATTTTTTTATGTAAACAATAAGTGTCAGAAAGGGCTATGTCTTCAAGTGCTTAGAAGAGTGGGTGATGTGTGACATAAGCTTCTAGATGTTGTGCATAAAATGCCAGGACAGTTCAAAACCCCCCCAAATGACCCCATTTTGGAAAGTAGACACCCCAAGCTATTTGCTGAGAGTCATGTTGAGTCCATGGAATAATTTATATTGTGACACAAGTTGCGGGAAAGAGACAATTTTTTATTTTTTTTATTTTTTTTTGCGCAAAGTTGTCACTAAATGATATATTGCTCAAACATGCCATGGGAATATGTGAAATTACACCCCAAAATACATTCTGTTGCTTCTCCTGAGTACGGGGATACCACATGTGTGGGACTTTTTGGGAGCCTAGCCGCGTACGGGACCCCGAAAACCAAGCACCGCCTTCAGGCTTTCTAAGGCCGTAAATTTTTGATTTCACTCTTCACTGCCTATCACAGTTTCGGAGGCCATGGAATGCCCAGGTGGCACAAAACCCCCCCAAATGACCCCATTTTGGAAAGTAGACACCCCAAGCTATTTGATGAGAGGTATAGTGAGTATTTTGCAGACCTCACTTTTTGTCACAAAGTTTTGAAAATTGAAAAAAGAAAAAAAAACATTTTTTTTCTCGTCTTTCTTTATTTTCAAAAACAAATGAGAGCTGCAAAATACTCACCATGCCTCTCAGCAAATAGCTTGGGGTGTCTACTTTCCAAAATGGGGTCATTTGGGGGGGGTTTGTGCCACCTGGGCATTCCATGGCCTCCGAAACTGTGATAGGCAGTGAGGAGTAAAATCAAAAATGTACGCCCTTAGAAATCCTGCAGGCGGTGCTTGGTTTTCGGGGTCCCGTACGCGGCTAGGCTCCTAAAAAGTCCCACACATGTGGTATCCCCGTACTCAGGAGAAGCAGCTAAATGTATTTTGGGGTGCAATTCCACATATGCCCATGGCCTGTGTGAGCAATATATCATTTAGTGACAACTTTGTGCAAAAAAAAAAAAAAAAAAAAAAAATTTGTCACTTTCCCGCAACTTGTGTCAAAATATAAAACATTCCATGGACTCAACATGCCTCAAAGCAAATAGCTTTGGGTGTCTACTTTCCAAAATGGGGTCATTTGGGGGGGTTTTATGTCATCTGGGCATTTTATGGCCTTCAAAACTGTGATAGGTAGTGAGGAGTAAAATCAAAAATGTACGCCCTTAGAAATCCTGAAGGCGGTGATTGGTTTTCGGGGCCCCGTACGCAGCTAGGCTCCCAAAAAGTCCCACACATGTGGTATCCCCGTACTCAGGAGAAGCAGCTAAATGTATTTTGGGGTGCAATTCCACATATGCCCATGGCCTGTGTGAGCAATATATCATTTAGTGACAACTTTTTGTAATTTTTTTTTTTTTTTGTCATTATTCAATCACTTGGGACAAAAAAAATGAATATTCAATGGGCTCAACATGCCTCTCAGCAAATTCCTTGGGGTGTCTACTTTCCAAAATGGGGTCATTTGTGGGGGTTTTGTACTGCCCTGCCATTTTAGCACCTCAAGAAACGACATAGGCAGTCATAAATTAAAGGCTGTGTAAATTCCAGAAAATGTACCCTAGTTTGTAGACGCTATAACTTTTGCGCAAACCAATAAATATACACTTATTGACATTTTTTTTACCAAAGACATGTGGCCGAATACATTTTGGCCTAAATGTATGACTAAAATTGAGTTTATTGGATTTTTTTTAGAACAAAAAGTAGAAAATATCATTTTTTTTCAAAATTTTCGGTCTTTTTCCGTGTATAGCGCAAAAAATAAAAACGGCAGAGGTGATCAAATACCATCAAAAGAAAGCTCTATTTGTGGGAAGAAAAGGACGCAAATTTCGTTTGGGTACAGCATTGCATGACCGCGCAATTAGCAGTTAAAGCGACGCAGTGCCGAATTGTAAAAAGTGCTCTGGTCAGGAAGGGGGTAAAACCTTCCGGGGCTGAAGTGGTTAATTCAAAGATTCCAAGAAAAGGGATAATCTTGTCAAGCTCAAGCTAAAAATCATGCAAATCGAGAGAAATATTCTACATGACAAAAAAATCAGGATGAAGGATAATCAAATGTAGATGGCCTTCGTTACAGGGTTTAATAACCAATATAAATCTGTTGAGCACATTATGAAGAAGTACTGGCCCATACTGAAAGAAGATCGTGTTCTATCCAAAATCCTGCCTGCAAAACCGAAATTTGTGTACAGGAAAGCGCCTACCCTTCATAACTATCTAGTACATAATGTGATCGATCTCCCTAAACCGGTTAAAAAAAATTTTTTCCGAAATGAAGGGCTTTTATAGGTGCCAAAGATGCTTGGCATGTAGGGTTAGTAAAAAACAGCCAAGAAAAAAGGAAATATTTAAATCTTATACCGATCATAAGGAGTATCAGATTAAGCAATTAATCACATGTCATAGTACCCATGTTACTTACATTTTTGAATGTCCCTGTCACCTTCAGTACGTGGGTAGAACTACTCGCCCCCTATTCGTAAGGATATGTGAGCATATTAACAATATTAGAAGTGGGTCCCTAAGCACAATTTATCACGACACTTTGATGAAGTACATCAAAGGGACCCTACTGGCCTCATCTTTTATGGAATTGATACTGTTGAAGATCATTGGATAGGGGGGAACAAACAAACCCTCATCTTAAGGAATGAAACAGGCTGGATATACCGGTTGCGGTCTCTTGCCCCTAAAGGCCTCAATCTTGACATAGATCTAAACTGTTTCATAGCCAACCCATAACTTATGTTTATGGGACTGTCTAGTAGAAGAGTTCATCTCTGTACATTATTATCCTTTATATACACAGAAGGGGTCCCTTGGTGGGGGTAGTGGATCTTCATAGGTATTGATGCACTCGTAGTCATCTTTTTCTTATTGAAAGCATCCCAACCAACCCCCTCCTCCCCCCTTTTTTGCCCATGATTATATCATCTTACCCTCCTTGGGGTGGTTAGTACCCTATACGACAGCGACATAATTTATAGGGGCTATATATACATCTTTTCCAATTCTTGGATGGAGTCTGGGTCTGATCTGGGGGCAAATATGGGTTGGCCCTTTACTTTAGTACTTTAGGCTAGGGATGAGCGCCTTATACATATAAGGCTTATCCAGTTTTAATATTTAATCATTCTATTTGATTTTTTGTTAGATATCAGTCTGGCAATATCATGTAGTTTTTTACAAATTTATGTCTGTTAATATGTAGGGGCGAGCAAAGATGCAGTGGTTTTTATTTGTTATCACTAGGGGGACACCACTATTATGTGTGCGATACTTTCCCACATTACTCTTACCTATTAAGGCTGTACATGGGGGAATCTGTCCTCTAGCCATGGCAATGAATGTTGCATACTAATTAGCCTATGAGGGGGAGGTACCCGCATGACCGCTCGCCCTATAAGCCATGAGGTGCAGTAAGATGACGCTGTTTTTGAAAACGTCAATGATGAAACGCATAAGACGGAGCCACGCACTCACGTCACTTCCGGTAAGGTAGCAGGGAGCCTGGAATGCAGTTGGAGCGCACGCTGTGAACCAGCCCCTGCATACATTGTATCGACCGTAGATTGTAGCAGTTTTTAAGGGTGTTTTACCCACTTGTTGGGAAGTTTGTTGTTTTTATTCTGATTTTTTAAATAAATTACCCTTTACTACACTATGGGAGCCCTATTTCTTCCCTATGAGGATCTATCCCTGGGAGAAGATGAGAATGTGCGCTGCATTTCGACATTTCATCAATTGCCGCATCACAAATGTTAATTCTAGATTATGAACAGTAGTTTACAAGACCGAACTCTTCCGGCTCGTTCCTTGATTCCGATAATGCGTGTTTGTACATTTTCGACTTGTGTAACGATTTCTGTACTGACCATTCAAAAATCAGACATTGAGTTCACATCCGACAAAAATTTTATAGCCTGCACATCCAGCTTTTGTCTGACGAAAAAGTGAAATCGGCTGTCAAAAGTACCGTACTAACGATCCGAAAATCCGCAGACAGCTCGTCTTACGAATTTTCCCTTCTGATTTTCGCATCGTGTGTACGAGGCCTTAAGGGGTTGGTTTTCAATCCCTCAAAAAAACGGGAAAGATCCTCTCTACTGCCCGTCCAGATGAAGAACACATCATCAATATACCGTTTCCATATCGGTATATTTTCCACTAGGGCTTGCATGTCTTCCCTGAAAAGACGGGAAGACATGCAAGCCCTAGTGGAAAATATACCGATATGGAAACGGTATATTGATGATGTGTTCTTCATCTGGACGGGCAGTAGAGAGGATCTTTCCCATTTTTTTGAGGGATTGAAAACCAACCCCTATAACCTTACCTTCACCATGGAAGCGAATCAGTCCATCTTAACTTTCTTAGACATTACTCTGTTTATCAACCCCGACAGAACCATCGGAACAACCCTTTTTCGTAAAACATCAGCTGGAAATTCACTCCTGCACGCCACTAGTTCACATCCCCAGCCACTTATTAACAATGTTCCTTACGGACAGTATTTAAGACTGAGGAGAAACTGTAGTGATAATATCCATTTTGAATCTGAGGCCAGGGCACTGAGAGAACGTCTCAAAGCACGGGGCTACAGCAACAAATGTTTAAAACGAGCCTACCTTAGGGCCAAAAAAAGTAACCGTAGCCAATTAATCCATGGGTATTCTAAACCAAAATCAGACCCAGGCCTAACAGTAATCACTACCTTCTCTGGACAACATCAGCAAATGCGTGATTTGCTACAAAAGCACTGGTATTTGCTGATGGGGGACCCGAAGGTGTCCAAACATCTAAAAAATCATCCGGAGATCACTTACCGACGATCCCGGTCAATCAGGGACTACATTGTCCACAGTCACCATGCCCCATTGCCTGCAACAAGCATCAAAAATAAGGGTACTAAACCATGCCACAAATGTGACTTTTGCAGGTACATTTATGCATCTCGCAATATCATCCTTCCAAATGGACAGCTTTACAACCCTAATTTTATAGCCACATGTCAATCCATCGGCGTGGTTTATATAATATGCGAATGCGATGCATTTTACGTAGGGAAAACCAAACGCCCCTTTTTCCATCGGATTAGAGACCATGTCTCTTTAATAAATAAGAAAAAGATGAAAACCCCCATAAGCCGACATATGGGTCTATGTCACCAATTTGATGACAGAAAAATGCACTTTTTTGCCTTGGAGCATGTCCCCCCTAATGAAAGAGGCGGTGATTATGATAAGATCCTGTTACAACGTGAGACCAAGTGGATCTTTACCCTTAATGCTTTGAAACATCCTGGCCTGAATGATGTTCTGAGTTACAAACCTTTTCTTTAAAAAGTTGTTTTTTTTTTTTTTTTACATCACCACCTACTACTTCCCTCATATATATTTGGTCTGCTATATATGACTCATTTAACAATAATTTTGAAATTATATTCAGCATTTTGGATGTTATTTTTACTAATTATTTTCTCTTATCATATTTATTTTTATTGCCATTTCCCCCAAATTTTTCTTTGTGCGATGTGATTTTGTTGTTTTTTTTAGTTGCTTTTCAGTCTGTTTTCCTCTACACTTTTGGCTTGCACGGACACCCGGGGCACTCAGCATCCCATGTCGTAATCAATGTCTGTTATGCTGTGTTGCCCTTTAATTGACAACTAGTGCTGCCTTTCTTCCCTCCCGGTCTTTTTCCTCAAATGCCTTTAGCCCCACGGTTCCCGTGGTGTCATATTTAGGGCATAGGACTTTTAAAGATGGCCGAGGATCGGACATTTATGCCTGACGCCGCCAACGTCCCCCTCCTCATGAGCAGTATTGAGTTACAGGGCTTCCGTAGTGCACCGCTCATGGCATAGGATCTTCCAAAATGGCCGCGGGTCAGTCATGCGTGCTTGATGCGCCTGACGTCTCTTTTTCATACAGAAGCCGGGATACGTGCGCATGCGCAGTTGCTTTTTTCGGTCCGCAGCGTGACGGCGAGTCAGACGCCGTCGCGCTGGAGAGGTTTAAAAGCGGGGATTCCCCCGCCAGTCTCTGTCACTCCTCTGGATGATATGCTGGGCAGATGGACGTTACCTATCTGAGTGCTGCTAAGAACGGTTCTAACCACTAATAAGTTTTTTCGGTCATTTCCCTACTTTTTAGTAAAAATTCATCATTCCTTTCATGTGAATCAAATTTAGGGATTTAAACTTAGCCAATCCTTTTTTTTTTTATTTATACCTCCAGGCTCTTTTGTGGCGGGCTGCAGACGTACTCCCAGGTTCAGTTGCCCACTAGCTATTTGCGGGTGTTCTGGTCCTGTATGCTGCCCATTCTTTACTGCCGTCCTGCTGCATTACAAGAACCACTTGTTTATATACACAGAAACCTGGCTTCTCACCACCCCTCGGATGAAATTTTTGGATTATTTGTGAATTGATTCTATTCAAAGGTACATAATTATACCTCCACCCTGGATGACTTTTTTATCCCCAAGCATAGCGTTTTTGCTAGTCAACCTTATATATATATATATATATATATATATATATATAGAAGCTTCTTTATGTTAATATCCTTGTATTTAACTCTTCTCTCTTTTAGAGAATTTCATCTATTTTTAGAAAAACTCTCTTTATTCCTCTCTGCATGCCTTTTCAATGAGGCTCAGACTGAAGAGCAAAACATCAGTCAAGCACAAATCTACTTTTTCATTATATTTTTCTCTTTACGGGTAAGATCCAAAAGTAATTTGTGATGAGATGTATTATGTGGTGTTTGTAATTATTGTTTTTTTTTTGTTTGTTTTTTTTTCATTATTAATTGTCATATATGTATATATGTATGTGTGTGTATATATATATATATATATATATATATATATATTCATTTTTTCACATTTTTTTTATTTATCTGTATATATATATTTTTATTTTTTTCCCCGTTATGATTAAACCAATATAATTTATGATTCGAAATTTATTAGCAGACATGTAATTCTTATCTTTACATATATCGTTTCTACTTTTATAGCTGATCATAATACCACAATATATCTCCTGAAGAAGCTTAGGAAAGCGAAACATGTTGAGAGAGTGGTATTAATCTCTGTATCCATGAAATTTTTGTATTTACTCTGTAAATCTATTTCTAAATGTTTGTCTTAGGTCAATGTCTGTTTTTTAAACATTGTTAAATAAAAGATTTGTTTTATCTTACATTCTCTACCTCATTGACCCCAGCACCATCTAAAAGTCCCTGGGGCCATTCTATGGCCAAGTAGTTGAGTGTGGTGACCATGCTTTGGTCTAAACGGGCTACCGACTGGTCTATCAAGAGCAGGTCATCTAGGTATGCTATAATTGTTATACCTTGAGTCCTTAATCTGGCCAGAGGAAGGACCAGAAGTTTTGTAAACACCCGAGGTGCAGTAGCTAGACCGAAAGGCCAGGCTACAAACTGAAAATGGAGTTTTTCTACTTCGAAACAGATATTTTTTGTGAGCGGGGAAAATAGGCACATGCAGGTATGCATCCTTGATGTCGATTGACGCTAGAAGTTCTCCTTGTAGGATGGAGACAACAGATCAGATTGATTCCATGCGAAAAGAGCGGATATTCAGGAATCTGTTTAGATCCTTGAGATCTAGAATGGGTCCGACATCGCCATTTGGTTATGGCACCGTGAAAAAAAAGGTTTGAATAAAACCCCAACCCTTGCTCTTTCGTGGGGACCGCCATCACTTTTTGAGACAAAAGTGGGTCTGATGCTTGAAAGAGAGACTTCTTTTTCTCTGGATCTTTGGGGATATTTGACCTGAGGAAACGAGGAGACGGGAATTCTCGGAACTAGTTTGTAACGTAGAGCTATTGTGGAGACCGCCCATCTGTCTCGAAACTCTTCCTGCCAGACCCTTGAGAACTGCCCCCCACTTGAGCGAGCGGGGGCGCCCCTTCATAAAGAGGCTTTAGTGTTCTGTCTTGTAGGTTTCCTCCCCCAGGACATCTTTTGTCCCTGGGGTTGACCCTGAGGTTTATCTCTTGAACCTGATGGTGGAGGCCGTCGCGACTGCCTGGAGGCTGATGCCCCTGGCCCTGGAGAAGGAGCTAGTTTAAATGAGGGACATTTACTCCTTTTCTTAACTGGCAAAAGGGTACTTTTTCCACTTGATATTTTTGGATATATTTGTCGAAATCATCCAAACAGCCTTTCACCGCGGAAAGGAAAACCAGCTTGGAGCTTTTTGTACGGCGCTTCAGCTGACCAACTTTTTAACCATAAGATTCTACGCATATGCACCAACCCAAGCTTGAGGCGAGGGGTCTGAAGAATAGAATCGTCCATTGCAAAACACAAAGCCCCTGGCAGTTCTGCTAAATCGTGGGCCTGCTGCTCAGGGAAAACCTTGAGCACCGGTTTCAAGTGGTCTCTCAAGAACTGACATACCCCAATTGCCACCACTGCAGGTTGAGCTACTGAACCTGCCAAAGAGAAAATGTTTTTTAACAGGAATTTCTTATCGGTTGGATCCCTAAGCATTTGTGCACTATCAACCAGACAAGTCAAACTTTTATTCACAGAGGATATAGCAGCGTCAATTGCTGGTATACCCCACGTTTTTGTAAATTTTTCCTCCATAAGATAAAGTGTTGAGAACTTTTTAGGAGGAAAAAAATGCTTATCTGGGTGATCCCACTGACAATACATAAGCTTTTCCAGCAAAGAATGGACAGGAAAGGCACGCAAAACTTGAGGAGGCTTTAGCGAACCCAAACAAGAAGTGGGCTTTTCAGCCAACTCAGTTAAGGGTAGCTTAACTGGGAGCGGACCATTTCAGTAAGAGATTGCACCAGCAATTTCTCAGATTGTAAAGCTGAAGGTCCTTCCCCACTTGATCCCTCGGAAGAGGAGTCATCAGCCTCTTCACAGTCCCCTGAGGGGGATTCATCTTCCCTCTCCCACTGTTCCTCTGTTTGAGGGTCCTAGGTAGTAGAAGGGGACCTAATGCATTTTCCCCCACTCTGGGAAGATGTGATTAAAGTCGCTAACCTTTTTTTTCCCACATTACTGAGGAAAAAACCTCCTCAGCAATATAGACAGGGGCTGAAATGTTGGAAACAGTTGCAACCTCTGATGAACCCGATGGCTCACTCTGACCAGCCTCCCCAGGCCTTTCAGGGGGGGATGGTGTCACAGAGGCAAGACCAGGGTCCTCAGAGCCTGAGGGAGATCCCTTTGAGCCCTTGTTTTTTGGTGTATTTGTACCTCCCCTTCTGCCAACCATAATGCTAAGCACAAATGCAGAGGTACTGCCAAAAAAATGCACCCACTGCTGAGCAAATAGTCCAGCAACTGTCGCTGCTATTAATGCTCAGCCTGATGCTAAGTAAACGTGCCTTGGGAATGTGTATCACCAACAGTCACATGCCACCGTCTGCTCTGTGTCCTTTGCAAAATGTGCACCTATAGCCTACACAGCCCCTCGTTGTGGACGCTGAAGCACGCCGACACCGTGCTAAGCCCTGCCCCCTCCCTACGAATTCCCACCGCTCCCCCGCTTTTTTCTCTGAAAAGAGACTGTTTTCCCGTGCGAGCAGGCCTCTGATCCAACCGGATCGACATGTGGGGGGAGGGTGGGGTGGGAGAGCCGATGGAAGGAGAACCGCTGTGCCATGGCGGTGGGAGCGGCGTGGCATACCGCAGAATGTTTCATGCTCCCTCTGCCTCCTGGAGAGAGAAGAGAAACTTCTGTCTAGGTGAGGGATGTTTAAAAAGAAAAGCTCCCTTCCAACATCTTATCCGTGGCTTGTAACTGGAGGAAGCCTGCAGCTTCTACTGACACAGAGCGAGACTGACAAGCATGGAACAGGTACATGCTCTTGACAGCCCCCGGTGGCAACTTTAGGCATGACAACATTTACCTAAAGGAGAAAACCCATAAAAAAATTCCTTAGGAATCTCCACTTACCTTATCCTGTTGCAGGGTTCTGTGGTAAACCAAACAGACCCAATCTTCACCCCTACGGTGGGCTTTGTTAGAAAACCTTCAAGGACCGGGGCCCCTTTTTATCAGGGTTTTACACCCTTGGACCCATAAAGCACCACGCCAGGAAATGTGTTTTTTTTTCAGCCATAGCACTGGATCCCGGGGTCCAGCTCTCTAAAAAGAGAAGCGTTACAGGCTAAACCTTATTTCTGCTGACACAAGGCCCGGGTACTATTCAGTTTGGCCTGAAAAGACACTCTGAATAGATCTTTTAAATTGAAATAATTGAATGACACATATGCACATAGAAGCACTTTTTATTCATCTATATGTTTTAGTGGATTGAGTCCATTATATATTTTTATGAACACTATATGAGTTTATGAACAATAATTTTGATATAACCAATCACCATATAGATGCGCGTTATAGCACTTTTTACTAGTATGATTATTTATTTTAATTTATATGTTCATTTTAAGTGTTCATAACTATTTATGCACTATTGTCACTTTTTACAGTCATTGGATGTATCACGGTGTGTGATTCACACGCGCACTTGCACTTTGGCTATCACATATATATAATGTGAAGAGTATATTTTAAAGCTCAGCATATATATTTATTTCTGTGGTTTTCTGCAGGCAGCCTGTAATGGGTGAACCTGCTGGGTCCCTCCTTTAACTCTATTTGCACAGGCTATGTGCAGCATAGTGATAATGTCACTGCTATTTTTACTAGGTAGTAGCTGGGTTTCAAGGGAATTTTGTGCAAAGTGTTTTTTTTTTATAGTTTGTGGCCATTATGTTAAATATTTCAATAATATTTTTATTTCCAGGGTTCGGCTTTAAAAGTATCTCATTCTTTGTAAGTGTGCTTTTGCATACAATGGGATCAATTTCTGTTTAAATAGACACTTCAGATTCAATAAACAGTGCAAAAATAATCGCATGATAGTGTTAAAAATATACCAGCTAAGATATGCCAGAGTCCCAAATAGCAAAATGAACTCCCTGGTAAACCCATCAACTAGAATAATTAGCTGTCAATATATGATTAAAGTCAGTTCTGCCAACCTTAGTATCATTAGCATATGTTTTTTCCTATACTTGCTATATATACAAACACAACACCATTCACTGTTTCACGGATCAAGCCCAGAGACCAGTAGCTATAGCAGTAAAGAGGCTCCCACCGAGCAGTAGGATAAGTATACAAGTAGGTCACCCTGGTAGATGATGTTGGATCACCCGAGGTGCAAGATCTTTGAACTAAACTGTATTTATCAGGGCTCCTGATGGTGGAGATGGGTTTTGCTATGGTTAGTATAAGGTGGCGGTCCTCAAGATCTCCTCACCAGGAGCTGAGCAAGCAGAAGCACAGTCAGTAACATGTTTGAATTTTTCTTAATTTCATTACCTGTTGGTCCAGTGTGTACTAGCATTTGTTCACATCAAAACTGTCTCTTCCCTTAAACAGGTCTGAGAATGCAAAAGCAACTTAAAAGAGAAGTATGGGAAATATTTTTTTTTTGGTAATCATACTTACCTAGCTGGAGCATGCAGCACCAGTCCGATGCTGTATCTGTCCTCCGCCGGCTCTAGGTTTCAGCTGAATTCAGTTCATCTTGAACCAACTGTCATATAATAGCATGTCAGCATCCTGCAATCATGTGACAGTTTCACACAGTTAAGAATGAGCTACGATTTGGATTGAACTCGGTTCGGCCCAAACCTGTAAGAAACTGTCACATCATAGCAGGACGCTGACATGCTATTATATAACAGTTTCCCATTGGTTTAGGATGAACTGAGTTCAGCTGAAACCTAAGCTTTTGCCTAATCACAATCAGTGATTTCCCATTACAATATGATGGAAATGCTCTCTTGTCAATTAAAGTATATCTAGACTTAAAGTGTAACTAGAGGCAACATTTTTTTTTTTCATTTTGGATAGAGCAGAGGGAGAAAGGGTGGCTTTAAAGCTTCACACAGGTTTGGGCCAAACTGAGCTCATTTCAAATCTTAGCTCATCCTTAATTGTGATAAAGTGTAATGCTGTATCTTGTTGGAACTAATTACTTGTCAGGGCCCATTCACACTGTTGTGTTACTGCAACGCATGTTAATTGCCACCCATTTTTAATGGCACCTCAACACACTAAGGAAATGCACATGTGCTGCAGTGCACAGTAATGTCTGGCAATACACTACTGTGTGTTACAGTATGTTAAGTTACAAAAAATGATGCATGGTTGACTTATTGGATGTTTTGGTGCATTGCGGGCCCATGCATTTGGACTGCCATACTACAATGCACGTTGATGCACCATGTACATGCAATGCACCAGGATGCCAGCGTATGAATGGACTCTTAATTTTTAAACAGCCAGATTGAGGGGGGGCGCTTATCCAAAGCATATAAGATACTGCCTTCCCCATGTGAATGTGTAAGATGTACCCTATTCATTCACAAAAAAATGTAAGTAGTAAACTAAGATACACTTTTTGACAAGTCCTTTAATTAAAAAAAAAAAAAAAAGAAAAAAAATGTAATATAAATCCATCATGAAATACTTCATCTATGACATTAAAAAGTGTGTTGTGTTTATTTAATATTTACATTCACATAGGGGCAGTATTCAGGGACCACCTTATTTTGAAAGGGGGGTCCAGTTTCCAATAAGTCCCCATCTGCAGACCCCACAATCATTGGGCCAGGGAGCTCCTTCTCCTCACCAAGGAGCTGTGCCAGAGAGGTCTCAGATTTGGGGGGTGGGGGATGCTTTTTTTTTTTAATCTTGTCTTCTGTGGGGTTCCCCCTCAATATCCATAACAGACCCTTATCTGAGCATGCAGTCTAAAAGGCCAGGGAAGGGGGGGAATGGAAAATGGGGGGCTGCTCTCCTTTAAGACCCATATCAGAAGTTCTTTGTATGAATGTTGGGGGTGACAACATGGCATTTTTTGTTTGTTTTACACTATCTTCACCCCCTTTGTTTACAATCAGCTGTCAGTCGGGAATCCCTGGCAAACAGCTGAATAGGCCAAGGGGATGAATCATGGTTGTTAGGACATCGGCAGCTGCTGGCTCCCCAACAACCTGGAGCAGGAAGCTGTCACAATTAGCAGCTGTAGTAATTTTTTGATTGCTGGTAACTCAGTCCAAACCAGGGTTCAGACGAAACCGTCAGCTCATCTCTACTTCTGGTCAATGTATGCTATCTTTTCAGTTGATCTTTTAAAAACGTTAAAGTTATGTTCATATAACTTTTATCCTTTTCCCCCTTGTTGTTCACTGAGGACTGAGGGGAGCAGGAGCTCTCAATGTGCTGATATCAGTTGTCTGGAGAGTGACAGAGGGACATTAAAGGAGTTCTATAGTCACAACATACATTTTCATTTTTTTTAACATCAGCATTGTAATAGCAGTACAAATAATAGTTATTTTTGAAAATACAAAATAATCTTTCTTGAAAAATCTTCTTTCGTTTTATGAGTGCTGCCTGTCTGCTGGCCATCTCTTTCCATAACTTCCTGAATTCCTTGCATACTTTGCAGCTTATTCTCTGCTCATTCTTTTGGTTTACTTTCAAAAATTAAGGACTACGTATGCCATGGTACCTTAATGCCTGCTAGCGGTAATTCCGGTTCTACAGCACCTCTATAGTTCAGAAGGCAGGCTCTGTGATTTCTCTGACACAGCAGTGCCTACCCACAGGACAGAGTTAATATGTGTCAGAAAATTCAAGGAAGTAAATGTGTGGGATCTTCACAAACTAAGTTTACAAACTTTAATGGCATTCGGATTAATAGGAGTAGGCTAAAAATAATTAAAACTCAATTGATTTAAAAAATTTTTTGTTTTTAAATTTGAAAGTGGTTGTTAAACCACTTTCACATGTTAATAGAATCAATTTTGTTTCCTAATAGAGTGCCCCCATCTGTGTTTGATTGAAAAAAATCCTCCTTCACCGTATTTCACAGCATCTCCCAGCGCCCATGTAACTGGAAGTGTCTCCTCTCTGCCCGTCTGACAGAAGCAGCAGGCAGGGCCGAGGTTTCCCTGCTGATGTCAGCGTGACGCGAGGAGGAGAGGAGAGAGGAGGCACGGCCGGTCACGTGACCGCCGTGAGATACAGTAAAGTTGGATTTTTTAAAAAAGAAACAAAGAGACAGGGGGGGCCTCTATTAGAAAACAAAAGGGATAGTATTCAAATAGATTGGATATTCCTGCAGCAGGAGGGGGATGGGGCGGCACTGTCACTAGGTGACACACAGAGAGGGGAGGGGGAAGATAGAGGAGACAGACACAGGAGAGCAGGCTGCAGATGACTGAGGCACTTATACAGAACACAATGTCTGGGCTCAGCAGCCATGATTATCGTGGTCTATTTGCATAGGGGTGGGGAGAAACTGGCAGGATCAGACAGGTTTTTTAGGTGTTACAGGGGGCCAAATTACATAGCGCAAGCGCTGTGCTGTATCAAACTTTTTTAAGGAGCAGGATCCATATTTTTTTGGGGGGTTAACAAACGCTTTAACTATAGAAATAACAAGACAGTCTGCTGGGACTAGAAACACCTGTGCGACACTGACTGTCAAGCATCAGGAATTTTAACTAGAGATCTAGAAGATTTTAGAGGATAACTTAATGGACTGGGAGTCAATACACCCCATGCTAGCCCTGCTATGCATTACATTTGAAAGTGGAGTTTCACTTTAAGTTTAAGGATCCTTGTTCTTGATGATTTTGTGAGCCAATGTGTAAGAAAGGAGTCCCAATATCTGCAGTTTTTTACATTTTTTAGGTCCCTTATGGTTTGGCTAAACTGATTTCTTTGCATTTTTAAACATACTCACCTTGCAGACTATACAGAAATTCCAACTTGTAAAAATCAATAACTCTCCTTGCTATTCCAGGCATGCATATGCAATTTCAACAAGACAGTACGGCATATTCACATTTTAAAAATGTCAAGTTTAAAAAAAAATATTATTCCATCAGCTGCCAGGATGAAAGTGCATGGAAAATAATCAAACTGCATAGAACAGTGATAAAGTGCCCTCTAACGAGCGTGTATGTAAACTGCACAAAACACACACTAGTTCTTATGCATGAAAATTAGTCCAGTCTTTATAGTAGAGCCACATTGTTAAAAGAACTCTGGAATGCTTTAAAAAATAGAGAACACTAAAAGATTTTACTGTGCATTTGTATTAACCTTTAATAGGCTTAATGCCTGGCATACAATTTATATATGCATACTGTATATTATTATATAAGTGATATTTCTAAAACCGTTGCATTTCTACTAAATAAATGTAGATGTAAACCATAACTAAATGACATTTAGTTTCCTAAAGCACAGTTTCTCATAAATACATGCTACTTTTTAAAAGAAATATTCCTTTTCGTTTTCTTTTCATTTTCTTTTCTTTTCAGGGGGCTAAAAAATACATCAGCAGGACCCTGTGAAGAAAACAACCTTATACTTACCTGTTCAGCAGCTGTTGCACTGAAAGTCTGCTCTATATCCAAGTCACAGCTGCCAATCCAATCGACTAATATATAGTGTGTCAAGTAGCAAGTCACCCCCTCTAGCCGTTCTGGTTCCGCCTGATGATTCCTGGTCACAGAACACAATAAGGAGGTAGGGGGTCAACAAACAAACACAAACGTTTTTACTAGCAATATTAATGACCATCACAATTTTTTATATTTAATGTTTTATATTATAATTGTTAGTACCCTTGCACATAATTACTCCATAACTCTAATACAAGCTTCTTTAACCACTTGCCATCTGACAAGTGTACTTTAAAAGCTGGGTGGCTCACTCTTGAGGGTGGGGGGCATTTTAAAACTGCTTATACGTAATCTCTAGTGAGCACAGTCACGCACCCTGTGATCACCATGTCCTTCGGGGCACAGCAGATCGCAGAGTGGGGTGAATTCCTGATCACCACCACACCAGTCCCAGTGTCACCAGACAAGTGCAGCCAGCCACAGTATTCCTGATTGCTGCCACACCAATACAGTGTCAACATACCAGTGCAGCCCTCCACAATGTCCTTGATCACTACCACACCAGTCCCAGTGTCACCTGACCAGTGCAGCCAGCAACAGTGCCCCTGATCATCACCCCACTAGACCAATGCAGACAGCAACAGTGTTTGTTATCACTATTACATCAGTCCCAGTGCCAGCAGACCAGTGCAGCCAGCACGAATGTCCCTGATCATCACCACCCCAGTCAGACCAGTGCAGACCAGTGCAGAAAGCATCAGTCTTCCTCACTGTTACCATACTAGACCAGTGCGGCCAGAAACAGTGTTTCTGATCACTTATACACCAGACCAGTGCAGCCAGCAACAGTGTTTCTGATCACCATTACACCAGTCCCAGTGCCACCAGACCAATGCAGCCAGCAACAGTGTCCCTAATTGCCACCATACCAATACAGTGTCGCCAGACCAGTGCAGACAGCATCAGTATTCCTGATTGTCACCCCACTAGACCAGTGCAGCCAGCAACAGTGTTTCTGATCACCTACACAACAGACTATTACACCAGTCCCAGTGCCCCCATACCAATGCAGTGTCCCTGATCGCCACCACACCAATACAGTGTCAACAAACCAGTGCAGCCATCCACAATGTCCTTGATCACTGCTATTCCAGTCACAGTGTCACCAGACCAGTGCAGCCAGGAACAGTGTTCCCAATCGTCACCCCACTAGATCAGTGCAGCCAGAAACAGTGTTTCTGATCACCTACACACCAAACCAATGCAGCCAGCGACAGTGTTTCTGATCACCATTACACCAGTCCCATCAGACCAGTGCAGCCAGCAACAGTGTCCCTGATCATCACACCAGTACAGTGTCACCATACCAGCGCCACCAGCCACAATGTCCTTGATCACCATCACCCCAGTCAAAGTGTTGGCAGGCCAGTGCAGCTAGCAACAATGTCCCTGATTTCCACCCCTCCAATACAGTGTCATCATACCAGTGCCACCAGCCACAAAGTCCTTGATCACCACCTTCCCAGTCACAGTCTCGGCAGACCAGTGCAGCAACAGCCTTCCTCATCGTCACCACACTACACCAGTGTGGCCAGCAACAGTGTTCCTGATCACCAGCACACCAGACCAGTGCAGCTAGTAACAGTGTTTCTGATCACCTACACACCAGACCAGTGCAGCCAGTAACAGTGTTTTTGATCACCATTGCATCAGTCCCAGTGCCACCAGACCAGTGCAACCAGCAACAGTGTCCCTGATCGCTACCACAACAATACAGTGTCAACATACCAGTGTAGCCATCCACAATGTCCTTGATCACCACCACACCAGTCACAGTGTCCCCAGACCAGTGCAGCCAGCAACAGTGTTCCCCATCGTCACCCCACTGGACCAGTGCAGCCAACAACAGTGTTTCTGATCACCTACACACCAGACTGGTGCAGCCAGCAACAGTGCTCTGATCACTACTGCACCAGTCACAGTGTCGACAGACCAGTGCAGTGGGCAACAGTCTTCCTCATCATCATCACACTATACCAGTATGGCCAGTCAGAGTGTTCCTGATCACCAACACACCAGCTTAGTGCAGCAAGCAACAGTGTTCCTGATCGCAGCTAGACTCAACCCAGTGTCACCAGACCAGTGTAAGTCAGCAACAGTGTTTCTGATTGTCGCCACAACAGTCCCATTGTCTCCATTCCAGTGTAAGTCATCAACAGCTTTCTGGATCGCTGCCACACCTGTCCCAGCATCACCAGACCAGTGCAGCAAGCAACACTGTTCCTGATAGCCGCCACACCAATCACAGTGTCACAAGAACAAGAGTATTCCCTTATCACTGTCGCATCAGTGCCAGTCTCCCCACAACCATTGCAGTCAGCAACAGTTTTTCTGATCGCTGCTACACCAGTGCCAGTGCAGCCAGCAACAGTGTTCCTGATTGCCACAACACCAGTGCCAGTGTTGCCAGGCCAGTGCAGCCTTTAACAGTGTTATTGATTGCTGCTAAACCACTCTAATGCCCCGTACACACGGTCGGATTTTCCGATGAAAAATGTCTGATCGGAGCTCGTTGTCGGACATTCCAACCGTGTGTGGGCTCCATCGGACATTTTCCATCAGATTTTACGACACACAAAGTTTGAGAGCAGGCTATAAAATTTTCCGACAACAAAATCCGTTGTCGGAATTTCCAATCGTGTGTACACAAATCTAACGCACAAAGTGCCACGCATGCTCAGAATAAATAAAGAGATGAAAACTATTGGCTACTGCCCCGTTTATAGTCCCGACGTACGTGTTTTTACGTCACCGCGTTCAGAATGATCGGATTTTCCGACAACTTTTTGTGACCGTGTGTATGCGAGACAAGTTTGAGTCAACATCCGTCGGAAAAAATCCTAGGATTTTGTTGTCGGAATGTCCGATCAATGTCCGACCGTGTGTACGGGGCATTAGTGTCACCCACCAGTGTAAGCAAGCAAAAGGGTTCCTGAAAGCTGCCACACGAATGACAGTGTCACCAGACAAATGTTAGCTGGCAACATTGTTCCTGATTGCCACAACACCAGGGCCAGTGTCACTAGAACAGTGTAAGCCTTCAACAGCGTTCCCAATCCTCAACATACCAGACCAGTGCAGCAAGAAACAGTGTTCCTGATCACTGCCATGCCAGTCCCAATGTCACTTGACCAAGTTAAGCCGGCAACAGTGTTCTCAATTGCTGCCACTCCACTCCCAGTGCCACAATACCAGTGTAAACCAGCAATGGTGTTCCTGATTACCGCCAACCCAGTTCCAGTGTCGCCATATCAGTGTTCCTGTTCACCGCCACTTCAGTACAGTGTCACAAGACCAGTTTAAGCCAAACATTTTTCTGATCACTGACCGAAGTCCCAGTATCACGCCCGGATTTACTCCCTTTGCAGCCCCAAGGCCGGGTCCTTCAATGCCGCCCCCCCCCCCACACCCATTCATATCCTTTATCGATGACTGCTACAATAGATTGATTAAAAAAAATATCTCCACACATGAGAACACTGAAAATAACTGGCTTTAATTAAATGATTTTTCACGGGCGATTTTTCAGGGCAATGGCTGGTGTTCGTGTTTCAATCATCCCCGGCACCATGGTTGTTATGGTGTCAGGATGATTGAAACGCATTATTTCTATCATTGCATTGTAATATAAAATGAAATAGTTTAACTCACCATAATGCAGAATCATTGGGAGCCCTGAGCGTGTCACTTGCCACTATCGCTTGTCACTTGCCACGCTGCCTGCCACAAGATGGGGATGTCACTTGCCACGCTGCCTGCCACCAGATGGAGCTGTCACTTGCCACGCTGCCTGCCACCAGATGGGGATGTCCCTTGCCACGCTGCCTGCCACCAGATGGGGATGTCCCTTGCAACGCTGCCTGCCACCAGATGGGGATGTCACTTGCCACGCTCCATGCCACCAGATGGGGATGTCACTTGTCACTATGCCTGCTACCAGATGGGGATGTCACTTGCCACGCTGCCTGCCACCAGATGGAGCTGTCACTTGCCACGCTGCCTGCCACCAGATGGAGATGTCGCGTGCCATGCTGCCAGCCACCAGATGGGGATGTCCCTTGCCACTATGCCTGCCACCAGATGGAGATGTCACTTGCCACTATGCCTGCCACCAGATGGAGATGTCACTTGCCACTATGCCTGCCACCAGATGGGGATGTCACTTGCCACTATGCCTGCCACCAGATGGGGATGTCACTTACCACTATGCCTGCCACCAGATGGGGATGTCACTTACCACTATGCCTGCCACCAGATGGGGATGTCACTTACCACTATGCCTGCCACCAGATGGGGATGTCACTTAACACTATGCCTGCCACCAGATGGGGATGTCACTTACCACTATGCCTGCCACCAGATGGGGATGTCACTTACCACTATGCCTGCCACCAGATGGGGATGTCACTTACCACTACGCCTGCCACCAGATGGGAATGTCACTTGCCACGCTGCCTGCCACCAGATGGAGATGTCACTTGCCACACTGCCTGCCACCAGATGGAGATGTCACTTGCCACGCTGCCTGCCACCAGTTGGGGATGTCACTTGCCAAGCTGCCTGCCACCAGATGGGTATGTCACTTGCCATGCTGCCTGCCACCAGATGGGGATGTCACTTGCCACTATGCCTGGCACCAGATGGACTGCAAAAAGTCTCATATATGTAGTATTCCCATACTTAGGGGAAGTAGCAGAATGTGTTGCGGTGTAGTGTGTAATTTGAATTATGTCCATGTCGTGTGGTAGATTTTATCATATTACAACTTTGTGAAAAAAAATGTATATTCTTTCTGCATTTTTCAAACTGGAGTCTTCAAAAGCCTCCCCATGCCTCTTAAACATTACCTTGGGTGTTTACTCTTTAAAAAGTAGTCATTTTGTGAATGTTTCTAATGTCTACTTCCAGGCCTCCAAAAATGTGATAGGTAGTCAGGAAATTAGATGCCTAATTTATGCTGCTTGAAGGTGCTCCTTGGATTTTGGGCCCATTGTGGCTAGGCTGCAAAAAGGTCTTCCACGTGTGTGCAAAACAAAATAAATTTTCTTAATTTTCCAAAAACTTGTGACAAAAAAATTTAGTCTTGAAAAGTCTCACCATGCCTCTGATTAAATATGTTGAAGGGTATACCTTCAACATCTGGGTATTTTTTAGGGGTTTCTTCTGTTCTGGCACTTCAAGACCTCATGAAGTGTGATAGGTGATCAGGAAATCCGATGCATTATTTATGCCCTTTAAAAGCCTGAAAGCTCTCCTTGGAAGAAACAGAAAAATGCTTCTGAGTGCAATGTTTATTGTACAGTAATATAAAGTATTCCAACACTTACATATAGGTAAGGGATGATGAGTATAAGGAAGGAATTCTCCCGGGATCATTAACAACAGCGTCTCCTAAGTGAGCTGGGAACGCGCCGCAAGTACCACAGTGAAACAGGAAGGGATGCCAGCTACTCCTGTGTGATGGCTGGGTAACCTGTAGTGATCGGCTTGGAGCGAGGCACCTCTTGGTGTATGACGTCACCGGGGTATGGAGAATCACAACGTGTTTCAGAGCATGTAAAGCTCTTACGGAGCATCCTCGCTCCTTTCTCAAGTGATATGGGGAAAGGAAAGGAATGAGCTTTATATGCTCTGCAGAAAAAGGAAGTTAATTGGCCAATTAACTGTCAGGTTGCCAATAGCTAAATTGCGAATGACAGGCTATGCATAGAAAGGGACTAATGTTAACCACTTGAATACCAGGCACTTTCCCCCCTTCCTGCTCAAGCAAAATTTTCAGCTTTCAGAGCTGTCACTTTTTAAATGACAATTGTGCGGTCATGCTACACTGTACCCAAACAAAATTTTTATCAGTTTGTTCCCACAAATAGAGCTTTCTTTTGGTAGTATTTGATCATGGCGTTTTCTCCTTCACTGATGGGCACTTATGAGGCTGCACTGATAAGGTGGCACCGATGAGGTAGCACAAATGAGGTGGCACTGATAGGCGGAACTAATGGGCACTGATAGGCGGCACTGATATGCAGCACTGATGGGCATTGATAGAAGGCACTGGTGGGTACTGATGCGCACTGATAGGTGACACTGATGGGTACTTATGGGTGGCACTGATAGGCGGCACTGATGGCACTGGCAGACATTACTGATGGGCACTGATTGGCATCTGCCTGGGCACTGATTGGCATCTGCCTGGTTGTCCAGGGTGGCATAGCTGGTGGGCGTCCTTTGTGGGCATCCCTGGTGGTCCTGGGTGGGGGGCTGCGCTGATAAACAATCAGCACAGACCCCCTCTGTCAGGAGAGCCACTGATCGGCTCTCCTCTACTCGCGTCTGTCAGACAAGAGTGAGGAAAAGCTGATGAACAGCTCTTCCTGTTTACACTGTGATCAGCCGGGATTGGACATGGCTGATCACATGGTAAAGAGCCCCCTTCAGAGGCTCTTTACCGAGATCGGTGTTGTGTGAAACCACACCACCGATCGCCACCTTTCGCCCCCTCCGCCCGCCCGGGCGCGCGATCGCAGCTTATCCTGCTGGATGTCATATGACACCCGGTCAGGATAACTGAATCACCGCCCGACCATCATTTTGCTATAGGCCTGGGCGAGAAGTGTTAAGAAATCCATCAGATAGAATTTAATATAGTAGAAAAAATTCATTCTTGGATAGAAAATTATAGATAAAAATTCATAGATCAAATTGAAAGCACTCCTTGGGTTGTTGTCCTCTCTATGCATTCAGGCAGCAAAACAGTCTCACACATGTGGTATCCATATACTCAAGAGTAGTATAAGAATATTTTTGGTGGTGTAATTGTAAGTATGCCCGTGATGTGTGCAAGAAATAACTTATTAAAAAAAATTACATATTTTATTTTAAATAAAAGCTCATTCTATTTACTTTGTTATATATATATATATATATATATATATATATATATATATATATATATATATATATATATATATATATATATATATATATATATATATATATATATATATATATATATATATATATATATAAAATTAATTTGGGTAAAGTGTTGCATGACTGAAAAATGGCCTAGACAGTTGTGGCTTTTTTTTTTTGCAGAACTACAAACAGCTGTCATTTTTAGCTGAGGATTTACTCTGGGATTTCTACAGTTTAATAAAGACTGATAGGCATACAGGGTTGATAACAGTGCTGTGAATAATGAAAAGCAGCTCTGGGGGCAATAAATCTAAACTAGGACCTCTAAACGAATTGTCCCTACTGCACAGTCTGCAAAGGGAATTTGTAATTAGCAATGACCATTCTGATGTCTCCTGTTGTATGTCTAATATCAGCTGCTCTTGATTGGATAACACGGGGTACAGGGTCAGTGTCAACAGTAACGTTAGCAATCCTTAATGCAGTAATGCATGTGTTATCCTCACATGTGCATCAATTTTCTATGTTTAAATTACCTTAACAACCCCCCTAATAGAGCCCCCTGTTCCGCCAGACCTCATAGCAGCCATGACTATTTTACGCAGCTAATGAGAACGCAGCTTAAGCAACTGTAATTGTAACCTTGATTTATTTTTTTCCTAGATTAGATGCCATGATGCTAATTTCATAGTTTCATAGTTGGTAGGGTTGAATAAAGACACCAGTCCATCCAGTTCAACCTGTGTAAGTGTGTGTGTGTGTATTTATGTTTCTACCACTTCCCATATCCCTGTATATTGTGTTCAAAAAGATTCCCACTTCCTGCTGAAACCACCGATAGAGAAATACGAATTTGAAACTCCCTTCTACTAACAGTAAAGAACCCCCTACACAGTTTATGGTTAAAGCGCTTCTTGTTCAACTTCATTGAGTGTATTATGTGCCCCAGTCAATCACAATGCTCCAAGATACTAGCAATGCCCCAAGTTACTCACTATACTGACAATACCCTAAGTAATTCACGATACTCCAAAATCACTAACAGTACTTCAAGTTACTCGCGATGCCCCAAATTACTCCCTATACTCCAAGATACTCCTGATTACTCACAGTATTCCAAGTTGCTTGCAATGCCCCACGTTGCTCTCTATACTCACAGTACTCCAAATTACTCTTAGTGCTCCAAGTTACTCCATAATTGCTCTTGGTACTCCAAGTTATTTACAGCGCCCCAAGTTACTCCCTATACTCACAAAACTCCAAGTTACTCCACATTACTCTCAGTACTCCAAGCTACTCACAGTGCTTCAGTTTCTCTCCCTAATTCAGTGCTCCCGGAGCCAACAAATTGCCTCAGCTCCCCTGCAGGCAGTTCTTACAGCTTGTCCCATGCCCTCACAGGTTCGACACCCAGTGCCCACAGCTTCTCCTGTCCCGCACCCTCACTCACAGCCTTCCCCTTCCTCTCCCCCACACCTCACAGCGTGTCTCCTCCTCTCCTGCAACACACAACATGCCTCCTCCTCTCCTCGCTCCCCCAATACACTTCGACATGGGAGGAGGAGGAGGAGGTTTTATACTGTAATATACTGTTTGTAAGAGTTTAAGGTATTTTAGTGTGTTCTAGTTTTAAGCTTAAAAATAAATGATTTATTATCTAGCAATAAATAAAATCCATCTATTACTTTAAACCCTACATGTACTAGGGTCACATCACAGCTTTTCATTCTGTGATCCTGTCAAACAAAAGAATCTTTTTCCATAAAAGAATGCGTTTGTGACCAGAAAAAAGCATCTCCCACTGATTCCCACTTAAATAATACAGTGATCATAGGGTCAGTTCAGAGTTTTACAATTTTAATTTAAATAAAATAGAATTTTTGAACAGCTCTCAAAGAACTCTGCCCCTGCTTCAATTTTATGGCTTTTTAAGAGTGTGCGAGTCAATGTTTTCTTTTATTCATCCAACATTTTGCACCCTTTTTGTATTTACAAACGTGCTTATAAAAGAAAGAAGAATGAAAATGACAATGGTTGGGGGCATGTATGCACTGTGGTTGAAGCATTATGACAGGAAGCCGAAGTGGGCAACAACAGAAGTGACTCATAATATATCTGCTGTGGCTGGAGATAATCAACACAGCAGTTTTAAGCTTCGACTGTCAGAAATGTAATTATACATTTAGGGTCCATGCACATTGTTTTATTTTAAAATGCATGCCTTAAAGTGGTTGTAATCCCTCACTTTTAACAAGTGCAGTAAACAGCCTCGGATGATACACAGAGATGAAACAAATCTGCCTACACAGGTTTTGTTTGTTTATCTGCAGTCTTCTCTTCGCTACAACCGTTCAAAAGGACAGAAAAAAAAAGTGTTAAAATCTTTTTTCATATTTCAGGAGTACAGAGGAGGGGCGGAGAGGCGGCAAAGGTATTGAGACGCCTGACTTTACACGCACATGAACTTTAATGGCATTATTCTTAGTTTGTAGAGTTCAATATTGAGTTGACCCACCCTTTGCAGCTATGGTGCTACAGGTCAGTTTAAGCGACAGGTAGAGGCAAATGGTCCAGGCAGAAAGCAGGAACATGGTGCATAAACAGGCCAGGGTCAGTGCAGACAGCAGGCTGACATCCAGGCAGCAGGCAGGAACATAGTCCATAAACAGTCCATGATGAGTACAGGCAGCAGGCAGAGACATGGTCAACATGGTCAGCACAGCCAAAGTATTGGCCCAGGCAACAGGCAGGAACATAGTTCATAAACAGGCCAGGGTCAGTACAGGCAGCAGGCAGAGGTGTGGTTCGACAAACAGGTCATAGTCAGCTCAGGTGGCAGGCAAAGGCATGGTCAATAAACAGACTAGGGTCAGTGCAGGCAGCAGGCTGACTTCCAGGCAGCAACATAGTCCATAAACAGTCCAGGATCAGTACAGGCAGCAGTCAGAGACAAGGTCAGCACAGCAAAAAGTTTGGTCCAGGCAGTAGGCAGGATCATGGTCCATAAACAGGCCAGGGTCAGTGCAGGCAGCAGGCTTACATCCAGGTAGCAGGCAGGAACATGGTCCATAAACAGTCCAGGATCAGTACAGACTGCAGGCAGAGACCTGGTCAGCACTGCCAAAGTATTGATCCAGGCAGCAGGTAGGAACAGGTTTCATAAACAGGCCAGGGTCAGTACAGGCAGCAGGCAGAGACATGCCCAGCACAGCCAAAGTATTGGCCCAGACAGCAGGCAGTAACATGGTCCATAAACAGGCCAGGATCAGTGCAGGCAGCAGGCTGACATCCAGGCAGCAACATGGTCCACAAACAGTCCAGGATCAAGACAAGCAGCAGGCCGAAACATGGTTAGCACAGCCAAAGTATTGGTCCAGGAAACAGGCAGGATCATGGTTCATAAACAAGCCAGGATCAGTACAGGCAGCAAGCAGAGGCGCCATCAAAAAACAAGCCAGGGTTAGTATAGGCAGTAGGCTGAGACATGGTCAGCACAGACAAAGTATTGGTCCAGGCAGTGTGCAGGAACATGGTCCATGAACAGTCCATGATCAGTACAGGCAACAGGCAGAGACATGGTCAGCACAGCCAAAGTATTGGTCCAGGCAGCAGGCAGGAAGATGGTTCATAAACAAGCCAGGATCAGTACAGGTAGCAGGCAGAGGTGGAGTCTATAAACAGGCCAGGGTCAGTTCAGGCAGCTGGCAGATGAAAGGTTAATTAACAAGCCATGGTCAGTTCAGGAGGCAGAGGGATGGTCAATTAACAGGCCAGGGTCAGTTCAGGTGGCAGGCATGGGCATGGTCGAAAAACAGGCCAGGGTCAGATGGCAGCAGGCAGAAACATAGGCCAGGGTCAGATGGCAGCAGGCAGAAACATGAGGCTTATGGCTTCAGACCTGGACATAGGGGTAGAGGATTCCTCCCACCCAAAGCTCTTCAAAGCCTCCGGACTCCAGACCCTGATCCAGAAATTACAAAATCTGGAGAAAACAAAAAAATACGTTTTTCTCCACTCGGAAACACTTCTCTGGCTGGAGCATCTCACATACGTGAGACCCTTGTGTTATCCTGAATCCCCCTACTACAGTGGCAGAGCAAAAGGTCAGTCCAAGCGGTAGTTAAAAACCATGGTCAATTAACAGGCCGAGATAGTTGAAATGAAAGATAGAAACATGGTTGGTAAACAGGCCAGGGTCAATGAAGGCGGCAGGCAGAGGCATGGTCCATAAACAGGTCATGGTCAGTTTAGGTGGCAGGTAGAGGTATGGATGATAAACAGGCCAGGGTCAGTTCAGGCGAAAGACAGAGGCATGGTCGATTAATAGGCCATGGTCAGTTCAAGCAGTAGGCAGAGCCATGGTGGATTAACAGGTCAGTTCAGGCGACAAGCAGAGGCATGGTCCATCGAGGCAGTAGGCAAATCTTTAGCACAGAGGACATTAGAAATAGTTCAAAGCATAGACCTGGTTGGGAGGGACATTGGTAACAATTAAAATGGATGTCTTACTTAAAGCGGAGTTCCACACAAAAATGGAACTTCCGCTTTTCGGAACCCTCCCCCCCTCCGGTGTCACATTTGGCACCTTTCAGGGGGGGAGGGGGGTGCAGATACCTGTCTAAGACAGGTATCTGCACGCACTTCCAGCATAGACTCCCATGGGAGTCTATGCCTCTTCCCGTCCCCACCGTGCTGTCTGCTGGGAACACACAGCTCCCAGGAGAGAGCGGGGACCACTTGGGACGCGCAGCGCGACTCGCGCATGCGCAGTAGGGGACCGGGAAGTGAAGCCGCAACGCTTCACTTCCTGATTCCCTCACCTAGGATGGCGGCGGCAGCTGCCGAGAACCGAGCGGGTTCTCGGCGTCCCCTGCCGACATCGCTGGACCCTGGGACAGGTAAGTGGCCATGTATTAAAAGTCAGCAGCTGCAGTATTTGTAGCTGCTGGCTTTTAATATTTTTTTTTTTGGCGGTGTGGGTGAACCCCCGCTTTAACTCCCTCTCTGCTGCATACTCAACATTTTTTTGAGGCATCTTTAATCTGTTTCTATGTGTGGGATATTCTCTGGAAATATATCACTCATGTAGCCTGCTCACAGCATCCAAGTGCATCAAATGTTTTCTGGTGGAGGGCCTTGCTGGTAAATAAGGGCTGTGATAGTATCCTCTTGAAATTTGAGAAAGAAGGTGGGTCTTTTTTTGGACTTGTGATAGATGGCATAGGAATTATAAAATGGCAAATGGAAAAGGTACAGTAGTTGGAAACTTTTTGTATCAGTAGCGGAACCTTCTAGTTGCTAAATAGGGCTGTCAAATTATCATATAATAATGTATAATATGTATAACATAATGTAAGAAATAAATATGTTGCGCCACCTCCTAAATCCATGCTACTTAGTACAAATCAATATAAATATAATAAACAAATGTGTTGTAAACAAACAAATTTAAAATTATTTCTCACCATGTGATCACAATATTTCATGCAATTTGCACATAGCCATAGCCATGCCCAATCAGAATGTTCCAAACAAACAAATAAATATGCAGTTCTGTGAATTCTTCACACCGTGCTCAAATATATCCTCCACAAAAATATTTGATGAATCCCTTTTGTGCCTACACGCTCACCTTTACATATGGAGCTGTATAAACGCAGGTCATAAGTGCCTTCCCCATTGGGGATCACTCCTGCTCACTCTCCATCACTGATGTTAATAATACTCCTCCTCACACATTCAGGAATGGTGGGACTTGGTATATAGATCCTTGAACATAATTAAGGGTGTGTGGTCCCTTTAAGATATTGGGCTCACCACCTCCTCCACTCTGCAACCAGGCTTACAAGACATAGAGACCTCTCATAGTGCAGTATGACTTAAAATTGCTTCTATTATAATAAAAATTGCACTTAAAAGAGAGAAATAAATGCACTTCAAAATGACAGCAGGTCCGCGGCTCCCGCGTCACTTCCGGTATTGCCTATCAACAGGGCCAGCCCAAGACATTGTGCTACCTGGGCCCAAGAATGAAATGCTGCCCCCCCCCCAAAAAAAAAAAGTCACGCCCACCAAAAGGCCCCCACATTCATTATTTTATATCATGATACCTAAAATTAAATTTATCAGAAAATCTGATGAAAAATGCCATAAATCTATTCCCTATTTTGTAGACGCTATAAAAAAAAAAAAATATGTAGCAGAATGCATATTGGCCTAAACTAAAGAAGACTTTTTTGGGGGGATATTTATTATAGCAAAAAGTAAAAAAATATTGGGTTTTTTCAAAAAAATTTCTCAAAATTGTTGCTCTTTTTTTATTTATAGCGCAAAAAATAAAAACTGCAGAGGTGATCAAATACCACCAAAAGAAAGCTCTATTTATGAGAAAAAAGTACATCAATTTTGTTTGGGTACAGCATCGCACGACCGTGCAATTGTCAGGTAAAGTAAAGCAGTGCTGTATCACAAAAAATGGTCTGATCATTAAGAGGGCAAATCTTCAGGGGCTGAAGTGGTTAATCAGGGCTGGGCAAGGCAAGTTCCTCTCAGGCTCTCATGTCTCATACAACTTGTGATGTGTGACAGTGTACTTACAGTACTCAGAATTGGACTCCTGCAGACAATGCTGCTATGGAGAACTCACTGGTGGCAGAATGGACAGGATGAGGATCAATGCCGAGCCTCCAGAACATGGACACAGTGACAGGCTGCAACACCTCAGGCAGCCACAGGTGTGATGCAGGTGGACTGTGGACAGCTACTCAGCTCACACTCGGGCACAGGCAACTCACTTCAGACGTGCTTCCTTCCCTCAGGCTCTGAGCCACGCTGAAGAAGATGGAATATGGAAGAGGTGGGTGGAAGCGGAGCTAATTGACTAGGCGCATAAGCTGAACACTCTGAATGCTGAGGCGGCTGTGGCCTCTGACGTCACTGGTTGCTAGGCGCGAGCGGCAGGCCATTCTAACTACGAAGGTACGGGCATAGGCGTGAGCAGGCAGCCTATTACATTAGGGCGTGCACCCTAAAGCTCAAACACACGTGTAATATATATATATATATATATAGGGCTTTTTTCAGGGGGAACGCAGTTCCAGCACCTTCAGCAGTGAATGTATGTAATGGCAAGGGGTGCTGGATTGTGTTACAGTGTCTATTGATGCTGGCTGCTGGGGGATCTATTGTTACTGGAGGTGTTTTTTTTTGTTTGTTAGCAGGGGTTTATTGTTGCTGGGGGGGTCTATTGTTGCTGCTGGGGGACCTATTGTGACTGGAAGCAATCTATTTTTGCAGGGGAAGATCTGTTGTTGCCGGTGGTGGATCTATTGTTGCTGGGGGGGGGTCAGTTGTTGAGGGGATTTACTATTGAGGGAGCATTCTATTGTAGCTGGCTGCTGGAGGGTCTATTGATGCTGTCTGTGGGGGGGGGGGGGTATCTGTTGTTGCTGCCAGGGGTCTATTGTTGCTAGAGGGGGGTATTTTTTGCAGGTGGTCCATTGTTGCTAGGGTGGGCGAGAAGGGGTCTATTGGTGGCTGCAGGGGATCTTTTTATACTGCTTTTCTTGTTATCATTAACAAATTTCATACAAAATACTTAGTACCACAAATGTTACTTGGTTCTGTATTTACTAAAAGGGGCAGTATTGGGAGGTGGATAGGGGGTAGAACCAAGTAATGATGCTCGGAGGTGGGTAGGAGCAGAGACAAGGGCTAACTCTGAAAGGAAGAGTTCCTGCACCTATTCTCTGAGAAAAAAAGATATATATATATATATATATATATATATATATATATATATATATATATATATATATATATATACACACACATATACACACACACACATACACACACTAGCAGGGTGTACCTTGCCAGGATACAGGTCTAATAAACAGCCAGTTCACTAATGAGTCAGCTGTGTTCTGGGCATTAAAGTGGTGTTCCGGCCGAAATGATACTTTTTAAATAAAAATACCCCTATAATACAAAAGCTTAATGTATTCTAGTAAAGTTGGTCTGTAAAGTAAGGTCTGTTTTGTTAGTTTATAGCAGTAGGTTGTTATTTTATAAACTTACAGCAGGCCGTGGCCATCTTAAGTGTGGGCATCTGAAGCCAGACTGTATTTCTTCCTGGATCTAATCCTTGCAGATCTCGCACATTCTCAGTGCAGCACAAGCAGTGTAATAGGTTTCAGGTCAGGTTTTCATAGCAATGGCTGTGTCAGAGGAAGTTGCTGCCCCTTCCCAGAAGGCATTGCAAACAGGAAATGATGCGATGGGCCGCGGCCAGGGAGGAGGAAGTTAAAAATGAATACAGCAGATATACAGTAAGTGCTGAGAAAATTTTTTTTAAATTATCCAATTCTTTTACGGTGCACAGTTTAGTGAGGGATGCTGAAGAGTTGTAAAAGTTGGTGGAACTCCACTTTAAGTAATCACCAGACCAAGGCTCTAGGCTCCCAGTTGGAGACAACTTCACCCTGCAGACAGGAGGTCTGGGCATGGGAGTCAGTAGGGCTTCACCTAGGAGAGAGGTGGGAGCCAGTGTAGCACAAGGCTACTTGCTGTACGCACAGAGGTGCTGAGTGTCCAGGTCTGTGGGAGATAGACCAAGGCCCTAAAGTATAAGGCCTGAGATGGAGAGCTGCGTTTATAAGCCAGGAGGGCTGAAAATTGTTTACTTTGGTAGCAGGAGTGAAATACTGAATACCCCTGCAAGGGAATCTTCTGTGTTTGTTTTGAACTTTCTTTTAAATTAAAGTAGGCAAAACCAACCCTGAAACAGATAAAAGCGAGTGATGGTGCCCTTAAAGTCAGGAGCAAACACCTGACTATATAATAGAGCGATAAAGAGATAGAGAGGTAGTCAAAAGTATTTCACACACACATTAACTTTAATTGCATCTTAGTGTGTAGGGTTCAATATTGAATTGGCCCACCCTTTGCAGCTATAACAGCTTCAACTCTTCTAGGAAGGCTGTCCACAAGGTTTAGGAGTGTGTCTATGGGAATGTTTGACCATTCTTCCAGAAGCGCATTTGTGAGGTCAGGAACTGATGTTGGACGAGAAGGCCTGGCTCGCAGTCTGCACTCTATTTCATCCCAAAGGTGTTCTATCGGGTTGAGGTCCGCACTCTGTGCAGGCCAGTAAAGTTCCTCCACCCCAATCTCGCCCATTCATGTCTTTATGGACCTTGCTTTGTGCACTGGTCCAAATCATTTGGTGGAAGGGGAATTATGGTGTGGGGGTGTTTTGCAGGGGTTGGGCTTGACCCCTTAGTTCCAGTGAAGGGAACTCTTAAGGCGTCCGCATACCAAGACATTTTGGACAATTTCATGCTCCCAACTTTGTAGGAACAGTTTGGGAATGGCCCCTTTCTGTGCCAACATGACTGCGCACCAGTGCACAAACAAGGTCCATAAAGACATGGACTTGGCAAGAGTGGGGGAAAATGTATTTCAAGTGCAAAAATTCACATTATAATAGTAACTAAAACATAAAATTAAGTGTAACAATCTAAAAAAAAAAAATTCCAAAGTGCTATAATGGTGTGGACCCCCCAACTAAAAAGCACTTGAAGTTAATCTATATAGCTAATATCTCCTATTATCGTTGGACGTGCCTGGACCCTCCCCTCTTCCGCATAGCTCCTTGGTCATTGTAGTCAGAGGACTGAAGGCTGCCCGTGCGCATGCGCGCAGGCGTGTTTACGTCCGCTTGGAGCCGGTGACGTCACACGCCGGCTCGTCGGAGGGTTGATTTAAACTGGCCCATCAGGCTGTCAGTTCAGCCTGAGCCGGAGGGAGACACTTGAATTGTGCCCATTTCTCTGAGGTAAGATGCCATATAACTGGATTCATTATCTTTAATCTGTTACTACGTATCTCTTAGCTTTGTATTATTATTCCCTCATTTGGAGGCTGTTGTCCCTATATTGAATCCCTTCACTGTTGGTGTCTCCACCCTTATCCTTGGGATTGGTATTCTCTCTTGCTGCGTTCATTTATAGCAAAAAACTCTTCCTACTTCATGATTTTCAGGTGCGGAGAGTTGGCCCTCCGTCACCTATTTCCTACCTTACTGTTCATGCCCAATCATCATTGCTGGTTCCTGATTATAATTCTACATCACCCTCACTTTCTCTACAGTAAAATCCACTACTTTATCTTCATTCATGACCTAGTACACTCTATACATTACTATAACAAACCCCTTTTACCATTATTTCCTAGCCTGCCTTTGCAGTTAACTCTACACAGCTCCTGATCAGAATCATCCAAATATATCCTCCCCACAGATAATTAGATTACCAAAACTACCAGAGAATTCAATGTGAGTATTTATTTTAGGAGACGTTTGTTCTCCCCCCCCCCCCCTTCTTTTTCCTTGTTTCTTTATATTAAGCCATCTATTCAATAATGTAATTTTATGGTAATTTTGCTTGTTCCCCAGTGTCCCCCTATCAGCCCTCTATGGCCATGCCAAACTGACCCCTTGGATCCGGTCTTTTGGGGCCTAGGCAGGGGCCCGGCCAGGTTCATGGGTGCAAACAATGTATAGGGTAAGTGTCCAGTCCTTCTAGGCAACTAGGTTCATATTTAAATCAACACTCTGTATGTATTATTTCATTGCATTGTTCCAGAGTGTTGTTACAACTTTGTTTCTCTTTATCTACTCAGTGGTTTCAGTAAAATAAATCTCTTGCACATCCCCTGAGGAAGCTAAAGTAGCGAAACATGTCGGGCTAGTGTGCAATATCTCCTGCTGCGATTTATCACTCACCTGTATATGATTTTGACCACCAATTGTTTATAACTTTATACTGTCCTGTAACAGTATGTTTTTTTTTTAACTGTTATGTTAATAAAAATTAGGTTTTACTTATAGTAAGTCAACTGTGCATTTTCATATTTGGCACCGTAAAAATCCCCCTATCCCCCCCTTTGATGTATCTGCCTTTATTGGGATGAGGTGTCTACAGCTAGGGTGTTGTTTTTACCAACCAGACCAAAACATTACACTGATTGGAAACACTGTATAGCACTGACAGGTGGCACTGACTGGAAACACTGGAAGGTGACATCATTGGATGCAGCCTTTCACAGCAGTCCCACAGGCAAATTTCCGGAGACAGCTGGCATGAGTGACCGTCCAGGTACAACTTGTCACTGCTGGCTGCCACCCCTCTTAAAATGCCACCTGGGACCATGGGCCCACTGGGTCCCATGGTAGGGCCGGCCCTGCCAGTAAATAACATCACCTGGCGGCTCTCCACATGTATCGTCACAGTCACGTGAATTCCTCAGGAGATAGAGGCCGGGCTCCTACAGCTTATATAATGGTGACTAAATGGAAGAAAGAAGAAGAAAGAAGAAAAGAAGAAAGAAGAAAGAAAGAAGAAAGAAGAACGAAGATTGCTATGGGGGCACCCGAGCTGAGCTGCAGCTCCTTGTATCTATTCAGATTTGGCTCTGCCCCCTCTCTCTCCTCATTGGCTAACTGACTTTGATTGACAGCCAATGGTGCCGCTGCTGTGACTCCGCCAATGAGGAGAGGAGTCTCAGACAGCCGAAGCAGTCATGGACATCGCTGGATAGAGCTGGAGCTCAGGTAAGTATAAGGGGGCTGCTGCAAAAAAACCTTCTGCCTTTACAACTCCTTTAAAAACCTACAGACCTTATCTTGTTTGTAACCCGGGGACTTCCCATCTGCTTGATATGGACTTTGGTTGCTAATGGAGTGATTCATGGGAGACACCTGGATACAGGGCACTAACCACTTTGGGAGCATTAGCATTACTGACTATATATGCAGATTAATACCAGTGTCTGCTGCCTTCTGTGTGTTCAGAATTTCCGGTCCCATATTCTGATCCCATATATATTATATCTCTTACCGCAGATCTGGATGTGGTAGGCTATACCCATGGGCCGGTAGGCGCTATCCCCATCTGGGGATTCATGTCAACCTTTTATTTTATTCTTATGATGCCTGCAGGCGCTACATATTCTCACTAAAGTTAAGAGTTACATATTACACATGCTTGAATGGTCCTGAAGAAACAGGAGTTCCACGAAACGTGTCAACCAGACCAAGCTCTTATTGAATATATACCTCTGTGCTCTCATTATATATACACTATGTATGGTATTAACTGCATTTTTTTATGCTATTAGGCATCTTTTAGCTGTAAATAAAGAGTGGGGGGGGGCTGGAAGGGATTTAGCCCTATAGAGGTGAGCTAAAAAAAAAAAGGGGTTACTATTTGCATCAATTATCAATCATAAAGGTTTGCAAAAAAATAACAGCTTTATTCGGATATCACTTGAAAAAGTTATTTTAAAAAATTGATTGGTTGGAAGTGCAATACAATAACACAATTAGTTTCAAACAAGAATTGAAAGAGACCCCTCAAACAATTTAAACATACAGGACAAACATAAAAACACACAAGTGCAACTGGCCAAGTCCGAGCGTATTGTTTTAGTCCTCTGCTACCCTACACCATTATACAATTAAATTGGATAGTATAGGATCATAATGTGTTCCAAATCTTATTGATAATTAAACGGTCAGCAATGGGCTAAGACAACTGTGGAGTAAGGAGAGGAGGATGGTTAAATACATCATATGATCATTATTGATGATTGGAGCTAGTGACTGACTGAGTCAAGTGGTGCGGTCTTCCTTTGAGTGGGGCTGAGGAAAAAAGATTAGATCAGACAATAGAGTCATACAGTAGCCCCCTCTAGGTTTAAGTTTGACTGTGGCTATTAGCAAGTGTGTTCATGTGTTTATCCACAAGTCCAATCCTTTCCAGCTTAATTTTCAAAACATACAAAATGTTCGCTGATCACGGAGACGGTCTGTGCACCAATATTAAACTCAGATGATCACATATGTAATAGTCACTCAATGGCATATATCTGAAGCAAATGGCGTAATTCAGACAGTATAGCAAGCTAGCTTATATAGGTGTTTAACAGGTGTTTAGACTGTATAGCGGTACATTACCACCTCATTCCGGGACTGCACCGTATGTAGTTTCCACGGCTCCTATGTGCGGTTAGTTCATAATCACTTCAATGATATACGATATTATGCGGAGGGGAGAAGGTAAATCAGGATCATCGCCTCCTGCTGCAGCAGCTGCGACAGCCAATACGTGCTTAGGGCCAATTGGTTATGGCTAGTTGTTGCTGCTATCAAAGCTAATAAGCCGTGTTCGTAGGCTCCTCACTCGTATTTCTTACTTCGCATGGTGCTCCATGCCTGTAATGTCCACGGACTAGGGAGCGTTGTGAAGTCAACGCGTTTCCTCATGTCTAATGGCGTAGTTTCATCTAGGACGCTCATTGGGTTAGCCCCCACACACCCTTTTAATCATAAGCTTTCCAGTGGTAGCTATCAATGGAATTTTGATGGTTTAAAAAGGGACAGAGTCCTGTTAGTAAAAGTAAATTGTTTGCTTGGCTGTTCATCATTTTGGCTTAAATCTATCGTAACTCAGCCAAAATTCAGTGTGAGATTATATTTCAAAAGCTTGTAGAAAAGGCTGTCATATTTTGTAGACACAGGGGGGTAAAAACAAGATAGAGTTGGTCAGAAGGGTGCAAAAAAAAAGGAGGGAAATAGAGGGGAATTTGAGGAAAGGCTAGGCAAATCGCATGCTGTGATGAGTGGACATTGAATAACAAGTAACAACGGCTTGCATCAAGGAAGTCCCCCCAGGAGAAATTCGGGCGATTTTCAAAGTAAGCAAAAAAAGGAGAAATATTTTTTTTTCTCTGTCTCTGTTTTTTCTCTTGTCTCTGACTCTGTCCCTTTTAAACCATCTAAATTCCATTGGTAGCTACCACTAGAAAGCTTACGATAAAAAGGGTGTGTAGAAGCTAACCCAATGAATGAAGCTACGCCATTAGACATGGCGAGACGCGTTGACGTCACAACGCTGCCTAGTCTGTGGATGTTACAGGCATGGAGCTCCATGCGAAGTAAGAAGTGCGAGTGAGAAGACTACAAACACGGCTTAACAGCTTTGATAGCAGCAACAACTAGCCATAACCGATCAGCCCTAAGCACATATTGGCTGCCACAGCCGCTGCAGCAGGAGGCGATGATCCTGATTTACCATCTCTCCTCATATGTGATCATCTGAGTTTAATATTGGTGCAGAGACCGTCTCCGTGATCAGCGAACCTTTTGTATATTTTGAAAATTAAGCTGGAAAGGATTGGACTTGTGGATAAACACCTGAACACACTTGCTATTAGCCACAGTCAAACTTAAACCTGGAGGGGGCTACTGTGACTATTGGTGCACCCCCCTTGTCTGATCTAATCTTTTTTCCTCAGCCCCACTCAAAGGAAGACCGCACCACTTGACTCAGTCAGTCACTAGCTCCAATCATCAATAATGACCATATGATGTTTTTAACCATATTTATTCACCAATTTTATTTATTCTTTCTCAATGACTAGCACACGCACAGTTGTCTTAGCCCATTGCTGACCATTTAATTATCGATAAGATTTGGAACACATTATGATCCTATTCTATCCAATTTAATTGTATAATGGTGTAGGGTAGCAGAGGACAAAAACAATACGCTCTGACTTGGCCAGTTGCACTTGTGTGTTTTATGTTTGTCCTGTATGTTTACATTGTTTGAGGGATCTGTTTCAATTTTTGTTTGAAACTAATGTATTGCACTTCCAACCAATCAATTTTTTAAAATAACTTTTTCAAGTGATATCCGAATAAAGCTGTTATTTTTTGCAAACTTTTATGATTGATAATTGATGCCAATAGTAACCCCTTTTTTAGCTCACCTCTATAGGGCTAAATCCCTTCCCCCCTTTTTTCCCCCCACTCTTTATTTATATGCTTATGGTTACGACAACAATACCCTAACGGGTTTAGGTTTAACACTGGTCATCTAATGTATTTGACCATGTACATGTGGTAATTTGTGTGCTTCCTATCCCTCTCCCCCCTCCTCCCCTACGCTTTACATCTTTTATCTTTATAAACTTAACAAAGAACCTTTTTAATCTATATGCATTGTGTGATGTGTTCTCAAAGGCATATGTAAAGTTCCACCCCTTTTACCTGTGCCCTCTATCTTTTCCATTCAATTTGGAATGATGCCAATGAGAACACGATAAGATATGGCATCCCATTCTCAGTCCACACTATATCTCTTATTTAATATTAGTTTTAAATTGGGGTTTTTACCTTGTTTTTTTTTTCAGGACAAATTGGGCTTTCATTTGGTGGTAAATGGTAACTGATATCTCCTGATTTTTTTATTATCAAAGGAAAACTGGCCCAAAATAATAATAAAAAAAAAAAAAAAAAACATTTTTTATAGATTTAGCTTTATATTTCTTGCTACTACCTTCCACATTAGAACAACCAAAAAGGAATTCTCAGGTTCCCGACGGTTGCAGCAATACCACATATGTGTATGTTAGTTGTTGCTTGTACCCGTAGTGCAGCCCAGAAACAGTAGTGCGCATTTTGGTTTTTTTTTTTCTTCAATGATTTACCCAAAACACAATGACACTGATACTAATTTGAAAAAAAAGCTGTTTTAAAAAAAAAATCCTGCCCAAAATATACTGACCATGACCTTCGACACCTGTTTGACTCAAACACTAACCCTGGCCTTGACCTAGATCAAACCTTGATCTAGCAATTTTTTATTTATTTTTTAATTACTTTTATTTATTTATTTTTTACACACATTTGTTTATTTCTTTCTCCTTGCAAGGAAAGAGATACAATGCATCTCTCCATCCATTCAGAGAAAAAAAAAAAAAAAAAAAACCATAGGGGCGAGCTACACAGTGACTGATTACTGTGATAGCCAATCAGCGATCAGGTGACCCAGAACCAGGAGTTATGCGTCCCGATCATTAGTACATGACCTGGGGCTCCATGTAGGAGCCCGGTCCCTGTGCTGGGAGTGCGTTGTAGGGTGCCCTACCAGCACAAAGACAGATACTCATATAGCCCAATGGAAAAAAGGCCAGTTCAGTGAGGCCCCATATATGCGTACTGCCGGCGGGAAGGGGTTAGATAATAAGCACCTCTCATGATAACGAAAGAGGAATAAGCACCTTCAAAAAATTCTCTCTTCATGCTCTTTTCCCATGGCATTATTGATAAGCATTTGGTCGCACATAACCTCTGGCCAGATTATGATGAGTGAAGTAGTCACATATTCCTAAAAAGCAGTAATAAAGGCGTTCCTGGCCCAGGCAGCTGTGGGGTATTCTCTCTTAGCAACATTTCTCTGATTGGTCTGAAGCAAGAGGAGGAAGGGGAGTAGTGTATCTGCTTTTGGCTTAAGTCTGGGGTTATTGATGATGCAACATGCCAATATCACGTGGTCTACCCGGTCCCTCCCCTCTGGGCTTGTGAAAACTTTTTCTTGGGATGTAAGAATATGGATTATTTGCCCCCAGCTCTTCTTTGTGATGGTGACTTGCAGTGCACATCTGGGCCTGAAGCCAGTAAGTCAACCCTACACTAAGATACAGGGCCAGAACAAAGGGGTGGGTGGTTATCCAGGAGGAGCAGCTGCCCCATGCACAGCGTTTAATGTGGAGGAAGTTTGGTAAACCCTTGGCAGTAGACACCAATGACATTTTGTGATGTTACTATACTGAAATGGATTGTGACTGGCGAGCCCTCTGCTTGCAGCCACCTCTAAATGCAGCCTGTGACATGGCCTGTTATATATACATGTTGCAAGTATATGGTGCATTTTGTAGCTGTACAGGTGCTACCCCTAGACATGAGGCAATGGAAATCACCAGCAGATGTTGGACTATGGGGACTCACTAAAAACGCCAGTGAGTAGAATTCAAGGAGCTGGGAATTTGTGCTGGAGATGGTTTTATCATGGAGGTAAGGGGGAAATGTATTGGGGGGAACCTTTGTTTGGGAGGCATTTTGTGCTTTACCTACTGTTGTCCTCTACACTTGGTGTGTTATGCACTCTAAACCCAGAGCAAAGTAGGCTTAGACAGGTTTAAAAAATAAACCTACATACTCACCTCTATGATGAAACATCAGTGTGATGCTGCAGCTATCCAACTTCAGGCTCTAAGCCCAAGTACTGAGCAATTACATGACCGCTGATCGCGTAGTTCTCAGTCCATTTGGAGCACAGAGCAGTGACTTCAGGCACCACTCTGCTCCTTCAGCGTTCATTGGAGCGCCAGGCTGGAAAGGGGGAAGAGTAGCTGGCTTTGGCTCTCAGATGCACGCTGAGAGCCAGAGCTAGCTGTCAATCAGGCAGCTGAATTGATGGCAAAAATATTGTTAGGATCCTTCCAGAACCTGGAGTGCAATAGCCTGCTATAAGCTGACTTTGGGTCAAAGGGAAGCAAAAAGGACCCACAAGAGAAGTATGGCCACAAAAGCTTTGGCCATTTTTCTCTTAATACCCTCCCACTGTTGGCCCACTTTAGCCACACCCAACATTTGATGTAGCATTCTTCATGTGCTGCTATTACCCACACCCCCTGCTCTGCTCTACCCCACCCACCCCCCAATAAACGTAGATATGGCCAGTAGGGAGACACCAAATTTTATTTAGAAAATCTGGTCACCTTACTTTAAATGTTTATATTTAAATATACAATGCAATAATGAGGGCATTATCAGTTAAGGGGGAGGGGCGTTTTAGTGCAAAAAATATAAATAAATAGTCATCCCTCACTTTTGGCCCCTATCTGTATGTTGCATGTACCACTGACACGGGTGCCTACAATGGTCAGCTTTTATTCATTTATGTAAAACCTTTATCCCAAAAAACTGTTTTCTGTAACTGCTTATAAAGTGTGAGCTGGAGTTTGGCTTCAATTTGTTAGTGTATTTAAATCTGCTAGCACATATAACACTTCCCTCCCCTCAGATTGACAATGCTGCCATCCAAAGTTGCCCCCGTGCTCCTTTTTCCAGAGTGGTGACACTCTAATGCAGGAGATGTGTTACTGGTCAGATCACTGGGTGAAAACAAAAGGAAGAAAGCCCAAAAAAAGAAAACAAATGCAGTCACCACATCTAATGATTGGTAAGCTGCAATATATTCAATTTTTGCTTTTGAGTTTAATACCTCTTTAATCAGCAGCAGGAGCACTGATCAATGTATTCCAACGGGGGGGTCCAGCTGTCAGAATACAATAGTAGAGCTGAGGAGATCCCTCCATCAACATTGCTTGTGTTGATGGGAAATGTCAGTTTTGTTTTTGTTCAGCCCACTGGTTGAATGTAAAGAAAAAAAAAAAAAGAAAAACTATAGCGCCACGGCGATAATTAGCGCTAATTACAGTGAATTAGGGCTTATTGCGCTGATATGGTATTCACTATAGCGCTGGTAAAAAAAAAATACTCCCAAATTCGAATTTACTATAGTTCCCTGAAAACAAACAGCGCCCAAACCCTTACTCTGCTAAAACCTGGAGTAGTGCACATGGAAATAATGTTTAGAGCATGATATAATTGCCTAAATGGTACTGAAATATGCGGTATATTGTTTAAAGATAATCTGCTTTTAAACTGTGAAAAAGTGATTTCTACACTGAACTTTCTTTAAAAGTCTTATGCCCCGTACACACGGTCAGATTTTCCGACGGAAAATGTGTGATAGGACCTTGTTGTCGGAAATTCCGACCGTGTGTGGGCTCCATCACACATTTTCCATCGGATTTTCCGACACACAAAGTTTGAGAGCAGGATATAAAATTTTCCGACAACAAAATCCGTTGTCGGAAATTCCGATCGTGTGTACACAAATCCGACGGACAAAGTGCCACGCATGCTCAGAATAAAGAGATGAAAGCTATTGGCCACTGCCCCGTTTATAGTCCCGACGTACGTGTTTTACGTCACCGCGTTCAGAATGATCGGATTTTCCGACAACTTTGTGTGACCGTGTGTATGCAAGACAAGTTTGAGCCAACATCCGTTGGAAAAAATCCTAGGATTTTGTTATCGGAATGTCCGAACAGAGTCCGACCGTGTGTACGGGGCATTAGAAGAGATAATTTTCCTGTCTCTGTACAACTAGGTGCCAACACCACTGAGCATGCTCAGACCTGCAAATAGCTCTCATTTTAGCTCCAATGTCTTTTATATGGAGCGCTGTGTTAAAGAGCATTTATTCGGAGTGAAAATCTGCGCTATTATAGTCCAATGCAAGTTTTAGCCATTGATTCTAATGGTACAATTGTAACTTCTGCAAATAAATCATTTTCATGTTGAGATGAAATGTATCATTCTCTGAAATAAATTTTCCTTTGCAACATTGTTGCTTCTACTTAATCTATTTTGTTTTTAAGAATGCTAGACTGTGGAATGTGGAATGTTATGGTAAAATATATTTTTCTCTGTCACTTTCACTTGTTACTCTCCATCTCACAACAATCTTTACCCAAACTCACACAGGTGTCTTTACAATCCACATTGCTGATGCAAATTTATAATGAGTCACAATTTTTGTGCTTTTTATTATTTCCAAATAATCATAATTTTAGCCCAAAAAAATGTGTTATGTGTACCAACATCAGAAATCAAAATGTAATTCCCAAAAATTTAAGGGTAATATCACTATTCTACACTCACAAAGAACCACCAAATATCACAGAATAAATCAAGAATTATAGGCCGTACACACGATAGGATTTTCTGACAACAAATTTGTATGTGAGCTTGTTGTCGGAAAGTCCAACCGTGTGTATGCTCCATAGAACATTTGTTGTCGGAATTTCCGCCAACAAATGTTTGAGAGCAGGTTCTCAAGTTTTCCGACAACAAGACTTGTTGTCGGAAATTCCGACGCACAAAGTTCCACGCATGCTCAGAATCAAGCAGAAGAGCAGCACTGGCTATTGAACTTCATTTTTCTCGGCTCGTCGTCCCTGTCGTGTGTCACCACGTTCTTGACATTCGGAATTTGACAACATTTGTGTGACCGTGTGTATGCAAGACAAGTTTGAGCCAACATCTTTTGGAAAAAAATCCACGGCTTTGTTGTCAGAAAATCCTATCGTGTGTACACAGCTTTACTCTTGAGTAATGTAATTCCATCACCTGTACAGTATGTCCAAAGAAATGCAGTATTTACGTGTAGGAGGTTTTCACATGTGGCAGCTCCGTGGCTTAGAGGTTAGTACTTCTGCTTAGCATCCTTGAGTGTCTGGGTTTGAATCCCAAACATGCTGCTTCATGTAGAGAAGTTGTCTCATCTCCCTATGTTGTTAAAGAGGAAGTAAATCCTGATGGGTTTTATTTCCCTGCAAAGGTAAAGCATACCTGAAACCGAAGCCTGCAATGTCACCGCTGTCCACATGAGCAGCGAGCGTCCATCTTCACCCCTCTTCCTTCCCGGCCGCAAACTCCAGCTCTGTGACTGGCCGAAATCACGTGACGTGACTCCCGCTCATGCGCGTGGGAGCTGCCAGTCACAGCATGACCCCTTTAGAAACGGCACAATCTGCCCTTTCTAAAGAGCGCATGTGCCATAGACATTGGTGCACAGCTTTATTGGAAATATCTCCTAAATCATGGAGGTTTAGGAGATAATTTCAGCACCTACAGGTAAGCCTTAAAATATATATACGTCGGCAGAAGAGCACGTACAAGCATAGTAACATACCTGTATGTTGCCCTTTAAGAAGCGGTTTGTGGACGCGTGCCTGCCGCGAGCTCCGTGAGTGTGATCGAGGGTCCCGCGGACTCGATGTCTGCGGGGATACCCGCGATCGTCTCACGGAGAGGAAGAATGGGGAAATGCTGATGTAAACAAGCATTTCCCCCGTTCTGCCTAGTGACACTGATCACAGCTTCCTGTAATCGGAAGCGAAGCGGTGATCAGTGTCGTGTCACACATAGCCCAGCCCTCCCACAGTTAGAATCACTCCCTAGGACACACTTAACCCCTTCACTGCCCCCTAGTGGTTAACCCCTTCACTGGCAGTCACCTTTACACAGTAATCAATGCAGTTTTAATTGCACTGATCGCTGTATAAATGTGAATGGTCCCAAAATAGCGCCAAAAGTGTCCGATTTAATGTCGCGGTCACGATAAAAAATAAAAAAAAAAAGCTGATCGTTGCCATTGGTAGTAAAAAAAAAAAAATAATAAAAATGCCATAAAACTATCCCCTATTTTGTAGACACTATAACTTTTGCGCAAACCAATCAATAAACGTTTATTGCGATTTTTTTTACCAAAAATATGTAGAAGAATACGTATCGGCCTAAACTGAGGAAAAATATTTTTTTTTTATATATTTTTTGGGGGATATTTATTATAGCAAAAAGTAAAAAATAATGGGTTTTTTTCAAAATTGTCGCAATTTTTTTGTTTATAGCGAAACAAATAAAAACCACAGAGGTGATCAAATACCACCAAAAGAAAGCTCTATTTGTGGGGAAAAAAAAAAAAAGGACGTCAATTTTGTTTGGGAACCACGTCGCACTACCGCGCAATTGTCAGTTAAAGCGATGCAAGGCCAAATCGCAAAAATGCTCTGGTCTATGGCCAGCCAAATGGTCCGGGGCTTAAGTGGTTAAACATAACTCCTGACTCAGGTCCTAAAACTACGTCTGAATGTAGTATTTATGTTCTACCACCATTGTAAATCTTGCCAGATACACTATCTAGCCAAAAGTATTGGGACACCTGCCTCATCAGGGACTGATGATAATGTTTGTTAGCACTAATTAAGCCCAGGGACTTGGACATTTAAAATTGTAGGGTTTACACTGCACAGGTACATATGCTTAGAAAACTGTTGCTTTGTTTAGGTGCATGCAAATGGACTTCGATCTTTGGCCTGTAGTTGGAGATTTGATGCACATAGCCAAGAGCTAACACAGTTGCCAATAGTATTATGTGTTCTTGCTCATCAGGTGCAATCACTTTAGACATACATGAAGAGACAGATTGAAAGATACTGGTGGGTGTGTACTTCTATTGGGCGTGTGTCAGTGTGCTAACAATACAACCTATCTTATCTAAAAGGCTGCGGTGGGGGGGGTGTCATTTGGCCTGAGAAGGCCAGGTTTTTTTGCTGTGATTTGTAGGGGAGAAGGAATAATTTTGTGCATATTGACAAACACCCAACTAGGGCTGTTTGTTTACTGACTTTCTTGTGCATTTTTTCCCATCAAAAATTGGTTTATATGGCCATGCTGTCAATGTTGTGTGTGTATTGTTCCTGTCTGACCAAGCAAACATGGTTTGGGAGCATGTGCTGATCTTCTACTCTTTGATCTCTTTGCTTAATCATGTACACAGAAATTGTAAGGGCTTACCTAGGTTGGAGTCCATGGCGCAGAGATGTACGCTTACCCTTGCAAATAGACGCAGCCCACGGTAACAAAGAGATAAGCTACCTGGGCTGTGAATCTGTGCACGGGGGGCTTGACAAGAATTTGCCAAAGGATTGTCCAGGTAAAGCCATAGTCAGGGATTCCAGAAGTCAGAATAAACAATAAACAAGCTGGGGTCAGTCTTGGAACACTGTAACTTGAACACAGGAATATTTAGGCAAAACAAGAGACACAGGAACCTTTGGCAACGATAGAGACAATGAAGTGACAAAGCCCTCAGAGAGAGGCAGTGTTTTATACCCAGCTGACTGGATAAACTGCCTCAGCTGAACCAGGAGTGACAGGTACTAATTGCAACAAGATCCAGAGTATGGCCCTAGTATTTCCTGCAGAACTGTGCAAAGCTGGAAAGCAGGCTGAAAGGAACTGAGGTGTGGCTCAGAGGCAAAGTAACAGGAGCACTAACAGGCAGTCATAGGTTCAATACATCATTGAGCAACTTGGGGCGTGACCATGCCTGGCCGTCTGCATGGCACGGTAGGGACTGTGACAGAAATGCAGCTTCCAGCAGAACATACTCACCAATGTGTGGATTGTGGGCTGGTGGTGGGTGTTATATTTTGAATATGTGCCTTTTTTAATATTATGTTGGAATGCTTTGTAAGAATGACTGTTTCTATAATCTTGCAAATAAAAACGTGGGCTGGTGGGTGAGTTGTACTCCACTCTAAGGTTTAGACAAATTTTAGATTGTAAGCTATGAGCAGGTCCCTTAAAACCCAATTGCTAACTGTTTTGCTAAATGTAGCACCATATATCCTGTAGAATATTTTTGGAAGCTAGTAAATGAATGTACATAATTTTGTTTCTGCTGGCAAAATAAAAGTACATTATTAAGCTTGTTTGTTGTGTTTTTTTTCTCTTCTCTTTATTTTTTTATTCGTTTTGAGGGTAGTGGTTTTGGGGAAGTGCAATATCTTTCTTTTATACCTTATAATTTCTATATGTATTTGTGCACCAAAAAAAATAATCTCTTCAGCACACCTGCAAGTAAATGATAAAGGTGGAATCTTTATATATAAACTGCTGTGGAGAATTGCAGGAAATTATTTCAGCTGGTGGATAGGCAATGTTGTATGTGTTAGCCCTGCGATTTGACATGTCAAATCGGCGTCAATTGCACCATTCTAATTGGTGCAGTGCCGCAATTTCAAAAAGTAGTTTCTGTACTACTTTTTGGTGACTTCGGGGTGCGATTCTTATTGACATCAGTGTAGAAACATGCACAGATGTCTCTGAAATTTCCCCCGCAGTCAGGACACACATGTGGTAATGAAATCGTGTGAGTTCAGCTGAACTTGCACGATTTCCTGCCGTTGTCAGTGTGAACCAGGGCTCAAACTGGGCCTTTGTCTTTGCAATTCACCTGCTGCTATCCCAGGGACACCATTTCTTATCGAACTCCCTTAAGTTTACCTTCAAATAACATATGTAGAAATACAGATTTGCATATCTGCAAATAAACAAAAATAAAGAAAATCTAATCGTGGTTGCGATCAAATATTCCCAGCTGCGATCAAAAGAGCGTGGTTTCACCTTATGACCCGGAAATTAATCATTGTAATCACCCAGAAGTTCCTGTGCTGGTCAGGATCTCCCTCTTTAGCAAAGAGGAGGTGCTGCTCATTTGCCGGGTAAGTATAGGTCTGTAGGATATGTACTTGTGCTTACTCAGTGTGGGGGTGGGTGTGGGTGTGGTAGTTAGATTTGGTGTGGGTGGAGTTCATTGATTTGTTTGGCATCACCACACATTTGCTTCTAGCCCATGTGCACACATCACTTCCTGCATTTGTTCTGCTGATGTAAATCAGTAAGGACTATGCAAATATAAATGAGAGCTCCTTTCTATTAAAATCTATATGACTTGTTTCACAGTTGGGTGACTTTTCCAGCAAATTTGGACCTCCGAGTTGCGTGACAAGTTGTACCCCATGATTCTCAATGATAACCATTCATATCTGTGCTACTTCAAGTTGCAACAACTTCAAAGTAGTCCCTATACTACTTTGGTGTGACTTGAGGTCGCAGCAGTGTATATGAGATCATAGTTGCCAACATTGCAAAAAAAAAATTCAGGATACTTTTTTGCATGTAGGCGGAGCCTTGCTATAATTAGGGGGCGTGGCATTCATTTGTAGGTGTGGCATATGCCAACAGGAAAGTGCGTTGCGCGAAGCGCACCACCGCGAAACATGGGCGTGGTTTACGCAAAATAGCAGGTGTGGCTTAAATGGGCGTGGCTTGGAAGGGGTGTGGTTAGAGTCTGAAATAAATGAGGGATGAAGACAGAAAGAAAGAAAGAAAGAAAGAAAGAAAGAAAGAAAGAAAGAAAGAAAGAAAGAAAGAAAGAAAGAAAGAAAGAAAAAAAGGAAGAAAGAAAGAAAGACCAGATGCCAGCAGAGTCCGTCCTTGCATCAGGTGCCTCCCCAGCAGAGTCCATCCTTGCATACAGTGCCTCCCCAGCAGAGTCCGTCCTTGCATACGGTGCCTCCCCAGCAGAGTCCGTCCTTGCATACGGTGCCTCCCCAGAGAGTCCGTCCTGGTATCAGGTGCCTCCCCAGCACTCCGTCCTTGCATCAGGTGCCTCCCCAGCAGAGTCCGTCCTTGCATCAGGTGCAACACGCACTACACTGATTACTACAACATGCACTACACTATACTGTTCACTACACCACCCATTACACTGATTACCACAACACCCACTACACTGATTACCACTACGCTAATTACTACAACACGCCCTACACTAAATTACCAACACACCCACTACACTGATTACTACACTACACTGAATACTACTACACTATCCACTACACAGCAATACCCAGCAGAGCCGTGTCCAGAAGATGGTAAAATATAAAAAGGACTCGCCCCGCTACGGTCAGAGAAAAATATAATAATAAACCTGCTCCCCTAAAGTGTTATAAATAACAAACGTTGTAATGTGGGGGGTGTATGGTGGTAAGGGGGCGCTATAATGTAAAGTGCAAATGTGCAATGATCATACAACCTGTAATGGATTAGATAACAGTAATTCAATGATATAATATTGTACCACTTTTAAAGCAATATATATATATATAAACCACACAATTGTGCTATCAACCACCTGCAATAAAGTGCATGTGCTCAATACTGATATAAATCAGTGATACAGTAATAAATGAAAAAACAAAGTGCATAAACAGTAACCAATATGCAGCAATAATGGATTACAGCACAGTGTGTATAGTCAGAGCAGACAGTGGATGTACCAACATGTCACTTGTCACAAATAAAAAGGAATGACAATCAGTGGGAGATGTTTTTGCTGTGCAGTGACCACTGTCATCTGTCCCCTTTCATATGATGAATGCAGCTCATGTCAACAAGAATTCATGGTGTGCCTTGTGCTTTCATCCATATAACTTCACATAAATAACTGGATGTAGTAGTAGCTTTGTAGCAGTAAACTGTATGGGTCCATTTATTTGGATACATTGCCATAGCACGGTAAAATGCTTTCATTCAGAAAACCACCCCAATGCACAGGGCTCATTCACACAGGTAAAGAGCCTCGTACAGCATGAAGACACTTCATTTTTTTGTACCAGTACTGAGCTTCGTGCGGGTGGCCTATTTACTGTATATGTGAATGGACAGACAGCTGTACGGACTCACCTGCACAGGTACACAGGGACAGGCACACATCCCACAACGCGCGAGCTCTGCAATGTACTCACCCGGCAGTACATGCACCCAATGTACATAAAAAAATTTGATGGCGGCGGATGATCACATCCTTGTGTTCAGTGGTGAGCGGAGAGGGCCCGATTGGGGACGCCTGATGCAGGGGGGGGCGCTCTGACGGGGACACCTGATACAAGGTGATAGTAAAATTTACGTTGTTTGTCACTGTTGTGCGGGCGTGCACAATTTTAAATCTATTTATTCGATGTGACATCGTTTATATTTTACAAATAGTATCGGGTTATGTATTATTTTTTTGCATTAAAAGTTTTTTTTTAAAAAGGTGTATCTTTCTCCCCAAAACGTATTTGAAAAAACGCTGCGCAAATACTGTGTGACATAAAAAATTGCAAAACCCATCAATTTATTCCCTAGGGTCTCTGCTAAAAAAAAAAAAAAAAAAAAAATAATGTTTGGGGGTTATAAGCAATTTTCTAGCAAAAAATACTGATTGTTACATGTAAACAGAAAGTGCCAGAAAAGCCTGATGTGCAATTGGTTCAACACTCTGGCTGTGTATTCCCCCTCCCAGGGTGTGTTAGGCCCCTTTCACACAATCGGACCGTTCAGGTCCACCTGTCAGTTTTGACGGCAGACCTGAATGGGCGCTCCATGTTAGCATATGGAGCAACGGATGTCAGCGGTGACAATCCGACCTGTCCGATCCGCTAAAAGCAGACGGATGGCCCTACGTTCAGATCCGTCGCTGGCGGATCGGATCGGGTGAGATCTGATGAAAATGGACATGCTGTCCGTTTTCGTCCGATCCCTCCATAGGCAGCAGTGGCGCTCGACAAGCCCCTCCCTGCTCAGTGAGCAGAGAGGGACCTGTCATCCACCAGCTCAGCGGAGATCAACGGAGAGATCTCCCGCTGAGCCGGCGGACTGAGGCGGACTCCGTGAAAGCAGAGTCCGCCTCATGTGAAAGGGGCCTTACAGAGTCCTGACCAATGTGTGTACTATGATTGGGGAAGTATTCCCCCTTCACCTCTGGAACACTACTGGTGTTACAAGCAGAGAGGACAGGGTGTGATGGATCTGAGGATCTCTTTCCTCCAATCCCCGGTGACCTCACAGAGATGTATGGGAGAAGTGCCCACTATGAGGGGTCGCATGTACACTCTGACTGCAACAACCAATCAGAATCCCCTCAGATCACACACAGTGACCTGTACATGTCCTCCTATGACAGGGTATAGATCACACACAGGACCTTCCCAGGAATGAATCTCCTACCATTCAGAGCAGCACAGTCCCCCCTCCAGCTCCCGCACTGCGGCTCGGGTCCGGCTCCATTCAGCCATGTGCTGCACTGTGTTGGGGTCCTCTCTGTCCGGAGGTCGGTTCCCAGATCGGACACGTAAAGCCATAGCGGGCACGTGACACAGCGACTCAGCTCCGGGTGGAGACTTCAAAAATGGCAGGAAGAGAGAAGCCGATTGGCTGCCCCTCTCCTCTGCACTGAAAACAAGGGGAAACATCACTAGTGGCGGAGGCGGTGGCCATGTTTGTGTAGCCGCTGCCGTTTGTTAGCAAAAACATTCCCGATTTACTCGGGACAAAAGCAAAACCCCGTGAAAATTATCGGGACAAGCTTAAATCGGGACGAGGGTCCCAAATTCAGGATTGTCCCGGGAAAATCGGGACTGTTGGCAACTATGTGAGATTCATGGATAATACCTTTGAATTAGGCACTATTCTCACTTGTGCATCCTGCAAGTGGGTCATATTCATCCCTGCACTACTTTAGTTTGACTTTGATGCGACTTGAGGCACATATACCACAAGATTACACAGGCATTCATCGCACAAGTGCAAATGAGGCCTAATTTAAAGGTGTTATCAATGAATCTCATTAGGTTCCTTTAACACTTGGCCGACTTTTCATACAACTTGAGGTCCATAAGGCCCCTTTCACACTTGTGCGACTTGAAAGTCCCACGATTTTGCAGCACTTTTTGCCGCAAATTTGATGTGATTTGAAGCAATGCCGGTGTAATCTTGGGGTCTATGGATGCAGGGGTCGCAGGACAAATCACACAAGTGTGAAAGGGGCCTTAGGACCGGTTCACACTGCAAATCACATGCAATGTCTGTGTAATGCAAACTCAGCCATACAGGCATCGCATTCGGACCAAACTCGCACAGGACCATTTTTTTGGTCCGCAGTAGAATCGGATCGCATGGGTGTTGTCTGAATTTGCAGTTCGCTCTGCAATATGTGAACTGATTTGGGGGTGTCATTACCTTTCTACTGACACTCCCAGCAGTTCGCATATGGCAGTGTGAACTGCCCTGCGAGTTTTATGCGATGCGGGAACCCGCACTGGATTTGCAGGGTTCCCGCATGGCTCCAATGTGAACTGGCCCTGACCCTAGGTTCACACCTATGCATTTTTTAGTGCGTTTTGCAGTTTGCAGAAACACTCTACAGTCCATTTAACATGGTTTCCTATGGTACTAGTTCACATCTATGCATTTTTCGGCCAGTGCATTTTTGGAAATGGTCGGGGACTTTTTCTCGCGATTTGCGGGTAATTGATTTCAATGCACCCAAACACTCCAAAGCACCCTCCCCATGTTGAGGGCGTGTGGCCTGGTACGGTTCAGGGGGGCGCTCTCCTGAAGGGCCTGGTATGGATTTTAGGGGGACCACCACGCAATTTTTTTTCTGTGCGGGGTTCCCCTTTATATTTATACCAGACCCAAAGGGCCTGGCAATGGCCTGGGGGGAACTCACACTTATTTTTCAATGATTTTTATTTATATTGCTGGGATCCGACAATACATTACAGCCACGAGCAATTTTAAAAGACTTTTTTTTCCTTTGGAAATATCATTTTGCCGAGGTACTGTTCTACACATGGGAAAGATGTGCTACTTTACAGGCATACTAAGGATACCCCCAGGCACGATATTTAAAGGAATATTTCATTTTTATTGTTTCACTATCCCTTCCCGCCAAGCATACACAGATGTGCGGCCTTAGCTTTAGGGGGTTATACCGGGATGATGGCCGCAGCTGCAAGCATCATCCCGGTACCGTTTTGTAGAGCGAGCGATCAGCTTTCCAGGGATAACAACCGATGTGGCTAAAAGTCCCCTCCCTCCCGTCGCTCTGAACGGGGCTCCCCTCCCACCGGGAGTCCCGATCATCGATCCGCCTCTTCCGGCGGCTAGGGACAGACTGGCACAAAGCCGGAAATGGCTTTGTTACAGTCTCCTGATTGTAAACGCGGAAGCGATGTCACAAAATTACTTCCTGTTTACTCAGCTGCCAATGGCGCCGGTTTTTAAAAAATATACAGTATTTAGGATCGCCGAAAACAGCGATCTGAATACTTTGAAGTGCAAAGGAGGGATTGGGGGCTTTTTAGACCCCCGATTCCTCCATAAAGAGTACCTGTCACCACCTATTACTGTCACAAGGGATGTTTACATTCCTTGTGACAGCAATAAGCGATCAATTTTTTTTTAAATACAATTTAATAATATAAAAATAAATAAAATAAATAAGAAAAAAAAATTTAAAGCGCCCCCATCCCCGTGAGCTTGCACAGCAAAGAAAACGCATACGGAAGTCACGCCCCCATATGTAAACAGTGTTCAAACCACACATGTGAGGTATCGCCACGATCATCAGACCTCCTCTGTAACTCTAACCTGGTAACCGTAAAAAAAATGTAAAGCGTCGCCTTTACTGTAGTTTGTCGCCATTCAACGAGTGCGTGCAATTTTAAAGCGTGACATGTTTGGTATCTATTTACTCAGAGTAACATCATATTTCACATTATTAAAATTAAAAATTAAAAATTGGGCTAACTTTGCGGTTTTGTTTTTTTTTAATTCATGAAAGTGTCCCTTTTCCCAAAAAGTTGTGTTTAAAGCACCTCTGCACAAATACCGTGTGACATAAAATATTGCACCAATCTCCATTTTATTCTCTAGATTCTCTGCTGAAAAAATATATATAATGTTTGGGGGCTCTAAGTAATTTTCTAGCAAAAAATACGGATTTTAACTTGTAAACACCAAATGTCCGAAATAGGTTTAGTCATGAAAGGGTTAAAATCACTGATTCTGAAAAAACTGCCATTTTTAAAACTTTTTTTGCATTGATACATGTCCCCTGGGGCAGGACCTGGGTCCCCATACACTTTTTATGGCAATAACTTGCATATAAGCCTTTAAAATTAGCACTTTTGATTTTTCATGTTCGTGTCCCATAGACTTTAATGTTGTTCGCACAAATTTTTTGCCTGTTCGCAAGTTCTGATGCGAACCGAACCAGGGGTGTTCGCCTCATCCTTACCCAATAGCCAATGGCACATGAGCATGGTTGGTACCAAAATATTAATGCCTCAAATGCAAAACATTATTATATAGAATGAAAATAATCAAACAATAGTAATAGTATTTTCTACATATGATTGTGTTCAACTCCATAGCGTAGTGGTCTGCCCTGCTACCTTCAAAGGTTCAAACCATGGGTTTGAATCCCACCAATGGTATCACCTCCTGAAAATGTACATTGTACTCAGCAGCATAATTAGCGAATGCACATCAGTTTGATTTATTCCATCATTTTAACTCTTCAAATGCATGCAATAGTATGTAATTATTCAATAATATTATGGTGTGGAATTCCAAAAATCCAGATTTTCAAAAATCAAGAAAAAAAAGGTAGTAGAGTTCCCCCCAGTGCACACCCGGCCCTTTGGATCTGGTATGGACTTCAAGAGGAACCCAACACCAAAATTAAAAAAAATTGACATGGGGTCCCCCCAAAATCCATAACAGGCCCTTCAGGTCTGATATTGATTTTAAGGGGAACCCTTCACCAAAATAAAAAAAATTGCGTAAAGGGTCCCCCCCAAAATCCATACCAGGCCCTTATCTGAGCACGCAACCTGGCAGGTCAGAAAAGGGGGGGACGAGCAAGCGCCCCCCCAAACTATACCAGGCCACATGCCCTCAACATGGGGAGGGTGCTTTGGGGTCCCCCCAAAGCACCTTGCCCCCATGTTCATGGGGACAAGGGCCTCATCCCCACAACCCTTGCCCGGTGGTTGTGGGGATCTGCAGGCGGGGGGCTTATCGGAATCTGGAAGCCCCCTTTAACAAGGCAGCCCCCATATCCCAGCCCACCCATGTGAATAGGTATCGGGTACATTGTACCCCTACCCATTCACCTAAAAAAGCAGTGAAATGTGACAAAAGACAATAGCCGGTTTTTTGCAATTCCTATATTAAAAATGTCTTCTTCTTCCCCCTGCTTCTTCCTCCATCTTCCTCCAGTCTTCCTTCGGTTTTCTCCTTCTTCCTCAAGCTTCTTCTTCCCCCGCTTCTTCCTCCATCTTCCTCCGCTTCTTCCTCCAGTCTTCTCCATCTTCCTCCGGTTTCTTCTTCCCCCATTTCGTCCTCCGGGCTTTCGCCTCCACCGCTCCCGCCACCAACCTGCTAAAAATGAAAACAACGAACCTCCTCCGACGCTGTAGCCAGCCGATCTGCCCGCTTCCATAGCGCAGATTTCATATATAAGTATGGGGCGTGGCCGCCGGATGACGTCAGCAGGAGACCCTGCCCCCTTGTGACATCACTGACCCATCATGCCACAGGCAGTGAAGTCACAAGGGGCGGGGTCTCGGAGTGATGTCATCCACCCCATCGCAGCAGTGGAGGAGGTTCATTTTTTTGAATGTTCAGCGGGAGCGGAGGAGGAGAAAGACCGGAGGATGAAGCAGGGGAAGAAGAAGCCGGAGGTAGATGAAGAAGACCGGAGGAAGGAAGATGGAGGAAGAAGCGGGGAAAATAAGACATTTTTAATAAAGGAATTGTCAAAAACTGGCTATTGTCTTTTCTCACATTTCACTTCTTTTTTAGGTGAATGTGTAAGGGTACAATGTACCTTGTTAAAGGGGGCTTCGAGATTTCAATAAGCGCCCCCCCGCCTGCAGCCCCCCACAACCACCAGACAAGGGTTGTGGGGATGAGGCCCTTGTCCCCATCAACATGGGGACAATGTGTTTTGGGGGACCCCAAAGCACCCTCCCCATGTTAAGGGCATGTGGCCTGGTATGGTTCAGGTGGGAGGGGGGGCGCGCGCTCGTTCCCCCCTTTCTTGACCTGCCAGGTTGCGTGCTTGGATAAGGGTCTGGTATGGATTTTGGGGGGGACTCCTACGCCATTTAAAAAAAAAAAATTGGCATGGAGTTCCCCTTAATATTCATACCAGACTCAAAGGACCTGGTATGGACTGGTGGGGGAAACCTACGCCATATTTTTCTTTGATTCTTACTCTATATTGCTGGGAACCGGCAATTCATTAGAGCCGCGAGCAATTGTAAATGACATTTTTTTCCTTTAGAAATGTCATTTTGCTGTGGTACAGTAATAAACACGGGAAAGATGCAATACTTTACAGGCATACTAAGGACACCCCCCAGGCACAATATTTAAAGGTAATTTTTAATTTGTATTGTTTCAGTTTAAGCATTATTAAAAACACTACTCCTGAAAAAATGGCAGTTTTAAAACTTGTTTTGCATTGATACATGTCCCCTGGGGCAGGACCCGGATTCCCATACAATTTTTATGCAAAGAACTTGCATATAAGCCTTCAGTGAGAACTTTGGATTTTGCAGGTTCGAGCCCCATTGACTTCCACTATTCCCACATATGTGATCTGACAGGCATGTTCCCTGGCAATAGCGCTGCTTTCCATTTGCATTAGCTCAGTTTCTGAGAGTTGAAGTCTTAATTGGGCGCTATTTTCCGGGACTGCAGGATCACAATGCTGTGTGGAGCTGTAGTAGGGAGCAAGAGCTGCGTAAGCCGATGCCTCCTCTGTAGTGCTGGGTCCTGTCCCATGTAGAGTGATACCAACTGCACTCCACCTCTTATCCCAGCTAGTGGTCCCCAGAGTGGTGCCAGCAGCAGGAAAGAAGAGATCTTTAGGTCAGTGTAAAGCAACACACTGGGCATAATAGTATAGGGCTGCTTTTACACTAATGTGCTGCCGAATGCCACGAAGGGCTCATTCACAAGTGCAGCAGGCACTGCTGCTCCTCTGAAAAGCGATCCAAGTGTGTTTGACAGGTGGTGAGGAGGTGATATGTTGCCTTCTCACCACCTGAATGAAACCCATGATTGCTGTGCAGTGCAGGATTTTGCGTCACGGTAGTACTGCAATTAGAGGTTTAAATCAGGTGTCAGGGGGCAACACTGTGCTGGTTGATCTGTGACTTCTCCCATGTTGTTCAGGTAGATCTCCACCTCTTTAGGCCGGGTTCACACTGCAGCATGGAGTGGCTCACAGCAGGGGTCTGGTGCGTCCCCGTTCACTGTTTCAGGTCCGATTTCAGTCCGAATATTTGGCTGAATTCGGACCTGAAACAGAGCAGAAGACACACAGGACTCCTGTGCAATTCGCTCCGGAGATGTGTAAATCTGCTCCATAGAGAGCCTGTCACAGTCTCTTGACATGCGAATTGGATGGGGAGAAACTCACATCCAATACACATCAGTGTGAACCCAGCCTTAAGGTTGCCTACCCCTGATTTACAGCAACAGTTGTGTTCCTTTTAGGATAAAAGTTTTACATAAATAAATAATAACTGATCATAGTAATCACCACTGCCAGTGATAAATGGTTTGTTTCATCCCTCTAACTGCTACATCTGCAGAGGAACTTTTTCTTTCGAGAAGCAATAGACTTATTGGCCAGATCACCAGATTAAAATAAATTAAACTGGTAAGCTGCAATATAATAAATGTTTTCTTTTGAGTCGAATACTGCTTTAAGTGCTTGCTCAGTGGCTGTCATATTCTCTCCTAATGCCATCTGCATATCAGCATACCTTCCAATGTTCTGAGATTGAGACGAGGGACACCTATTAGCAAAAGTATATTGGCATAGGAGACACCCCCTGTCTTGCCCCTGTAAAGGAGAATTATACAAAAAAATGATAAATTAAAGCGGAGTTCCACTTGTTTTTCAGTTTATGCTGCTGACTTTTAAAGGGGTTACAACCCTCAAGGTTTTTCACTTTAAAGGAGAAGTCCAGCCTGAGATTTTTAGGTTGGGCTTCTCCCCTGGGTCACAGGAGTGCAATTAGTTTTGCACTCCTGTGAACCGTTTTCAGAGGAGATCGGTCTGAAGTTCGCTCTCTGCTGACGTCACCAATGTCAGTCCAGCTACCGCATCATCCTGACTTCCAAGTCTGGATCCACCAGCTGCCTTGATTAACGGCAGTCTCAGTGAGCCTCTGAGACGGCTGCTCACCGACCATCCACAGCTCATTGCTCCAATGAGCGTCGAGAAGCAGAGAGGAGAGACGTTGACTGACAGTCAGCAACTCTCCTCTCAGGGATCTGTGAGAACTGAGCCATCGGTGGTGTTCAATGGCTCGGTTCTCAGAGAAGAGAAGCCGGGGGACAGCTGCCGCATCGGTCTGATGCTACATCCACCTAGGTAAGTATGAATCTTTAATTAAAAAAAAAAACCATACTTCTCTTTTAATGCATTCTATGCATTGAGGTGAAAAACCTCCTGTGATGCAGAAGCCACCCTATTACTTACCTGAACCCAGTCTTTCCAGCGACTGGGACGAGCACACAAGCTCCAGCCATTGTCTCGGGTCCTGATTGAATAGATTGATAGCAGCACAGCCATTGGCTCCCGCTGCTGTCAATCAAATTCAATGATGCGAGAGCCAGGGGTGGGGCCGAGTCCTGCTGTCTTTGTCAATGAACACAGCAGCAGGAAACGGGAGTGCGCCTGCACGAGTGCCCTGAGGGAGAGCGTCTCTCCAATGGGGCACTTGAGAAGAGGAGGAGCCAGGAGCGCGGCTGAGGGACCCCGGAACAGGAGGATCGGGGCCACTCTGTGCGAAACCAACTGCACAGAGGATGTAAATATGACATGTTTGTTTTTTTAAAAACCGAACCTTTACATATCCTTTAATAAACACACACGCACCTGCCCCATGGTCCAGCAATGAAGCCTCGGTTCTCCCCCCCCGCCTCACTTGTGTGGGCACAGCTTGCGGCTTCACAGCTGGGTGCGCACTGCGCGAGTCACGCTGCACTGTCCTGAATGGCGAAACAATATTCTGGGACCTGTGATGTGTCCCAGAAGATTACAGAGAGGGAGAGGGAGAGGAGAAGTCACCTAGGCGGTGCAGGAGGAAGTGGGAGCTGGGTACCTGTCAAAACTAGGTACCCACTCCCTGCCCCCCCCCAAAAAATGACATGCCAAATGTGGCATGTCAGGGGGTTAGGGCTACCGCTGACTGGTAGCGTGGCGATATCCCGCTATGAGCCCTGGTATAGCCATGTCACCAGTCCGGGACTTAGAAATCCCTTCTGCTTTCTCTCTTCTCCCCTGCTGACAGGATGGGCTACGCAGGTTCTGATTGGTTGTCATCGCCCCATGTGATGGCGCCAACCAATTAGAGTGCCCCATAACTTACCTAATATTGGGGTACGTTTTGGAGAATAAGCTTAAGAGGATTTCTAAGCCCCGGACAGGTGACGCGGCTATATCAGGGCTCATAGCGGGAGATCGCCACTCTCCAGGTTAGCAGGACTTGGGGGGTTATGTGTAAGTTCACCTTACAGATTTTTCTGTAAAGGTGAACTTACCCTTTAGCCCTGGTTCACACTGACTACGGGAATGAACTCACACAATTTCATTCGCTCATGTCAGTCCTGACTTTGGGGGCGATTTTAGAGACATCTGTGCAGGTTTCTGCACAGATGTCAATGTAAATCGCACCCTGAAATCGCCAAAAGTAGTACAGAAACTACTTTTGGGTATTGGTGCGCTGCCGCACCGATTCGGTAGCTGCCATTGCCGCTGATTTAGCATGTCAAATCACATCAATGTGAACCAGGATTTAAAGCGGAAGTTGATCTTTTGGGTGCTTTTCTTACCATTACTATTCCTTAAAGTGGTGTTTCACAAAAAAAAAAAAAATTAGATGTCAGCAGCTGCAAATACTGCAGCTGCTGACTTTTAAAATAAGGACACTTACCTGTCCCGGGGTCCAGCGATGTCGGCACCCGAGACCGAGCCGTCCCTCGATCCTCGGGTGCTGCCGCCGCCATTCACACTGAGGGAATCAGGAAGCGAAGCGTTGCCGCTTCACTGCCCGGTTCCCTACTGCGCATGCGCGAGTCGCGCTGCGCGTCTTCACTGGTCCCCGTTGTGTTGTGGGAACTGTGTATTTCCCACAACACAACAGGGGTGGGCGGGGACTCTGCGGCTAGCTGTACCCGGAAGTGGGTGCAGATACCTGTATTATACAGGTATCTGCACCCCCCTCCCCCCTGAAAGGTGCCAATTGTGACACCGGAGGGGGGGAGGAATCCGATGAGCGGAAGTTCCACTTTAGGGTGGAACTCCGCTTTAATATTGACTTTTGGAATTTACAAATGCAGCAATTTAGAAATCAGATGAAAGGTTTAGCGCTGGAAAACTTTCTGAAGGATAAAAAGTGCGTTATATATACAACTTTATAGATCAGACCAAAATGAGGTACAAGTGAGGAGGAAAGAGGGCCATTGCTCCAAACCAGGGACAGTTGGGGGCTATGTATTAGCACAGCTGTTGCATGCAGAAGAACAGAAAGCCATGTGCTGGATTTCTGTCACACACACCAAGTCTCAAACATCCCACCCCGGCATTATTTCTCTTGGTAATTTCCGATAACGAATCGTTCAGCTCCGATCAGAACCTTCCCTACACGTTCCCAGCCCCAGCACTGCCCACACTTCACGTATGGCTAAAGCTTGCCTGAAGCCCACGTGACCTGCACTCACTTCCTCTCCGCGTGTTACAAAGCGCAGCATATGGTTGTCACTCGAGGAGCATCATGCTATTGCCTGCTCCAACTATTTCACTATTGCTCTTTTAACTGAACAAAACACAGATAATTCGCGTGTTTTCACAATTTTTCTTCAAATATTTAATTTATCAGAGTGTGCAAACGGAAAAAATAGCTCTTTTTCTGCGGTTAGAAGGTTTACAATGAGCAGGCAGCACTATGGACACCCCAATGATTGGAAGAGGACAGGAAAGTGAGAAAGCGGGGTCCTCGCACTTGCCAGCCCGGCAGCCGTGCTTTGCTGTCAGACAGCTGGGTGACACGGGCGGCTCCACGTTGGTCTTTCGGGTGTCTTGTACAGCACTCCCGGGCGGACTCCAAGCTTCTCCTCCGCCGCAGTCAGCCTCTCTCCCCCGGGGATCACCTACCAGCACAGACAGCGCTCACACCATGGAGAGTGACATGGAAAATGACGTCCTGGAGGCCCTGGAAGACTTAGGGTATGGGTGTGGGATCTGATTGGGTGACTGCTTGTCAGTGAGAGAGAGAACTCATGTTAGACGTGACAGCCATGATCCTAGTGTGTGCTTATGGTGGGTGTAAAGCTATCATTATAGCTGAACTCTAGGCACACACAGGAAGGCAGATCAGTCATGAATATATCATTGAATCGCTTTATCATCCCAACACTGATCACATGTGCAGATCAGACAGATACCAACATGGCAGCTTTCTTGGCTCTATGGGAGAGCAGGGTTAAAGCTGAACTCTAGGATAAGTGAATATTTAAATACAAGTCTTTTGTATTCTTTCCTAAATCTTGGTGTGCTGTGTGTGTTTCTTCCAGATCTGTACAGGAGCTTCCTGTAATAAAGACCAGTCACTACTGCTCTCTCCCCTTGATCAGGATGACTGGCCTTGTCTCCGCCTCTCCTGTAGTTTTCTGCAGGCAACCTGTAGTGGGTGGAGCCCGCTGAGCTCCTCCCACAGCTCTGCTCTCTGCACAGTGATGCTGCTACTGTTACAAGGTAATATCTGGGCTTGCAAAAGTATTTGATGCACAAACAACTGAATTTATAGCCTTTGTGGCTATTGAGGAATATACCGTATTTATCTGCGTATAACACGCACCCCAATTTTAAGAGGGAAGTTTAAGGAAAACATGTTTTTACAGTACAAAGTCCTCCTCCCCCATCCAGTACGCAGCCCCCTGCACTCCCAGGAGACCCACAGTCTCCTGGGACAGCACTGCCAGCATACTCTACAGTTAAGAAAAAAATCACTGCCAGCCCCTTTCACACTGCTCCTCCTGTGTCACTCATATTGTAAAACAATGCTTCCATGTACCTCGTTAGCTCTGTTTTTTTTTTTTTATTGACCTGGTCACATGGTTGCTCTCTTCTGACGTTACATAGATGATCATGTGACCGATCTCCTTTTCCAATCTGAAGCTACACTCAGAGGAGGAGAGCAGCCAGAAAAAACAGAACAATTGAGATATTTAGAAGCTTCTTTTTACAATGGCACTGACACAGGAGGAGTAGTGTGGGGGTTGGCAAGTGGTTTTTTTTCACAACTTTAGACTATGCAGGGAGAGCTGTCCCAGGGCCAGGAGAGGCGGGTGGGTGGCTCCCGGGGCGGACCGCTCGATCCCCGCCCCCTGTTGGTAAAACATATTATCGGCGTATAACACGCAGGCACTGTTTACCCTCTATTTTTAGGGGGAAAATAGTGTGTGTTATAAGACAATAAATACAGTATTTTAATGACCTTTTCTGTGCCCGAAGTTCTGCTTTAAAGTTGATGTAAAGCCTCACATATACCCAGTGAACAGCCTCAGATAATACACAGAGATGAAACAAATCTCCCTATATACATTTTACATGTATATCTGCTGTCTTCAGCTGTAAGTATTCTTTAGAAAGTGCACATTGTGTTTAGAGATTTTCTCTTTCTGTTTAGGAAGGGAGTGGATTATTGGCATAAAGCCAAGACAGCTGATTGGAGGAAAGGAGCACACCCCCCCTCCCCCCTGGCAAAGGAAGAAAGGAATGTGCAGAGCTCTGATAAGTCAAGCTGCCTGCGAATCTATTTATAGCAACCTCCCATGACACATACTTCAGGCTGCTTTTATATTCTGTGTTGTAAAACTTTTTAGAAGTTATCAGGCTGATAACAGAGCAGGGGACAGCTACAGGACATAGTGCTTTGTAGAGAGATAAGAAAACACTACAGATTATGTGCCCAGCTCAAATTTCACGAATCGGGTTTACATTCACTTTAACACCCAGCTTCAGCATATATGCATTGTTGTGGGGTGTGTTCCGTTGCTGCCTTCAGAACTGTGACTGAGCTGTCGCTGATGGATCACGGTCAATAACTGGTGTTTGGGGGCCGTGAGGATAGACTCCCATTGACGTCGGTACTCTGCAACCAATCGCAGTACTGCATGATCAGGATCCCCTTCTACTGGCCTCAGATGTCACAGCCAGTTTATAGCGGAAATAAAGGGACCTTAAAACAGGTGTTCTTCCTGGGGGGTGGAGAGGGGGGAATAAGTCAGCAGCCACAAATACTGTACCTGCTGGCTTTTACTATAAGGACATTTACCTGTCCAGGGAGCTCGTGATGTCGGCACCCCAGCCAATTTTAGGATTGGCTCTCGGGTGCTGCCGCCACCATTCATTGCAAAGGAAACTGGCAGTAAAGCCTTTCGGCCGGTTCCCTACTGTACATGCATGAAGCGCGCTGTGCTTCCTAACTGGCCTGGCGGTGGGGGAAGGAGGAGGGGGACCAGACTTTTGAGGGGTGGCGCCACAGCCCGGTCTCCCAGAAGTGGGGACAGGTACCTGCCAGAAACAGAACAGGAAGCAGATCAGTGGAGATTCCACTTGTGTGGAACTCCGCTTTATAGTGGTTGTAATGCATTAAGATAAAAAAAAACCTTCTGTGTGTAACAGCCCCCCCCCCCTCTCAGCCCAACTAATACTTACCTGAGCTTAATATTCCTCCCCTTCCAGTGATGTGCACGAGTGCCTTGGCTGTCTGGGACTCTCCCTCCTGACTAGCTGAGACACAGCAGCAGTGCCATTGGCTCCTCTTGCTGGCAATCAGAGTCAGTTAGCCACCCAGAAGAGATTAGAGGCGGGACCAAACCACAGCTTCATGTCTGAATGGACACACAGAGCTGCGGATTGGTTTGGGTGTTCCCATAGCAAGTTGCTTGTTGAGGGGGCATTCAACAGGTTGAAGGAGTCAGGAGCGCCAGAGAGGGACCTGAGAAGGAGGATCTGGGCTGCTCTGTGCAAAACCAACTGCAAAGAGGAGGTAAGTATAACATGTCTGTTATTTTTAAAGAAAAAAAAAAAACTAGACTTGAGTATTACTTTAACTTACCGTATATACTCGAGTATAAGTCGAATTTTTCAGCACATTTTTTAGTGCTGAAAGTGCCCCCCTCGACTTATACTCGAGTCAAGCACTTTTCTGCAGCAAAAAATTTCATTTTCCGAACCGACTTTGGGGCCCCGTATCTCAGGGCCACTTGATGCTAGGAACTCCAAATTTGGTGTGCAAACCCAGTGGACCTGGTACCACAACATATCCAAAGCTGAAGTTCCTACCCCTAAGTGGCCCCGAGATACGGGGCCCCAAAATCGGTTCAGAAAATGTCATTCTCTGCTGCAGAAAAGTGCTTGACATTTTCTGAACCGAGTTTGCGGCCCCATATCTCAGGGCCACTTGATGCTAGGAACCCTAAATTTGGTGTGCAAACCCAGTGGAACTGGTACCACAACATATCCAAAGCTGAAGTTCCTAGCACTAAGTGGCCCTGAGATACAGGGCCCCCAAACCGGTTCAGAAAATGTCATTCTCTGCTGTAGAAAAGTGCTTGACATTTTCTGAACTGATTTTTGGGGCCCTGTATCTCGGGGCCACTTGGTGCTAGAAACCCCAGCTTTGGAAATGTTATGGTGCTAGTTCCACTAGGTTTGCACACCAAATTTGGGGTTGTTAGCACTAAGTGGCCCTGAGATACAGGGCCCCAAATTCGGTCAACTGTGTCCATCTGCTGCAATGTCATTTCGGGACCCTTTGGGTTCAGAGACCCCAAATTTTGGCTGCAGCTAGGGGGCATCTAGGAACCCTTAACTACCGAGTTTGAAGTTCAGGGGACCTATGGCTGCAAATGGGCACAGTGAGGCTGCAAATGGGCATTGTTGACCCTCTTTTCCACTTACAGTAGCTGTGCATTTCTCACCCTCGTCTTATACTCGGGTCAATAAGTTTTTCCCATTTTTTTGTGGTAAATTAGGGCCTCGACTTATACTCGGAACGACTTATACTCGAGTATATACGGTACTTTTACTTCAATGGTCCCTGTCCGTCGCCAGCCTCTTCCGTCTTCGGCTGTCTTCATTGGCCAGCACGGGATGATGTCACACTTGTACATGTGCAGGAGTCAGCCATTTTGGCACAGGGACTGTGCCAGGGATATAAGTTGAGCTGTGCGGGCACAGCTAAGCTTTCATGCCAAAGGACACTGCAAGCTCATAGTTTGTGACAGCAGGACTTCAGTTCTGCTTTAGGCTTAGATTCACACTAATGCGGTGTGGAAACCCCACAATTCGTAGCGGTTTCCCTCACCGCATTCAAATCTCTCGCTCTGCCCTTGTGATCTGCAGTGGGTGTCAGTGCAATCTTAATGACACCCCAAAATGGCCATGCGATCCAGTTGCAGTGCAGTTCCAATATTGCTGCATGCACAACTTTGGTGCAATGTGGTTTGATTTAAGCCTATTCAAAATGAATGGGCTCAAATCGCACTGCACTGAATTGCATGTGAATTGAACAGGAATGCGGTGCAGTTCTTGTGTGATTCACAAGTGGTTCATGGTGTGAACTGAGGCTGTTTCTCAAAACAGTTACATTCAAGGCATGTCGTGAATGAGAGCACAACCAATTCTGACAGTTATCAACTGCACTGTCAAGTCATCAAATTCCTCATGTTAGAAAAATTGATCATATGTACAGCAGCATTGCAACTGCAGATCTAAACAGAGGCTTAGATGGCTACTTCATTGGCTGTAGTGGATGGGAGAGTTTAGTTCCAGTTTAAAGTATCAACTCCTGACAGCCTAAAGGGGTTATTGCAAAGCCCTCTAAAGCCCCATACACACGATTAGATTTTCTGCAGATTTTTGTCTTTAAATTTACCAAAACCATATAATATGAGGTCAAACCTTAAGTCTTTCAATTTGTATGCAATCAGGCAGGCCCTTGCACTACATGTTTTTGGTAAATCCGAAGACAAAAATCTGCAGAAAATCTAATAGTGTGTATGGGATCTAAGGCTACATTCACGCATTTATAAGGGTGCATATCTGCAAATAGTTTGCTGCGTTCATAGGTGGCTAAATGCCATCTCAGGATACAGCAGCATTGTGTGCTCTTGCTGCAAACAAACTGGCCAATATAAGAGTTAATCAGGTTGAAAAAAGACACAAGTCCATCCAGTTCACCCACACAATAAATAAATAAAAAACAATATCATACAATCCCATGTACACAATCCCACACCCACAGCTGACCCAGAGGAAGGTGTAAACCCCCAGAAAAGCATGATCCAATTTGCTACAGCAGGGGAAAAAAATCCTTCCTGATCCCGAGAGGCAATCGTTTTTTTCTTGGATCAACTTTACCTATAAATGTTAGTACCCAGTTATATTATGTACATTTAGGAAAGTATCCAGGCCTTTCTTAAAGCAATCTACTGAGCTTGCCAGAACCACCTCTGGGGGGAGTCTATTCCACATTTTCACAGCTCTTACTGTGAAGAAACCTTTCCATATTTGGAGATGAAATTTTTTTTTTTTTCCCTCTAGACTTAGAGTGCCCCCTTGTCCTCTGTGTTGACCGTAAAGTGAATAACTCAACACCAAGTTCACTATATGGACCCCTTATATATTTGTACATGTCCCCCCTTGATCTCTTCTTCTCAAGAGACAATAGATTCAGTTCCTCTAATCTTTCCTCATAGCTGAGTTCCTATATGCCTCTTATCAGTTTGGTTGCCCTTCTCTGCACTTTCTCCAGTTCCCCAATATCCTTTTTGAGAACTGGTCCCCAAAACTGAACTGCATATTCCAGATGAGATCTTATCAATGATTTGTATGGGGGACAAAATGATAACTGTCTCTGGAGTTCATACGTCTCTTAATACAAGAAAGGACTTTGCTCGCTTTGGAAACCGCAGCTTGCCATTGCATGTTATTGAACTTATGATCTACCAAAACCCCCAGATCCTTCTCCACTATAGATCCCCCCAGTTGTACTCCTAGCATGTATGATGCATACATATTCATAGCCCCCAGTGCATAACTTTACATTTCTCAACATTAAACCTCATCTGCTACACAGGCGCCCAATTAGACAGTGCATTGAAGTACACCAAATATAAATACAAATAAAAATAAATAAATATAAATACACCACTGATAACATTAGACCATTCAGAGTATGAATCATTAACCACTACTCTCCGAATTTGGTCTTTTTAACCAGTTTTCTATCTATTTACAAACTGATCTTTCCAAGCCTGTAGACTTTACCTTACACATTAGTCATGTGGGGAACTGTGTCAAACGCTTTTGCAAAATCCAAGTATACTACGTCCACAGCCACCCCTCTGTCCAAGGTTTTACTTATCTCCTCATTAAAAGAAATCTGATTTGTTTGACAACTTCTGTCTTTCATGAATCTATGCTGTCTGTTATTTAAAGTGGAGGGCCACCCTGAAAAAAAAAAATTAACCAAAAATCCTAAAATAAATTAAAAAAAAATTTGAAAAAAAAAAATTTAAACTTACCTAAACCCTTGTTGCTAGGCAGTCTTCCTAATCTGCCTCTTCCTTTTCCGTGGCGTGTTCTTCTCCTCGGTGGGTGGCCCCCATTGTCTTCTGGGAACTGTGTGTGTGTTCCCAGAACACCACAGGGCTGTTCACAGAGCGCTGCGCCGCTGGCGCGTGTGCGGTAGGAAACTGGCAGTGAAGCCGCAAGGCTCCACTGCCTGTTTCCCTTACCTAGGATGGCGGTGCCAGGACCCGAGAGCCGAGGGACGGGTTGTCCTCGGGCGGCCGACATCGCGGACACCCAGGACAGGTAAGTACTTATTTAAAGTCTGCAGCTACAGTGTTTTGTAGCTGCTGACTTTTAATTTTTTATTTTTTTTTAAGGCCCGAATCCCGCTTTAAAATATTTTTTTTCTAGCAAGAGCTCATCATGTGGTCTTTTATTAAACTCTCCAGTATCTTCCCAACTATAGAAGTTAAACTAACAGGTCTATAGTTATCTGGTAAAGACTTTGTTCCCTTTTTAAATATAGGCACCACATTGGCCCTATGCCAATCCAGAGGTACTATTGCAGTGATTAACGAGTCCCTAAAATCGAATATAATGGCTTTGAAATGACAGAGCTCAATTCTTTTATGATCCGTGGGTGGATGCCATCTGGTCCAGGTGCTTTATACACTTTTTATTCTGTCTAAATATTTCTGGACCATATCACTTTTGAGCCATTGTGGCTCAATTGTGTGCTCAATTAGCTGCAGCTCATTTTTTGTACAGCCAGAACTCTGCAGAAACGCTGACCCTGGATGCACACTATAAACATCTAGAATTGGTCTGTGGCGTACATGTAATGGTTCAGATAAGTGGTTATGTGTGAACAGCAGCGGCCCCGGCCATTGCTTTTGTATATAGTACAAATCTGACAGTTGCCGCTCACGGTGCATGCAGACAGTGTTCATAACAGCCAGCAAATGTCTGATTCTTGCAGGCTGCCCCTGGCCGCTGCTGTTCAGCCGTGTAAATGTAACCCACATATGATATTGACTTGGTATAAGTCTCTTGCAGTTTATTTACAGCAGAAATCAGAGAAAGGGAAACATAAGGAACCAGGTGTGATGCAGTGCAAGGAGTGTGTGGTTAGGAGGAGCAAACAAAGTGACAGGTGAGCTCATCTGTGTGCTGCTGCTCTTTTCACTGTCCAGTCAAGCTGGAGAGTGAAACTTCAGCAAAGAAAAACCAGGTCCTCACTGCTACTAGACAGTCCTGTAATGTGTGGAAGAGCTGTATAGATCCTGGGACTGAATAAAGGGAAAAACCAATCACATTTCTGTATTTCATCTTCGCATTTAGCGGTTTGTCCGCAGTTCTACTTTAAGATTACAGCTACATTTCTGCTTTTAAAGTGGTTTTAAGCACTTACATATAACCAGTAAAGTGACTGGCCTCAGGTGATGCACTGGAATGAAACAAATCCTCCTACATAAGTTGTACCTATTTATCTAAAGTCTTCTCTTCCATACAGCCGTCTGAGGTTTACACTCAAGTCCAGTCAAATACTAAGTAAGCTTAAATCTATTCCCACTCACATTCTAAGCCCTATACTAACTACCCTGTAAAGGAAAGGCGTCTATACTTACCTATTCTCGAGATGCTCCAGTCCGGTCACATGATCTCCCCAGAGTCCGGTACAGTGCAGAGGAGAGATCGCCAACAACGGCTGCAGTGCCTCAGTGATGACGTCATCCATAGGCTTACTATGGGGCATCTGTTGGCTGTCCTTCTCTACACTTAAATTGGTGGCTGGGAGCCAATCAGCCAATAGACACCTTTCCTTTACAGAGTAGTTAGTATAGGGCATAGAATGGGGGTGGGAGTAGGTTTTAAACTTAGTATTTGACTAGACTTCTACTTTAATTGTTACTTGTTACATATTATATTTGCATAATTCATTGGTCAGGCACGTAAGAATGCATATCTCATATGCTGCTGTTGCATCTGACATTTTCTGTAGTACTTGGTGCTACTACAGTGATAGTTGCGATCCTAAGGTACTGTGCCGAGCGTCTGTCCCCCTGCATCCTGATCACAGGGGGTCACTTTTCCTGCACCACCACCATTCATAGAACACCTAGTATCTTTTCATAAAAAGCAAAGCGTTCTTTGATTGGATGAAGTAGAGAAGCACAGTGGTGATATTACAATCTCCACCTAGTCAACTCAGAGAACGCCTTGTGTTCATGAAAAATGTAAGGTGTTCTGTAAAGCGAGCAACCAGCTTTGGTCAGTATGCAGTATGGCAGCCAGGCCCTCTACAGCACAAGTTACAGTGTAGGGCTGTGAACCTTTACATTGCAAGGTTCACATTTGTGCGTCCCATGTTTGGTCAGGCATGACAGTCCATTCGTTTGAAGTGCCTGCACTACTTCTAAATCGCAGCCTGCACGGGGACTGCAGTGTCATTCAGAAAACCAAGACTGTGATGGGGCCGCAGTGTCATTCAGAAAACCAAGACTGTGATGGGGCTGCAGTGTCATTCAGAAAACCAAGACTGTGATGGGGCTGCAGTGTCATTCAGAAAACCAAGACTGTGATGAGGCCGCAGTGTCATTCAGAAAACCAAGACTGATGGCGCTGCAGTGTCATTCAGAAAGCCAAGACTTTGATAGGGCCGCAGTGTCATTCAGAAAAGCAAGACTGTGATGGGGCCGCAGTGTCATTCAGAAAAGCAGGACTGTGATGGCGCCGCAGTGTCATTCAAAAAACCAAGACTGTGATGGCGCCGCAGTGTCATTCAGAAAACCAAGACTGTGATGGGACCGCAGTGTCGTTCAGAAAACCAAGAATGTGATGGGACCGCAGTGTCGTTCAGAAAACCAAGAATGTGATGGGACCGCAGTGTCGTTCAGAAAACCAAGACTGTGATGGGACCGCAGTGTCATTCAGAAAACCAAGACTGTGATGGGACCGCAGTGTCATTCAGAAAACCAAGACTGTGATGGGACCGCAGTGTCGTTCAGAAAACCAAGACTGTGATGGGGCCGCAGTGTCGTTCAGAAAACCAAGACTGTGATGGCGCCGCAGTGTCGTTCAGAAAACCAAGACTGTGATGGCGCCGCAGTGTCATTCAGAAAACCAAGACTGTGATGGCGCCGCAGTGTCATTCAGAAAACCAAGACTGTGATGGCGCCGCAGTGTCATTCAGAAAACCAAGACTGTGATGGCGCCGCAGTGTCATTCAGAAAACCAAGACTGTGATGGCGCCGCAGTGTCATTCAGAAAACCAAGACTGTGATGGCGCCGCAGTGTCATTCAGAAAACCAAGACTGTGATGGCGCCGCAGTGTCATTCAAAAAACCAAGACTGTGATGGCGCCGCAGTGTCATTCAGAAAACCAAGACTGTGATGGCGCCGCAGTGTCATTCAGAAAACCAAGACTGTGATGGCGCCGCAGTGTCATTCAGAAAACCAAGACTGATGGCGCCGCAGTGTCATTCAGAAAACCAAGACTGATGGCGCCGCAGTGTCATTCAGAAAACCAAGACTGATGGCGCCGCAGTGTCATTCAGAAAACCAAGACTGGCGCCGCAGTGTCATTCAGAAAACCAAGACTGGCGCCGCAGTGTCATTCAGAAAACCAAGACTGTGATGGCGCCGCAGTGTCATCACAGTCAGGGTTTTTCCAATGGCAGAGAGCACACGGGGTGGAGACACGGCCACTGTATTGGAGTTGGCTGCCAGGTGTGCAGGGAAAAATGTACTTGCAGAGTGATCATACAAGTGAAATGTATGCTTTTTAGAGGAAACACTCTGTATGAGGACTTCTGTAATCGAGTGACAACATTCTTTTCTCCAACTGCCCTCCTGCGTTGTCACATGCACTTCTGTCACATGCACTTGTCATCAGAAAGTCCACCCTGTACAATGACATGCAGGTATACTAAACACTGCTTGTTAAAATCAAATCTCAATCCTTCTCAATGTACTATACCCATCTCAATGCTGTTATTCTTGGTAAATTATTAACATACTGTTTGTTTTTTTCAGCTTTTCAAAAATCGTCTGCCACGGTCTTCTTTACCTTCATGCCCTATCTATGTATGTGATCAGTGCACATATCTTATACTCACGTGCATCACTCTACTATTACTATTTGTCCCAAATTTCTTTACACTTGCCAAACCTACTAGTGCATGCGTCTATTTGCTTGATATAGTCATGTTCTCTCTGTCATGCTAATGACTATGTTTGTGTAGGTGGAGTTTTAATGAATGGGTTTTTATCTGCTTTTATGTGCTTGCCATGTTATAAGGGACTCCTATAGCTACAGCTACTCAGGTTTAGTGTTTGTTTAAAAGATAACTTCACTTTTGTGGGGGAAAAAATAGCAAATAAAGAAAAAAAATTATATGGCGTATACAATTGCAACACAAGTCATATTGTAATTGAATGTTAATAAAAAATACCTTTTCTTTTCAATTTGTATCTGCTGTAATTTTCTGTAAATGCAATATGGCTACCTAGAGGTGTTCTGTACACAAAATGTACAGAATCCCCCCCCCCCCCCCCCCGGAAACATAATTTCCTGCTTGTGTGATTGACTCCCTGATTTTCCCAGAAGCACTAAGATACACGTCAGATTTCTGGCATCCCCTGCAACAAAAATTTCATTTTTAGTGAGATACTCCCAATAGGAAAGCCCATCTAAAGGGACGCGGCCCCTGCAGGTTCTGCAGCTGATTGATATTTGTGAAACCACTCCCATTAGACTCACTTAGCACAGGATCACTGAGGAACAAGCAGTGATTTCTTCAGAATAACAAAAGGTAGGAATCTGTAACAAAGGTTGTTCTAATCCTTGCAATGTACATAGATCACCCAAAGGGGAAATGTTTTTTTTTTTTTTCTGAACAAAAGTAGAGTTACTCTTTAAAACGGAACTCTGGTCACAAAAGCTTTTCCTTAAATAAATTCATCAGTAGCCACAAGTCCACTTTGTGTGCCCCAAAGGCCTTTGCAAACCCAGATACTGTATTGCCTTGTGAAAGTAGCAGAGACATCATCACTGTGTTGTACATAGCCTGAGCAGAGCTGTGCGAAGGACTCGTATCATCCATCCTCTACAGGCTGCCTGTACAAAACAGGAGGGGGTGGAGACCAGACTAGTAACCACACAAGGAAGGCGAGCAGCAATGACCGGTCTTTATTACAGGAAGCTCCTGCACAGTGGTGACATTTCACACAGGGTTACTGCACAGAAATACACAAAGCACACCAAGATTCAAGTAAAAATACACATGACAAATGTATTTAGATAATCTGGAGTTTAGTATTGACTATCCTAGACCCCTCAAGGTAATTACAGAGGAATGTGTGTTTGTTTTTTGTTTGTTTTTTTGTTTTTTTTTTTGGCCATGACCATTTGGTATCCAGTGTCAAAGGTTATCCTGTACTGTCCTGTTGTTTGTTTATGGTGAGACCTATTTTTGGCAATGTGTTCCGGTTAGCTATGCTGTCAAATCTTTTCTAACTCATATAAATACTGCGGATCAATTGTGTTTTTTTCACTGTCTACCTACTTTTTCACATGTAGGGTAAAAGAGCCCCCCCCCCCCACAAATGAAAGTGTATGTATAACCAAAACGTTTTTCATTGTTCTGGTAACAACTCATGTTTGTGGGATTCCTTGCATGTTTCAATTTTGCCCCCCCCCCCCCAACACCTAACCTTTCAATGGGATTCAAACTGAGGCTCTGACTAGCCCAGGCCTTAACTCCCTTTTTCAGTTTTTGGTGGATTTGCTAATTTTTTCAGGTCATTATTGTGTTCTAAATACACTTTCTAGTTCAACTTTATCTTTTGTACAGGTGGTCTCACATTATCATCAAGTACAATTGATAGGATGCAGAATTCACTGCAAGGTGCCCTTGTTCTACAGAAGCAAAACAACCCCAAACCATAACATTTCTACCAGCATGCTTTGCAGTTGGTATGAGGATCCCCTGAAATGCTGTCTTCAGTTTGTGCCAAACATGTCCAGAAGGCCTTCAAAGAAGTGGATGTAAACCCTCACATATACCCAGTGAAGTGAACAGCCTCAGATGATGCACAGGGAGGAAACAAATCTCCCTACATAAGTTTTACATGTATATCTGCTGTCTTCGGCTTTCTATATTCTATAGAATTCTAATATCGGGTTAGAATTTTTACTTCCTCATTTAGCAGTAGGAGTGGATTCTTGGCATGCACTGGGAGACAGCTGATTGGAGGAAAGGCACACCCCACCCCCTCCACAAAGGTAGAGGAAGGAAGGACTGTGCAGAGCTGTGCTGTGACGAGACAAGCTATCTGCTAAACTATAGCTCCCACCCTGACACAAAATTCAGGCTGGTTTTAGCTTGGTTGATGGGAGAACTTGTCAGAAGTTATCATGCTGCTAAAAGAGCAACGAAACAGCAGAAAGACATGTGACTAAGGTCTTTGGAGTGAGTTAAGTAAACACTATAGATATATGTAGTGAAATTTCATAAATGGGGTTTAAGTCTTTCTTTTAATGTTCAGTTCTGTTTAGCACTAGACAGCTATTGTGCTGAATTTACTGGGCCAGCCAGTTCTGGACAAAATAGTAGTCATACACCACTTGTGGATTATGTTCCTTACAGTGGAATGATTCATTTCAAATAATTAGGCAATTAGTTTTTTTGTTTTTTTTCAAATCCCCAAAAATTGCACTCCTGTGCCCTATTTTCAGCAGAGAGCAGTCTGAAGTTCGGTCTCTGCTGACGTCACACAGATCAGACCAGGCACCCGACTCGAAGTCTGGATCTGCCAGGTGCCTGGACTGATGGCGGTCTCAGCGAGCTGCTGAGACGGCCGCTCCCCGCCCCTCCACAGCTCAGCACTCCAATGAGTATGGAGGAGCAGAGCAGGAGTGATACTGATTGACAGTCAGCAGCTCTCCTCTTAGGGAGGTGAGAACCGAGCCATTGGTGATGTTCAGGGGCTCGGATCTCAGTAAAGAGACGCCAGGGACAGATGCAGCATCGGGCCGATGCTGCATCCACTTAGGTAAGTATGATTATGGGGGGGAAAAAAATCCAATACTTCTTTTAATTCGTGTAGGTTGAACCCACACACGTCAATAGCAGAGATAACATCAGACTCTAGATATCTGAGGTTTAAACAAGACAGATCTGCCTGCATAATGAGATTCTAATTATTGGCACCTAATCTAGAACACTTAGTATTAATTTAAGGGATTTAAATTGGTGGTAAATATAGGGTGCACCTTTTCAACTTGGTATGTCGCTGGTCTCTTCTGGGTACAGGGCGCGCAGGGAGAAGGAACTAATAGATTTTTAGTAAAAAGCGGCACATAATACTCACATTAACACTTGTTAAGCACTTAACCCCTTGTTTACTCTGACATGCTAACCCTTTCCAAACCAGTGTTATTATAGTATTCGCACTGATCACTGTAGTGTCACTGCTGACGTCAACGTCAGTCAGTTCCCACCCAGTGCCCGATTGCCCGCCGCACTATCATAGACCCACTATAAATCGCTGATTACCTCCATTACTATTATAAAATTCCAGTATATATACCATAGTTTGTAGATGCTATAACTTTCACACAAACAAATCAATATAACTTATTAGGTTTTTATTTTACCAAAGACATATAGCAGAATAAATTTTGGTCTAAATTTATGAATAACTTTGATGTTTTCTTTATTTTTTATTCGATGTGTTTTGATAGCAGAAAATAAAAAATATTGTTTTGGGGGTTTTTTTTCAACTTTTTTTTTTTTTTGGTCCTGTTTGAATTTCTACAATAACAAAAAACCCAGTGGCGATCAAATGTCACTAAAAGCAAGCTCTGTTTATGTGAAAAAAAAAAAGACACCAATCTCACTTGGGTAGAGAGTTGCATAATCTCGCAATTACCAGTTAAAGTAGCACAGTGCATAATAGCAAAAAAAAGGCCTGGTCATGAAGGAGGTAAAACCTTCTGGAGCTCAAGTGGTTAGCATCATATCCAGAGGTTGTGTTTGGGAAATAAAGGTATGAGTGCTGCCAGCATTGCTGCAGAGGTTGAGGGGCTGGGGGATCAGCCTGTCAGTGCTCAAACCATACGCCGCACACTGCATCAAATCTGTTTGCATGGCTGTCATCGCAGAAGTAAGCCTCTTCTAAAGATGATGCACAAGAAAGCCTGCTAGCAGTTTTCTGAAGACAAGCAGAAAAAGGACACAGATTACTGGAACCATGTCCTGTGGTCTGATGAGACCAAGATGAACTTATTTGGTTCAGATGGTGTCAAGCGTGTGGCGGCAACCAGATGAGGAGTACAAAGGCAAGTGTGTCTTGCCTACAGTCAAGCATGGTGGTGGGAGTGTCATGGTCTGGGGCTGCATGAGTGCTACCAGCACTGGGGAGCTACAGTTCATTGAGGGAACCATGAATGCCAACATATACCGTGACAAACTGAAGCCGAGCAAGGTCCCCTCCCTTCAGAGACTGGGCCGCAGGGCAGTGTTCCAACATAACCCCAAACACACCTCCAAGACATCCACTGTTTTGCTAAAGAAGCTGAGTGTAAAGGTGATGGACTGGCCAAACATGTCTCCAGACCTAAACCCTATTGAGCATTTGTGGGGCATCCTCAAACGGAAAGTGGAGGAGCTCAAGGTCTCTAACATCCACCAGCTCTGTGATGTCGTCATGGAGGAGTGGAGGAGGACTCCAGTGGCAACCTGTGAAGCTCTGGTGAACTCCATGCCCAGGAGGGTTAAGGCAGTGCTGGAAAATAATGGTGGCCACACAATCTTGACACTTTGGGCCCAATTTGGACATTTTCACTTTTTCAGGGGTGTACTCACTTTTGTTGCCAGCGGTTTAGACATTAACCACTTGACCACTGGGCACTTAAACCCCCTTCCTAACCAGACCAATTTTCAGCTTTCGGTGCTCTCACATTTTGAATGACAATTACTGTCATACAACACTGTACCCATATGAAATTTTTGTCTTTTTTCACACAAATAGAGCTTTCTTTTGGTGGTATTTAATCACCGTTGGGTTTTTTATTTTTTGCTCTATAAAAGAAAGAAGACTGAAAATTCCCTAAAAAAATGAATTTTTCTTTGTTTCTGTTATAAAATTTTGCAAATTAGTAATTTTTCTTCGTATATTTTGGCCAACATTTATAGTGCTACATATCTAAAAATAAGTACAAATTGGTGTATATTATTTGGTATTTGTGAAGTTATAGAGTCCACAAGCTATGGTGCCAATATCTGAAAATTGATCACACCTGAAGTACTGACGGCCTATCTAATTTCTTGAGACTCTAACATGCCAGAAAAGTACAAATACCCCCCAAATTACCCCTTTTTGGAAAGAAGACATTCCATGGTATTTAGAAAGATGCATGGTGAGGTTTTTTGAAGTTGTTGTAATTTTTTCCCACAATTCTTTGCAAAATCAAGATATTTTTTTTTTTTCACAAAATTGTCATATTAGCAGGTTATTTCTCACACACAGCATATGCATACCACAAATTACACCCCAAAACACATTCTGCTATTACTCCCGAGTATGGCGATACCACATGTGTGAGACTTTTACACAGCGTGGCCACATACAGAGGCCCAATATGCAGGGAGCACCTTCAGGCATTCTGGAGCACCCAGGCCAATTCTGACATTTCTTTCCCACATGTAAAAATCATCATTTATTTGCTAGAAAATTGCACACGCTCATGGAATGGCGCCAAACTTTGCTACTTAAAAATCCACATAGGCGACACTTTAAAATTTTTTTACTGGTTACATGTTTTGAGTTACAGAGGAGGTCTAGGGCCAAAATTATTGCTCTCGCTCCAATGTTTGCAGCGATACCTCACATGTGTGGTTTGAACACAGTTTTCATATGTGGGCGGGACTTACATATGTGTTCACTTCTGCATGCGAGAACACGGGGACAGGGGTGCTTTTTAATTTTTTTTTTTTTTATTTTTTTTTATTTTATTGTTCATTTTACTTTATTTTAGTTTGACACTTTTTTCCAAAAAAAAAAAAAAATTTTGATCACTTTTATTCCTATTACAAGGAATGTAAACATCCCTTGTATTAGGAATATGGCATGACAGGTCCTCTTTACAGTGAGATATGGTGTCAATAAGACCTCACATCTCACCTCTAGACTGGGAAATAAAAAAAAAACAAAAAAAAAAACGATCCTGGCTTAGATCGTAGTAGTGAGTCAGTAGAAGCACCGGAGGGGGGGGGGACGTCCCCTCTCACCTCCCGTAAGAACGATCAAGCAGTGGAACGGCCGCTATGATCGTTCTTATGGTGTAGGGAATAGCCACCTGAAAAAGCTGATATCTGGATAATGCCTGTGGCTGCAGGCATTCAGATATCCCCGCACAAAGTCAAGGACATCGTATGGCGGGCGGGAAGTGGTTAACACGCATTTTTTTTTTTTTAACACAAAGTTGTCCATTTATACAATATTTCTAACACATAGCATGTACATACCTAAAATGACACCCCAAATAGATTCTCCTACTCCTCCTGAGTACGGCAATACCACATGTGTGAGACTTCCACAGCTTGGACGCCTTCCCAGAATAAGCCGACCGCTCTGTAGCCGTCTTTCGGCTATGGCCCAGTCGGCATGTGGTTAATGGCTGTGTGAGTTATTTTGAGGGGACACTCACTACTTTACATTGTAGCCGTGTCATTTCTTCAGTGTTGTCACATGAAAAGATATCACATATTTTACAAAAATGTGAGGGGTGTACTCATTTTGTGAGATACTGTGTATATATATATAATTTTTTTATTTTTTTTAACTGCTGTACGTTTTTGAACTTTTAAACTTTAGTTTTTGTGAATCAAGGACATTGAAATATATGAGCCATTAATTACTGAATTGTAGGGCTGAAACAACGAATCGATTAATCGACAACTAATCGATTATGAAATTAATCGATTACGTTTTTCATAATCGATTAATCGGCCAGTAACATAATGGGGTTAAAAAAAAACTAAAATGAGCCCTTTTAAAGTACAAAAAGAGCAAATAATCGCTACTGCTGCAAATATTACTTTCACAGTTCTACAGTAAAAAAATGAATCCCTTACAGTAGTGATTATCTGCTTTTTTGTACTATAAAGGGCTATTTTTTTTTTTTTAACCCCATTATGTCATTAAACATCTTAGACCTGGTTCACAACTATGTGTTTCTTTGGTGCTTTTTGCAGAAACGCACTACAGTTCATTTACATGGTTTCCTATGGGACACATTCACATCTATGCTTTTTTCAGCCGCTGTGTATTTGGAGAGGGTCAGGGACTTTTTTTTTAACGCAAAACGGTGCTTTTTTGGTTCAATATACTTCAATGGAGAATCTGCAGAAAAGCATGTAATGCGTTTTTGTAGCAATTTGTGTTTTTTAATCTGCCCAACAACAAATTGGCCAAAAAAAATGCAAAAACGCAAATTGCAGCAAAATCACGTGCGCAAAAATCAAGAAGCGCAACAAAAAAACACTGCAGAAACAGATCAAAGGCAAACTGCATAGGTGTGTACCGAGCCTTTTCAGACGAGAATATTCAGACAAAAAATCTTTGTACATTCGCTGAATGAAAGAATGTTTGAAATTTTCACTTGTTTTTAACATTCTGTTTTTAAAACAAATGTAATTTCTGAACGAAAACCACATAGTGTCTGAAAATTCCTTTCACCAAGAAGTTTTCTATTTCCAAATTTTCCCATCACTGTGGTTGAAAATGAACGTCGATTTGACCTCGCTAACGATTAGAAAATCGAACGAACGTTCTTAAAATTACATTTTTTTTTAACCACTTCAGCCCCGGAAGGTTTTAGCCCCTTCCTGACCAGAGCACTTTTTACAATTCGGCACTGCGTCGCTTTAACTGCTAATTGCGCGGTCATGCAATGCTGTACCCAAACGAAATTTGCGTCCTTTTCTTCCCACAAATAGAGCTTTCTTTTGATGGTATTTGATCACCTCTGCCGTTTTTATTTTTTGCGCTATACACGGAAAAAGACCGAAAATTTTGAAAAAAAATGATATTTTCTACTTTTTGTTCTAAAAAAAATCCAATAAACTCAATTTTAGTCATACATTTAGGCCAAAATGTATTCGGCCACATGTCTTTGGTAAAAAAAATGTCAATAAGTGTATATTTATTGGTTTGCGCAAAAGTTATAGCGTCTACAAACTAGGGTACATTTTCTGGAATTTACACAGCCTTTAATTTATGACTGCCTATGTCGTTTCTTGAGGTGCTAAAATGGCAGGGCAGTACAAAACCCCCACAAATGACCCCATTTTGGAAAGTAGACACCCCAAGGAATTTGCTGAGAGGCATGTTGAGCCCATTGAATATTCATTTTTTTTTGTCCCAAGTGATTGAATAATGACAAAAAAAAAAAAAAATTACAAAAAGTTGTCACTAAATGATATATTGCTCACACAGGCCATGGGCATATGTGGAATTGCACCCCAAAATACATTTAGCTGCTTCTCCCGAGTACGGGGATACCACATGTGTGGGACTTTTTGGGAGCCTAGCCGCGTACGGGGCCCCGAAAACCAATCACTGCCTTCAGGATTTCTAAGGGCGTACATTTTTGATTTTACTCCTCACTACCTATCACCGTTTTGAAGGCCATAAAATGCCCAGATGACATAAACCCCCCCCAAATGACCCCATTTTGGAAAGTAGACACCCCAAGCTATTTGCTTTGAGGCATGTTGAGTCCATGGAATGTTTTATATTTTGACACAAGTTGCGGGAAAGTGACAAATTTTTTTTTTTTTTTTTTTTTTTGCACAAAGTTGTCACTAAATGATATATTGCTCACACAGGCCATGGGCATATGTGGAATTGCACCCCAAAATACATTTAGCTGCTTCTCCTGAGTATGGGGATACCACATGTGTGGGACTTTTTGGGAGCCTAGCCGCGTACGGGACCCCGAAAACCAATCACTGCCTTCAGGATTTCTAAGGGCGTACATTTTTGATTTTACTCCTCACTGCCTATCACAGTTTCGGAGGCCATGGAATGCCCAGGTGGCATAAACCCCCCCAAATGACCCCATTTTGGAAAGTAGACACCCCAAGCTATTTGCTGAGAGGCATGGTGAGTATTTTGCAGCTCTCATTTGTTTTTGAAAATAAAGAAAGACGAGAAAAAATTTTTTTTTTTTCTTTTTTCAATTTTCAAAACTTTGTGACAAAAAGTGAGGTCTGCAAAATACTCACTATACCTCTCATCAAATAGCTTGGGGTGTCTACTTTCCAAAATGGGGTCATTTGGGGTTTTTTTTTTGCCACCTGGGCATTCCATGGCCTCCGAAACTGTGATAGGCAGTGAAGAGTGAAATCAAAAATTTACGGCCTTAGAAAGCCTGAAGGCGGTGCTTGGTTTTCGGGGTTCCGTACGCGGCTAGGCTCCCAAAAAGTCTCACACATGTGGTATCCCCGTACTCAGGAGAAGCAACAGAATGTATTTTGGGGTGTAATTTCACATATTCCCATGGCATGTTTGAGCAATATATCATTTAGTGACAACTTTGCGCAAAAAAAAATAAAAAAAATAAAAAATTGTCTCTTTCCCGCAACTTGTGTCACAATATAAATTATTCCATGGACTCAACATGACTCTCAGCAAATAGCTTGGGGTGTCTACTTTCCAAAATGGGGTCATTTGGGGGGGTTTTGAACTGTTCTGGCATTTTATGCACAACATCTAGAAGCTTATGTCACACATTACCCACTCTTCTAACCACTTGAAGACAAAGCCCTTTCTGACACTTATTGTTTACATAAAAAAATTAATTTTTTTTTGCAAGAAAATTACTTTGAACCCCCAAACATTATATATTTTTTTTAAAGCAAATGCCCTACAGATTAAAATGGTGGGTGTTTCATTTTTTTTTTTCACACAGTATTTGCGCAGCGATTTTTCAAACGCATTTTTTGGGGAAAAAACACACTTTTTTACATTTTAATGCACTAAAACACACTATATTGCCCAAATGTTTGATGAAATAAAAAAGATGATCTTAGGCCGAGTACATGGATACCAAACATGACATGCTTTAAAATTGCGCACAAACGTGCAGTGGCGACAAACTAAATACATTTTTAAAAGCCTTTAAAAGCCTTTACAGGTTACCACTTTAGATTTACAGAGGAGGTCTACTGCTAAACTTACTGCCCTCGATCTGACCTTCGCGGTGATACCTCACATGCATGGTGCAATTGCTGTTTACATTTGACGCCAGACCGACGCTTGCGTTCGCCTTAGCGCGAGAGCAGGGGGGACAGGGGTGCTTTTTTTTTTTTTTTTTTTTTTTTTCTTTATTATTATTATTTTTTTATCTTATTTTTAAACTGTTTCTTTCATTTTTTTTTTTTTTAAGTCATTTTTATTGTTATCTCAGGGAATGTAAATATCCCCTATCATAGCAATAGGTAGTGACAGGTACTCTTTTTTGCAAAAATTGGGGTCTATTAGACCCTAGATTTCTCCTCTGCCCTCAAAGCATCTGATTACACCAAGATCGGTGTGATAAAATGCTTTCCCAATTTCCCAATGGCGCTGTTTACATCCGGCGAAATCTAAGTCATAAAATGCTCGTAGCTTCCAGTTTCTTAGGCCATAGAGATGTTTGGAGCCACTCTGGTCTCTGATCAGCTCTATGGTCAGCTGGCTGAATCACCGGCTGCATTCTCAGGTTCCCTGTTGAGACAGGAGAGCCAGAGAAAAACACGGAAGACGTTGGGGGGGGGGGGGGCATTCCCTCCCACTGCTTGTAAAAGCAGTCTAGAGGCTAATTAGCCGCTAGGATTGCTTTTACATGAAAGCCGACCGCTGGCTGAAAAGAATGATACCAAGATGATACCTAAACCTGCAGGCATCATTCTGGTATAACCACTCAAAGTCGTGAATGGCGTACCTGAAGACAAAAAAATGGTTAACAATAAAGCACAGTAAACGGTAAAGTATAAAAAATTGCATACCTGAAAGCAAACATGATAAAACATAACAACAATAAAACATTGCAGAATAGAATACAGTAAAAAAGAGCAGAACAATAGAGAGAATAGAGAGAGAGAACAATGAAACGACAACTATTTTTTTTTTTTTTTTATATTTTTGTATGTGTTTTTTTTTTTTTTTTTTTTTTTTTACACTTTTTTTTGTAACTAACTTTTATAACTGTAACCGGTTCCAGGTTTGGGTCTCTCAAAATGCGATGGCATCTTGGGAGACCCTGTGAAAGTGTGCCTAGTATGTGCAATGCTGTACCCTACGCTAATACTCAACTAGTGAATGGTAGCGTTCAAAACATTCACCAATGCAAAGACCAGGATTGTCAGGACAGAAGGGACAATAATAGCGGGTGTCACGCCTATATCCGCGCTTGCTGCAGACACGACATCTTTTTTGGGGGGGTTCGTTGGGTAGGGGTACTCGGGAGGACGTAAAGAAAATGCCTCTCATGCAGCCGACTGCATTTGGTTGGGGATGTGAATGGGGGAAGTACGGGCGCTGCAGAAGCGGTGGGTTCCCAATTAGGATTGGCGAATGCAGCAGGAAGGGCACTATGGGCACGACGGGCCTGTGTTTGTCTTTTTGGTGGCAGCGGGACACTACTTGTTCTTGCCACCTCACCAGCTTGAACTGCACTTATGGGACTCGCCACGTCACCACGTGTTACTGCAGTGCTGGTTTGACTACGACCGGGGTGTACTAGGCCGCTGGTGCTTGCCAGTTCACCAAAACGCTACCAAAAAAACTGTTAGCGATCGCAGGGATCAGGCCTGACTCTGCGAACGCTGCAGTTATGCGTTTTAGTGTTTTGTAAGTGACAGTGATCGATCGATACTGCACTTGGGTGGGCTGGGCCGGGCGGAGGGGCAAAACGCAGGTGCTAGCAGGTATCTGGGCTGATCCCTCTAACACTGCGTTTTTGGGAACCCTAAACTGCTGGGGACGCTAGTATAGATCTGATCGGATCAGATATTGATCCGATCAGATACTGTACCACTAAGGGAGGCGTATGCTGCGTGCGTGGGTGTTAGCGGTACTGGCGCTAACCTGACGCTGCCTGGGGCTGGTGCTTGCCAGTTCGCCAAAACGCTACCAAAAAAACTGTTAGCGATCGCAGGGATCAGGCCTGACTCTGCGAACGCTGCAGTTATGCGGTTAGTGTTTTGTAAGTGACAGTGATCGATCGATACTGCACTTGGGTGGGCTGGGCTGGGCCGGGCGGACGGGAAAAACGCAGGTGCTAGCGGGTATCTGGGCTGATCCCGCTAACACTGCGTGTTTGGGAACCCTAAACTGCTGGGGACGCTAGTATGGATCTGATCGGATCAGATATTGATCCGTTCAGATACTATACCACTAAGGGAGGTGTACGGTGCGTGTGTGGGTGTTAGCGGTACTGGCGCTAATCTGACGCTGCCTGGGGCTGGTGCTTGCCAGTTCACCAAAACCCTACCAAAAAAACTGTTAGCGATCGCAGGGATCAGGCCTGACTCTGCGAACGCTGCAGTTATGCGTTTAGTGTTTTGTAAGTGACAGTGATCGATCGATACTGCACTTGGGTGGGCTGGGCTGGGCCGGGCGGAGGGGCAAAACGCAGGTGCTAGCAGGTATCTGGGCTGATCCCGCTAACACTGCGTTTTCGGGAACCCTAAATTGCTGGGGACGCTAGTATAGATCTGATCGGATCAGATATTGATCCATACAGATACTATACCACTAAGGGAGGCGTATGCTGCGTGCGTGGGTGTTAGCGGTACTGGCGCTAATCTGACGCTGCCTGGGGCGACGCATATCACTGCCGGGCGATCGGGGGGCTAAACCTTTATTCGGTAATAAACGGCGGGTGCCCTGACACTATAAAAAATAAACAAACTAACCAGCGTCACCCGTAACAGTTATACGGTGATCAGTGGTGAAAGGGTTAACTAGGGGGCAAGCAAGGGGTTAAAACATTTATTAGATAGTATATGGGGGTCCCTGACGCTATAAAACGCTGACGGCGAACCTAAATATTTACGTCCCTAACTAGCGTCACCAGCGACACTAATACAGCGATCAGAAAAATGATCGCTTAGCAACACTGGTGACAGGGGGTGATCAAGGGGTTAAAACTTTATTAGGGGGGTTAGGGGGGTATCCTAGACCTAAAGGGGGCCTAACACTCACTACCCTAACACACTAACTGTCACAAACTGACACTATGCAGTAATCAGAAAAAAAAAAAAAAAAAAAAACCTGCTTGGTGTCAGTTTGTGACAGGGGGGGGGGTGATTGGGGGGGGATCGGGGGGCGATCGGGGGGGGGATCGGGGTGTTTAGTGTGCCTGGCATGTTCTACTGTGTGTGTGTGTTTGGTGCACTCACATTACAGTCTTCTCTCCTCGGCCCGGAATGGAAAATACCGAGCTGAGGAGAGATGACATCATTTCCTCTGCCTCTGTGTACAATACAGAGGCAGGGAAATGATCCTATTGGCTGGGAGCGATCGCGAGGGGGGGGCCACGAATGGATGGCCTCCCCCTCACCACCGATTGCCGGGGGACATTTGCCGACCGCCGCAGGCAGCGGGGGGGGGGTCCGATCGGACCCCCCACCCGCGGGCAGGCAGGGACGTACAGGTAAGCCCTTTTGCCTGCCCGTGCCGCTCTGTCGACGTACATCGTCGTGCGGCGGTCGGCAAGTGGTTAAGGAAGACATTGTTTGTTCTATAAATGAAAAAAATGTAATCTCTAAATCTGATTATATATATATATATATATATATATATATATATATATATATATATATATATATATATATATATATATATATATATATATATATATATATATATATATATATATACCAGATTCCCCCTTTTATTAGTATATATCCTCTAAAAGTATACCCAGTATATCTCTCCTCTAATTGTATATACACAGTATATCTTCTCTAATTGTATATTCAGTATATCTCCTCTAATAGTATATCTCCTCTAATAGTATATACAGTATATCTCTTCTGTCTGTTATTCTCAGAGTGTATTAGATATTTTGCTCCCTAACCATGTAGTTGGTTATTTATATTTACCACTGCATATAGATATTTAAGAATAAATATTAACTAAATTATACACCACGCTTTTTTTTTTTTCTTTAAGGTTATTAACCGATTAATCGAAACAATAATCGGCCAACTAATCAATTATGAAAATAATCGTTAGTTGCAGCCCTACTGAATTGTCACATTCTTTTTTTGGCTCACTGCAGTTTGAAGAGCGCTTTTCAGATAAAAGCCATTATATTAAGTACTTATGATAGATAAAGAAAAATAAAGCACCAATCATTAAAGGGATGGGGAAAGCTGCATATACTTTTGCGTGTACATGTAACATGCAGTTCGTGCATTTTTCAGTACGTCAAAGGAGATGTTGCTCCTCTGAAATGTTTAAATGTTTGCTTCTATAGATAATTGTGTGTGTGTGTGTGCTCAAATTAAAAACATGGGGCTTAGTCTTTTTTTTTTTTTTTTAAGTAAATCTAGCCTTGCTTGTTACCTAGGAAATGTATATACCATTTATCCAAAAAGACAATAGACAATTAACAGGTTACCTCAGGAAGGTTTAACCCCATTCATGATCAGGACATTTTTTACTATTCAGCGCTGTGCTATTTTAACTGGCAATTGCGCGGTCATGCAACACTGCACGCAAATTAAATTTTATATCATTTTTCTAACACAAATTGAGCTGTCTTTTGGTGGTATTTGATAACCACTTGGAATTTTATTTTTTATTATATTAAAGAAAATTTTGAAGAAAAAATAACTATTTTCCGTTTATAAAACATATTCTATAAAATCATGTTTCTTTTATAAATGTAGGCTGAAATGTATGTTACTACATGTATTTGGTATAAAAACAAAGCTTATGTGTACCTGTATGTTAATTTGTGCGGAAGTCATAGTGTCTACAAATGATGGTGTATATACTGGAATTTACAGTGCCTTCAGAGCTCTGTGCCATAGCCGAGGGCTCCCGGAAGGCAGGAAGCATGCCGCTGGAGAGCTTGTTCTAAAAGTTGGTGCTGTATAAATCCTCTATAATAATAATGTGCTAATATGCGATGCATACAGTGCCTTGAAAAAGTATTTATACCCCTTGAAATTTTCCACATTTGTCATGTTACAACCAATAACGTAAATGTATTTTATTGGGATTTTATGTGATAGACCAACACAAAGTGGCACATAATTGTGAAGTGGAAGGAAAATCATAAATGGTTTTCAATTTTTTTTTTTTATGAATGAATATCCAACAAGGGTGGCGTGCATTTGCATTCTACCACCTTTATTCTGATACCCCTAACAAAAATCTAAAAATCTAATGGAACCATTTGCTTTCAGAAGTCGCCTAATTAGTAAATAGTCCACCTGTGTGTAATTTCATCTGAGTATAAATACAGCTGTTCTGCGAAGCCCTCAGAGGTTTGTTAAAGAATGTGGGTGAACAAACAGCATCATGGAGGCGAGGGATAAAGTTGTGGAGAAGTTTAAAGCAGGGTTAGGTTATGAAAAAAAAATATCCCAAGCTTTGAACATCTCACAGAGCGCTGTTCAATCCATCATCCGAAAATGGAAAGCGTATGGTACAACTGCAAACCTACCAAGACATGGCAATCCACCCAAACTGACATGCCGGGCAAGGAGAATATTAATCAGAGAAGCATTCAAGATGGTAACTTTAAAGGAGCTGCAGAGAACCACAGCTTAGGTTGGAGAATCTGTCCACAGGACAACTATTCGTGCTCTCCCCAAATCTGGTCTTTATGGAAGAGTGGCAAGAAGAAAGCCATTATTCAAAGAAAGCCATAAGTAGTTCCTTTTGGAGATTGTGATAAGCCATGTGGAGGGCACAGCAAAACATGTGGAAGAAGGTGCTCTGGTCAGATGAGACCAAAATTGAACTTTTTGGCCTAAAATCAAAACGCTATGTGTGGTGGAAAACTAACACTGCACATCACCCCGAATACACCATCCCCACTGTGAAACATGGTGGTAGCATCATGTTGTGGGGAGGCTTTTCTTCAGCAGGGACGGGGGAGCTAGTCAGAGTTGATGGGAAGATGGATGGAGCCAAATACAGGGCAATCTTAGAAGAAAACCTGTTAGGCTGCATTCACACCACAGCGTTTTGAATCGCGGCAAATTTGCCGCGGATCTGCCCGCGATTTGACAGCGCCGAGGTGTAAATGACAAAATGCGGGACTCGCATTCAAGATACCATTCATTTGAATGACCCCTCAAATAGCAGTGTGAGTCTGCCGCGATTGTCGCTCGATAAAAAGCGCTGCAGTCGCGGCAACCCGCATCGCGGGACGCATGTCTCCCCAAAGTAGCTCCTGAACTATTTCTGGGTGACATGCGTTCCACGATTGCAGCACGTTTGCAGACCCGCACCACGATTTGAGGTGTCATTCAAATGAATGGCATCTCGAATGCGAGTCCCGCTTTTTGTCATTCACACTTGGTGCTATCAAATCGCGGGCAGATCCGTGGCAAATCTGCTCATGATTCAAAATACTGTAGTTTGAATGCAGCGTTCGAGTACAAAAGACTTGAGACTGGGGCAGAGGTTCACCTTCCAGCAGGACAACAATCCTAAACATAGAGCCAGAGCTACAATAAAATGATTTAGATCAAAGCATATTCATGTTTTAGAATGGCCCAAATCCAAAATCGAATTGAGAATGTTGCAATATTGTTGTTCACAAGCGCTCTCCATCCAATCTGACAGAGCTTGAGCTATGTTGCAAAGAAGAATGGGCAAGAATGTCACTCTCTAGATGTGCAAAGCTAGCAGAGACATACCCAAAAAGACTGGAGGCTGTTATTGCGACGAAAGAGGGTTCTACAAAGTATTGACTCGGGGGCTGAATACAAATGCACGCCAAACTTTTCACATATATTTGTAAAAGAAAAATTGAAAACCATTTAGCATTTTCCTTCCACTTGATGATTATGTGCCACTTTGTGTTGGTTTATTACATAAAATCCAAATAAAATACATTTACGTTTTTGGTTGTAACATGGCAAAATGTGGAAAATGTCAAGGGGTATGAATACTTTTTTTTTTTTTTTTCCAAGGCACTGTATGCAGCTATAGACGCTATTCTGTAATGGTGGTGATTAGCAACTTATAGTGGGAGTGTGATGGGGCCAGATTGCACCCTACCCTTACAGACACTATCTGAAAGGGTCACTAACTTACACTGATGTCTTTTGTGACACTAATACAGTGATTAGTGATAATACTGTAAACTCTACTAATTACACTGGCTGGAAAGGGGTTATCATCTAGGGGCAATCAAGGAGTTAATTGTGTGCCGAACAATGTGTAATATGTACTACTTTTTCTTTTTGATCTGGTTGTTTTTTCTCTCTGCTTTTCAGGGAGAAGAAACAGCCAAATTGCTGTTCCTATGCACACAGAGTTCTGTGTGTTTGTAAAAACAGAACTCTGTGTGTGTGAATGTACACAGCAGGTTTCAGCCAAAACCATCGACTTAAAACACAGCACGGGTCAGCAGGGGGCATGTGCATGCATGCCCCAAACCCAGAAGAAGGCTGTCACATACATATACGTAATTGTGCCTGCTCACAGTATATTTACTGTGAGCGTTTGGCAGGTGGTTAAAGTGCATGTCAAAGCAATATGTGAAAGTTCAAGAGAAATGCTTACAATGCATTATAATTTAACTAAACCCATTAGATTTTAGTTGATCAAAATGTACTGGAAAATGTAGTCAACTAAAATATGACAAACAATTCAGCTGACTAAAAACGACTAAAACTAAATTAGCATTTTAGGCAAGACTGACTAAAACTAAATCGACATTTGACATCAAAATTAACACTGGCGTAGAGGGTGGACCACTCACTTTTTTGTCTCTTGATCGTGAAGGGGCCGACAGCAGGCAGATGGGCACAAGAAGCTTCTGGTTCATGGGCACAGGATGGAGACTTGGTTTCCTGATAGCATCTTAAGGCTAATAAGGAACTACAATTCCCAGCAGTCCTAGTATACACGGGTGCTGAACTATGTCTCAACAGTTCTAATCTCATTCTCGTCTCCCAATGAGGCCCTGCAGCCATTTGTTTCTCTCTGCCTATCACTGAAGCAAATTCTAAACATTCTGACCCATTTCTAGGAGTGTGTTATAATGTTTCCTGGGTACAGCAGGGACTTCAGCCCAAATTGCCAGTGCTGATGTATCTGGCTATGAAGAAAAAGGTTGGGACTTTGAGCAAAGCATGCCTTTAGGAAGCTAAAATGTGCTGTAAAGGTTTCATAATGTTACATTTTAATGCATATTACTAGGGATGCACCGAATGGGTTTTTTGGTGCCGAAACTGATACCGAAAATGAAAAATACACTAGGTCGAAAACCAAAACCGAAACAGCACCAATACCGAAAGTGACTGTTTTTAAAAATATTTTTATAGAGGAGATGGTCAGAGACTGCGGACATGGTACAGGAGATGGTCAGAGACTGGGGTCGTGGTACAGGAGATGGTCAGAGACTGGGGACGTGGTACAGGAGATGGTCAGAGACTGGGGACGTGGTACAGGAGATGGTCAGAGACTGGGCACGTGGTACAGGAGAGGGTCAGAGACTGGGCACGTGGTAGAGGAGAGGGTCAGAGACTGGGCACGTGGTAGAGGAGAGGGTCAGAGACTGGGCACGCGGTAGAGGAGAGGGTCAGAGACTGGGCACGTGGTAGAGGAGAGGGTCAGAGACTGGGGACACGGTAGAGGAGAGGGTCAGAGACTGGGGACACGGTAGAGGAGAGGGTCAGAGACTGGGGACACGGTAGAGGAGAGGGTCAGAGACTGGGGACACGGTAGAGGAGAGGGTCAGAGACTGGGGACACGGTAGAGGAGAGGGTCAGAGACTGCGGACATGATACAAGAAATCAATGCAGCCTCACCAGTGCCCGTCATGCAGCCTGCGTTTGCCCCTCAGATGCAGCCCACGTGTGCCCATAAGATGCAGCCTCACCTGTGCCCGTCATGCAGCTTGCCAGTTCCCGAATCAGAGCGGCGATCTCCGTGTGTCACGGAGCTGCGTTTGAATTGCCCGGGTCGCAGTAACAATGTCCCACCTCCTGTAATCATGTCACACTGATTCAATATCCCACCATTGGATCAGTGTGCCGTCTGTCACAGGAGGCGGGACATTGTTACTGCGGTCTGTGTAGTTAAGCTCCGTGACACAACGAAGATCGCGGCGAGGAGGGAGGGGAGGAGGAGAAGAGAGGACTGCGGCGCCAGAAGGACACCCCCGTAATGGGCGGCACCAGGGACGAGGCCCCATCCAGGCCCTGCCCCCATTTTTGGCGAGATTTCCTTTTTGTATTTTGCCGAAAAGGCCATTTTCGGCCGAAATTTTGGTGCATCACTACATACTACACAATTATATACATAAAAGGCACAGTGACATTATCAAACCTATACACCGCATTTTTGCTTCCTAAATGCATGCTTCACTCAAAGTCCCAACCTTTTTCTTCAGTGTCAACAGGAATGGAGGCAAATTGACGTAACTGTCTTGGGCCTCACGCAAAGTCCCAACCCTTTTCCATTCCCCCTGTCAGAACACAAAAGAACAGCAGGGGAGATTGTGACAGAAGCGGATATCAGACCCCTGTCCTCCTCACCAACTCGTGACAAAGGACTGGCTAATCTCACGTCGCGCTGTCACTTGTATAACAATGTCACTCTCACCTGCACCCTGCACAAAGATTTTCCAGCTTGCGGGACCCAGTCTAGGTGCCATCAGCCTGGGAGTAATTGTCACTGGGTTAAATCAATTAAGCAACCATCACCATCCCCTTTTGACCGATAAGGGACTCCTAATCTTAGCAATACCAACTATGATTTTACAATAAACATCTGTAACACACACTGTCACCACAGACAGGTATATAGAGAGGTTTTTTTTTACTGTGCGGTAACACTCTTCAAGAGACAGGGATTAGTTTAGTTTGTGTTAAAATCTTTAAAGACAGTTTTCACGTTTTTTAAAATCAGGTTCAATAATGAAAAGGTCAAATCGGTGCAAATAAAATAATTACAGCCAAAATGGTGTTACAAAGAAATAGAGACGATATAACAACAGATAAATTAAAAATGGTCTGAAAAGGTAAGAATACTTGCTGTGTCCTTGTGGTTAACAGTCCTGGCATCTCCCTTTTCTCTGGGATCATAGAGACCAGCTGGCCTAAGGGGTGTTGCTGGAAGGTCACTATGTTTATGACCATGTCCCAGATACAGTTTTTTTCGATAAGTATTCATATCTCTGATTATCTCCAGTTTACAGTTTGCTAACCAGCAGATTATTGTCCAGCGTGAATTTTGCTTAAAATAAATATAAATATGGCAGGTTTCAGGTGTCTACTTTACCTAGGTGGGATAAGGGGTGCAACAGGCTCCCATACGGTCTAACGTAGGGGTGTCTGGACTTGAAATGTTACAAATTAACCTAGGAAAGTAAATATGTTCATATTCTGGCTGTGCAATTATTAGTTCAGGAGTTACAACTGCTAACCTATCTGCAGATATCGGTATTGGCCTCCAACTGAGCTATTTACGACCGGTATCTGTTATCTGGATTGCTCAGCTTGCAAGGGTGACAGTTTTATAAGGGTTTCCAGATGGGAATGTGGGTTGGTTAATGGAAAGGATCTATGTGTGTCAGATCAATGGACTCATAAGGTCCTGACATCAGTTAACCGTTTGTGTATGTTATAACTGAAAGAAAAAGGTGGGGGGGGGGGGCATGGTCACTGTGGCTATGCCCTTCACATGACTGAGATGAGCTGAGACATGAACAAAATGGCTGCTGCACACACAGTTAGTTGTGGGCCCCGTACGCACGACCATTAAAGAGCTATAAACTAACATCAGATTGTTAGTATAGCGGCTCTGACCTGAGCTGTCAGGTTTTTTTTTCTTGTTCAACCCAGCGGGTTGAATAAAACTAGTAGGGTGATCATGGCTTTAAATAGCCTTTTCTCTAGATCCACTGATCAGTTATGCAGATCAGCTAACTTATATACTTATTGCCTTCTGATTCCTCTGTGTGTTACTTTTTAGGGATGTAACCATTGAACTTTATAAAACATGTGTTTTGATGAAAGAACATCATATGTGGAACATGCAGGACTTTTTTTTTTTTAATGCACCGTACCTAAAACATACAGTATCTCACAAAAGTGAGTACACCCCTCACATTTTTGTAAATATTTTATTATGTTTTCATGTGACAACACTGAAGAAATGACACTTTGCTACAATGTAAAGTAGTGAGTGTACAGCTTGTATAACAGTGTAAATTTGCTGCCCCTCTAAATAACTCAGCACACGGCCATTTATGTCTAAACCGCAGGCAACAAACGTGAGTACACCCCTAAGTGAAAACATCCAAATTGGGCCCAAAGTGTCAATATTTTGCATGGCCACCATTATTTTCCAGCACTGCCTTAACCCTCTTGAGCATGGAGTTCACCAGAGCTTCACAGGTTGCCACTGGAGTCCTTTTCCACTCCTCCATGATGACATGACGAAGCTGGTGGATGTTGGAGACCTTGCGCTCCTCCACCCTCCATTTGAGGATGCTCAATAGGGTTTAGGTCTGAGACATGCTTGGCCAGTCCATCACCTTTACCCTCAGCTTCTTTGGCAAGGCAGTGGTTGTCTTGGAGGTGTATTTGGGGTCATTATGTTGGAATAGTGCCCTGTGGCGCAGTCTCCAAAGTGAAGGGATCATGCTCTGCTTCAGTATGTCACAGTACATGTTGGCATTCTTGGTTCCGTCTATGAACTGTAGTCCCCCAGTGGCGGCAGCACTCATGCAGCCACAGACCATGACACTCCCACCACCATGCTTGACTAGGCAAGACGCACTTGTTTTTGTACTCCTCACCTGGTTGCCATCACACACGCTTGACACCATCTGAACCAAATAAATTTATCTTGGTCTCATCAAACCACAGGACATGGTTCCAGTAATCCATGTCCTTAGTCTGCTTGTCTTCAGCATACTGTTTGCAGGCTTTCTTGTGCTTCTTTAGAGGCTTCCTTCTGCTCTGACAGCCATGCAGACCAATTTTATGCAGTGTGCGGCGTATGGTCTGAGCACTGACAGGCTCACCACCCCCCCTTTCAACCTCTGCAGCAATGCTGGCAGCACTCGTACGCCTCCTTTGGTTGACCATGACGAGGCCTGTTCTGAATGGAACCTGTCCTGTTAAACCGCTGTATGGTCTTGGCCACCATGCTGCAGCTCAGTTTCAGTATCTTGGCAATCTTCTTATAGCCTAGGCCAGTGATGGCGAACCTTGGCACCACAGATGTTTTGGAACTACATTTCCCATGGTGCTGTAGAGTGCATGAGCATCGTGGGAAATGTAGTTCCAAAACATCTGGGGTGCCAAGGTTCGCCATCACTGGCCTAGGCCATCTTTATGTAGAGAAACAATTCTTTTTTTCAGATCCTCATGAGGTGCCATGTTGAACTTCCAGTGACCAGTATAAGAGTGAGAGGGATTAACAACAAAATTAACACACTTGCTCCCCATTCACCCCCCCATCCTACTTTGCTCTGCAACATCAGCCCTACATCCATTTCACTTGAATGAACAGGATACTATTTTGATCCAACTGTGTGATAGTCTGACTTGTCCTTTGACCAATAAAAACAATCCCAGTGTGACATAAATTCCTTTTTACTGCTGCTGTAATCACCATGTCAGATGTCACAAGTCGGATGGCTAGGACAAGGATCCTACTTTGATCTGACTTCAATGATATTTAATGGGCTGAAGTAGGATCAAAGTTGGACCAAAGAAGTGCAGGGAGCATTTTCAAAGTCAGACCGACCTTGTGTTGGACCAGTTAAGACCGCTCTCATAGGGAAACATTGATTTTCACACGTCATGCGACATGAGCTCCCAACGTCCGAGTGTTTGTCGTACAAGCGTGAACCCAGGCTCAGTTCCACCCATTTAAAAGTCAGCAGCTACAAAAGGTGTAGCTGCTGACTATTAATAAGCAGACACTCACCTGTCCCTCTGTCTAGCGATGTGGCCGCCCAGATCCTCGCTTCTCTCCCCCCTCCTCTCTGCGGCGCCGGCAGTGCAAGTGTGGGTGCTGGCTTCGTCTCCACAGCCGGGTGCGCACTGCGCATTATGAATGGCCTAGCAATCTTCTGGAACCTGTGAAGTGTCCCAGAAGATTGCAGGGAGGGAGGGGGGAGACGTGAGCTTTCGCTCAGCGACACCAGGAGAGGAAGTGGGAGCTGGGTACCTGTGAAAACTAGGTACCTGCTCTCTCCCGCCCCCCCCCCCCAAAAAAAAAAATGACATGCCAAACGTGGCATGTCAGGGGGTCACAAGTACTCAAAGCGAAAGTTCCACTTTTGGGTGGAACTCCACTTCAAATGAATGGCTGGGGATCTCTTAATTAACAAGTATTGTTTCCTTTTGTGGTAGAATTTACAGTGCAGTTATAAATGTCAGATTTCATTACATCCCACACTTGTATAGGCAAGAGGACATTCCTTTTTGTGAATATGGCTCTGTTTGTATTGTTGTGGAAATCAATATATACGATATACGTAATCAATTTCTCTTGCGCTACTAAGCGCACTTTCCAGCTCTTTTGGATAATGCATTTCGAGTGCACTCATGCTTGCCAAGTAAGACAGAAACAAATGTTGTTCTCATGTTGCAAGCTCCACAGACAGCCCTGTATTATGGGAGCTCCATTTTTATTTATAGAACAGGGGTAACAATGGAGGCTTGATGGCTATTCAGTTCAGCCAATCAAGCCCAGGCATTCCTTCAAACAATAGCTGTTATACAAAGCTCAACCACTGGAACAATGACTAGGGAAGTGTCCGGGCATGTCTTTGCAGACCAGTGTGTACAATTTCCCGCCCTTTGTACCTGTTAAACTGTGGTCTACAGTTTAACAAGGGAACCCACATGTAGTGAGATTGGCGCCTCATAAATCGTGAACGATGCCCCGGCCAAGTGCGCACACTTTCCCGCTTCTACCATTGATGCAAATCCTTATTCTGCATTATTCAGAGAACAATGCATAGCCGGATTATACTACCATTCCTATGGATGCAAGGCTATCTGCAGGGACACGCTCATGGTTCCTCCACGTGCTGACCCGACACATAGAAAGACTTGAGCGTATATCCTTCCACAAAGGCAGATGGGTATCAAACCGATAATGTCTTCGCAGAGCGAACATATCCCCTCCAAACGAACAAGTCTGCGTATAATGCAGGGGCCCTCGCTGACGGACATATCTTCTCAGGGTAAACATCTCTCCACATCCACAGGAAGCTTTTCACTACCAATGGTCTTCCACCGGTACCAGTTCGCTCTTCTGAGCGAGCAGCAAGTAGAACTAACACTGGGAGACACTGTGACAATACATATTAAATACATCTTGATAAAATTTCTACAGCAGTATGTTTCAAATTCAATTGTCAATTCAACAGTTTTATTCTTTTAGGTACAAAGGATCCCTAATGGATGATGGTGCCTTGATCCAAGCTGCTGCTCAAGGAGCCCTTTCTCCTGAATATACCAAGCTCTGCGCATGGCTGGTTGCGGAGCTGAAATTGTTCTGCAAACTAGAAGAAAGTGTGGAAGCCACTAATAGTAAGTCATTAAAGTGTGACCTAACCAGGACCGTCTTAGCTATTTAAATATTGTAAATTTAAAATAAAAATTAATGATTGTGATTTCCGAAAAAAATAGCCACATTGTAAACCAGTGATGAACCGTTTTCCGTACTTAGGCCTCTTGCACACGAGAGTAAAAAATACATTTTTTTACTAATCTGAACATCGGTCCATTTTCTTTGGACTAATCCACGAGCTACGTAAAGATGAGTAATAAATTGATGAGTACAGAGCAGTAGTACAAGCAATTTACTGCAGCTCTTGTGAAAAAAAAGACTGTTAGTGTGGCAACCTTTGCTTAAGAATCTACCTTGCCGGTTTCTATAATCACACCCAGTTTTAGAAATGAGGCACTTTAGACTCAACTAATCCAGACTTTAGGCAATTTGAACGAACGTGCAAATCTGATCCCCACAAACGAGGATTAATCTCTGAGATAGACGCTCACCTAACCCCCAAGCCCCCGTCTTACGTTGGTAAGTGGAAAAAGGATCTTAACATTATAACATACCCTGCTGATTGGTCATATATCTGGCAGGCTGCTAAATCCTCTTTTCCCAATATTGCTGCCTTGGAGACGAACTCTAAAGTACTTACCAGGTGGTATCTGGTCTCTGTCAGGATTGTCAAATTCCTCCCGCGATACCTCTGTTTTAGAGGTTGTAATGAGGCAGGCACACACCTCCACATTTGGTGGAATGCCCTGTAGTGCGCTCATTTTGGTCAGAGGTGTTTTGTAATTCTTTCAAAACTTTTCACCATGCCTTTGCTGCTAGACCCAACTGTAGCTTTCCTAAACAGCAAACTTGAGGCTCTAACCCACCGCCAGTTTAAGCTTCTTCTCCACATCACTAGAGCTGCCAAACAGCTCAGCCTGGAAATCTCCCTCCTTATGCATACTAGCTACTAAACCTAGAGTTACTCGCGCACTGATTCACGCTAAACTTGAAGTAGTCATCCTGGACAAAAGTGCACACATTTGAGAAACTTTGGAGACCCTGGGTTACTCATTACCTACCCCCTAGATTTGATGACACCCTACTGATCCCCTAATCCACTGTGCATGGACCCTCTGCTCTAAACCCTGATTTGCACATCAAAGCCCGTGACACACACGCACCTTCTGCCCCCTTCTTTTTATGTTCCTCCCCCTTTCTTGCTCTACAGTCGTACTCCCATCTTTCATCCCTCAGATGGTTTTTCTCACCTCCTTTCATACTGCTCCATTACACTCCTTCTGCCTCCTATCCTTTCCTTGTTTTGCCTCCATGCAGCCCTTTCTGCCTGGCTCTAGCCTCTAGGTAGGCCTTCCTCCGAGTGCCTTATTACTGCTCACCCCAGAGTAGTCTCCCGGGATTCTTGGACTTTTTGACACTTCCCCTAGGGGGTGAGCCAAACTGCTGGGCACCTGTTGGGTTGCCCTTACATGCTTGTACCCCCATGAAACCATTCCCTGGTTTATCCCTCTCCTTACACATGTTTGAATACCTGCATTACTTTTTTATCCGTACCTTTGTCTTTGTTAGGAATTGTCCTCCCATGCTAAATACTACTTGTTTCTTAATCCCGCATGGTTATCTCTATGCATGATGTACTTACCTAGTTGACATCTTGTACTAGTTGTACTTGCACCTGTATACTTGTTCATTACTCTTACTTTTTCTCAATAAAATATTTTAAGAAAAAAAAAAAAAAGAAATGAGCCCCTTTTATGCATGTTGAATGATGCTGTTATGCACAGGCAGAAGTTACTTAAATATGCAGAAAGTATGCTCAGTCTATAAAAGACATAGGTGTTGATTTACTAAAACTGGAAAGTGCAAAATCTGGTGCAGCTGTGCATGGTAGCCAATCAATTCAGCTTGTTCAGTTAAGCTTCTGCGCATAGTTGCAGCAGATTTAACACTCACCAGTTTTAGTAAATCAGCCCCATAGCATATATAAACCCTGTTGGTTAACGTCTGTTTTACTCCCTTTTGTTTTGGAAAATACACCATTGAAAGTGTCTGTTCTATCTGTTCAGTCAGTGCAGAACAATACCTGTTGATCCTGCCAGGAATCTTCTGAGCTAATAAATTTCTTTGTCTGCCTCTTCTGCAAATAACAGTACACAGAGCTGTGAGGTGAGCTTCAGTTTATTGCAGATAAATGCATACAGTATGTATTTTTTGTACCACAATGCTCTGCACCCAGGGGCTCTGTTGGAGTGTGAACAGGGCACATAGAAAACAATTGTTTTCTGTGTGCTCTTTTGACCAGTGATGATACAGGAAAACACCAGTCACCGCACCCAATATGAAGGAGCCCTTAGCCGTGTCTGTAGACTAAAAAACATGCCCCCTAAATTATAGAGACAAAGGGGAAGTGTTCTGTAGTCCTATGCTAGGGTGATAGTGCTGCACCTTCATATATAGAGTATAGGGAGTGAGCACCTCCCTAGAACAGGAAGTGTTACTGGTAGGCTTAGCCTATTGAAAAAAGGGGGGAGAAGATGAGGAAGCCTAAAAAAAGTAGGAAGGCAGCCCCACTACATTCAAGGATTACATGTTTTTTCTTCTTGAGCTGTAATAGGCTTTAGGATTGTTATACTGTAACAGAAAGATAAATAAAATGTCTAAATTAACGTGTTTTATAGGCCCTGCAGAGGCAGAAGGGTTTCAACTAGAAGTTAGTGGTCTTTTGACAGAGATGAATTGCCCATACAACTCTTTGACATCTGGAGATGTCAATAAACGCCTTCTAGACAAGAAGAACTGCCTACTTTTGCTAAGTAAGTAACATTTATTCATTTGTGTGGACACTTATGTTAGTATATTTAAAGAACTCCAGGGGGGTTTTCTCTCCCATGCAGTGGGACTGTGCATGGATTAACTGCTCGCTTTTGCCTAGAGGTGAGGAGAGTGGTGATATATTTACCTAATCCGCCAATCCTCCAAATGCGATCCTTTCTGTCACTCCTGCCCCCCTCCCCGCACACTAGTGGTCTTGTGCCTGGACTGTTCCTGATGTCATCATGCCCATAGACCAGCTCTGGACGTGAGGATGGTAGGAACAGTCCACCGATGGACATGAGGGAGTGCTGTCCGGACGATCGAAAGATCGGGTAAGTATAGCTTTTCGTGCGCCCCTGGACAAAACAAGCAGTTAACCCATGCAGTGCAGGGTGGAAGATGAAAAACAATTTTCCTGGAGTTCGTTAACATGAAGTGCTGCAAATTTTGTGGTATATTTTGTGATGTGCATTATAAAGTTTAAGAATCGTATTGACACTAATTTGAAACTTCAATTAAAGGGTTATATTTTATTTATATTTATCATAGTGGCTATAAAATATCAAGTTTCTGTGACGTAAAAAAAATGAGACAAAGATAAATCATTTCAGAATTTTTTCCACTTTTTTTTTTTAAATCAGAAAATACGTTTTATTGTGAAAGAAACACATGGCATTATAAGACTGCATCGAATATGCGTTTTGCATTACTTTGTGAAATATTACAAAAAAACGCCCCAGTACAGAACCTCTGTAGAACTGTTCGACAAAAGTTATATGTAGTTACATAGTAAGTGGTGTCGAAAAAAGACACAAGTCCATCAAGTCCAACCTATGAATAACGCCCAGGTGTTATACAACAGAAATATGCATGTTTTTTCTGGTAGGTAAAACCAATTTTTTGCAGCTCTAAAAAATTATTCAGTGAGTAAATAGATTCTACAATTAAAAAAGAAAATGGAAGAAAAAAAGAAAAAGGAGAAACAACGAACCTCGCAATTTATTTTCGTGTGATGTACAGTAACTGCAATATAGCTATTCATTTGGATTCAGGGTATCCTCTCCCAGTGCGCCCAACAGACAGACAATGGGATCTCTCTTTTACTGGTAGTTATGAACCTGGGATATTGTAGATAACCTCTGTCCAATAACCAAAAAGCTTGGGACATTCCCATAGCATATGTAGTAAGTCCCCATGTTCCCTTTGACATTTCGGGCATAATTGGCTATCTCTACATCCCCATTTATGCAGCTGTTGGGGTGTTTTATAAGTTCTGTGGAGAAGAAAGATGGGATAACTTCTGCGAGGCCGAGACAGACACCAAGAGAGCAGCATTTAGGCAAGCCCCCCAGAGTTCTCCATCTATATTGCCCACATCTCTCTCCCAACCCCTCTTGCAGGGCATATCTGCTGTCCCCTGCACCTAGTAGCATAGAATAGGCCCGGGAGATCATGCCTTTCTTGTCAGGAGCCATGAATACCTCTTCTATGATAGGGTGTGCTGTCAATATAAGTTTCACACAGAACACAGAGCTATAGTAGTTACTATGTGGGTTATAGGCCACCTTCAGGTGATGGACACTGGCACACCCTAAGACAGGAAGTCCACTCCCTATATAACCCCTGCCACTACTGGGAGTACCTCAGTTTTTTCGCCAGTGTCTAAGGTTGGTCATGAGTAAAGATGTGCTGTGCTGAGCTCCACTGGAGCAATCCTTGCTGGGGCTGGACCCCGGGATCCAGTACTTTGGGGTACTATTACAGGTCCAGGATTGTGGGTCCCCCAAGGGTCCCCGGTTCCTGAAGGTTTGGTAATGGAACCCACTGTGAAGATTGGGCCTGTTGGTTTTACCACAGAAAACTCTGCGGTGGGAAAGGTAAGTGGAGTTTTTCTAAGGAATTTTTAAAATTTTCTTATGAAATGTCTCCTTTAAAAAATTAAATGTTGTCATGCCTAAGTGTCACCACTGGGGGCTGTATGGAGCATGTACCTTCTCATGCTTTCCTCAGAGATTACACTGTGCCACAGAAGCAGCAGGCCGTTTTCCTCCGGCTGGCAGGCAGACCTCCGGTAAGTTTGGGGGGGTTGCTTCCACCAGACACCCCCACCTGGGCTGAGCTCTCCCTCTCTTCAGGAGGGTGAGCATTAGGGGAGAGCTAAAAAACAATTGGCGATGGCGTTTTCTTTCACCGCCCCTCTATGGCGGCGACTTTCAGGTCTCCACCATGCCATCCCTCCCTCACACACAAGCCGATCCCATCAGATCGAAGGCCCGCACTTGCGCAGGAAAACTTTTTTTTGAAAGAAAGGGGGGGCGTGATGCAATGGAGGGGGCAGGGCTTAGTGTGACACTGTGTTGTAAAAACTCCATTTGTGCTGGCTGCAAGTTGTTGGAGGGACACAACAGCTAAGAGGGGCGTGAAAGAGGTTTGTTGACACGGGCATTTCCTATTTGACACATTTACTATTTGCATCAGGCTAAGCATTAATAGCAGCAGCAGTACTATTGCTCAAGCAGTGGTTGCAATTTCTTCTGATAGTACCTCTGCTTTTGTGCATTGGGCTAGGATCAGATGGGCGGTTGAAGCACCCCCAAAAAAGGGCTAAAAGGGTCTCCCTCAAACTCTGGAAAGCCTACTCCTCTCTACCATGGCATCCTCCCCTTAGAGGGGGTGGCTGGTCAGAGTGAGCATTGGGGCCATGAAATGTTTCAACTATTTTCAACACTGCAGCCCCTGATTATGTTACTAAAAAAGTCTTTTTTCCTCACCCATGATAGGATTGAAAAATGCGACAGGTTCTCTTCCATTACCCGGAACCCTCAAACTGAGGAACTAGGGGCAGGAGAAGATGAGTTCCCTCAGGAGACCGTGGTGAGGCTAATGACTGAGGTGTCAAATGCGGGGGGATCAGCTTTCACAATCTGTAAGATTGATGGTGCAATTTCTTGCTGAATGGTCCGCTGCACATTTATGTACCCTTAACTAAGTATTTGGGTTGATAGTAATTGGTTAATCATTGAGAAACCAGTTTAAACAGGTGTTTAACCACTTCCCGCCCGCCCTATAGCGGATTGACGTCCGGGAAGTGGTTCCGTTATCCTGACTGGGCGTCATATGACGTCCAGCAGGATAACATGCCGCTGCGGGCCCCGGGGGCGCGCATCGCGGCGATTGGTGGAGCGGTGTGTCAGCCTGACACACTGCTCCACCGATCTTGGTAAAGAGCCTCCGGCGGAGGCTCTTTACCACGTGATCAGTCGTGTCCAATCAGGGCTGATCACGCTGTCAATGGGAAGAGCCGTTGATCGGCTTTTCCTCACTTGCGTCTGATCGGCGGTTCTCCTAACAGGGGGGGTCTGCGCTGATTGTTTATCAGCGCAGCCCCCCCTCAGATGACCACACTGGACCACCAGGGATCGCCACTAGGATCACCAGGGAAGGGGAAAACCTACCAAATACTGAGGCCTCCTTTTGAGGAGGCGCCCCTGCACGCTCGAATGGGGGGAATTCTTCTGCAGTTCTGAAGGATCTGGCAGGAAGAGTGTCGACAGATGGGGGACTTCCTCAATCGCTCCAAGGTATTAACTGGAGTTCCGAGAATTCCCGTCTCCTCGTTTTCTCAGATCAAACGTTCCTAAGGATCCAGAGAAAGCATTGGACCATCTTTTGGCAAAAAATGATCATGGTGGTCCCCGTGTAAGAGCAGAGGTTGGGGTTTACGTCAAACCTTTTTTTCCAAAACCGAATGGACATTCTGGATCTCAAAAATCTAAATTCAATTTCTGAAAATAACCACTCTTTTTTTGCATAGAGTCAATCCAATCAGTTATCTCCATCCTACAAGGAGGAGAACTTCTGGCGTCAATTCACCTCAAAGATGCAAACCTCCATGTGCCTATTTCCTCGCTCACTAGTAACATCTACTTTTCAAGGTGGAAAATCTTCATTTTCAGTGTGTAGCTCTGCTTTTCGGTCTAGCTACTGCACCTTGAGTGTACAAAGGTTCTGGCCCCTCTTCTAGCCAGATTAAGGGTCCAAGGTATAACAATTATGGTTTACCTAGACAATCTGTTCTTGATAGACCAGTTGGTAGCCCACTTAGACCAAAGTATGGTCACCACATTTCTCAGGGACACCAAACAATTACTCAACAAACTAAAAGGTATACAATAGAAAGGCAATTACAGGTGGATTACCTGTGATGTGACAAGCCTATATTCTAGCATTCTGCATGTCCTGAGGATACAGGCAGTTGCCTTTTTCTTAGAAGAATCTGGGAAATTCTCATTGGCACTTCAGGAGTTTATTTTACTGTCTTTAGAGTTTGTTAACACATAATGTCTTTGTTTGACGGGGGCTATTCTCTCCAGAGATGCGGCGCCTCTATGGGGCGAAATTTTCACCCTCACTGGCCAACCTATATATGGGTTGGTGGGAGAGGAGCCGCATCTTTGTTTGGACATGATAGCCCCCGCCGGTCAGATACGTTTTTTTTTCTGTCACTACATAGATGACCTGTTGTTTATCACATCGGACGATAATGTTTCATTAGAAAACTGGCTTTGTTATTTAAGCACCTCCTTGCCTTCTCTGCAGCCAATAAGGTCACTAGAAACCCCTTACTGGAGGAGAATAAAGATACAAATCATGTCAACAAACAGAAACTTTCCATTTCTATGGGCAATGTTCCTATTTTTTTTTTTTTTTTTACACCCTATAGTACAGAATTTTCAAAAATTTGGAATATAGTAACTAAATACCTACCTGTCTTATTTAATGACCCTTTTTACAATGAAATTCTTTCAAAGGGTATAAGATTGGTTTCTCGTAGAGCCCCTACTCTGGGAAGATCCCTTTCACCCAGTTTGTTCTCCAGCACACAATCGGGCTCCAATTGGCTTTACTTTAAAGGTAACTTTAAATGAGGTATTAAAGGATGCGACTATTGTCGCTATATAAAAAGAGGCCAAGTTGTGACCTCTAGTGTAAACGGTAAAACTTTTCACATCACATCCTTCATTAACTGTAATTCCAGATTTCTCATTTGTTATCACATGCAAACAATGTCAGATCCATTATGTTGGCTGTACTACACGTAGGGTGAAAGATCGCAAAGTATTCTGCATATTTACTCTACACACCAGAATCCCGACAGGATTGAACTTTCAGTGGAATGTTTCTCACTATTATGACTAGATTCATGGCGGTGTATATGGTTTGTAGTGGAGACAAGATTTGCCATTCAGGCTTCAGTTTAATATGGTTCATACAATTAACATTGTCATGTGTATGCACGTTTTTAACGGGAAGTGTGGCAATACTTTGGCCGTCTTTATACTGATCACTCTGTTCGCGTAGTGTTGTGGACATGAGTGGGAGTATTACATTTAGATGGCTTTTACCTACATGTAGGCAGTTTAGGTAGTCATCAGGACTCTAAACGGTACATGTTTTAAACACCATGGACCATTGGGAGGTTTGAGCGAGGATATGTCTACTAGTCAAAATTTTTATTGGCCATACATAGCTATATCTTCTGCTGTCTGTTTTCATTAACAAAAATTTTTTCCCTCGTTTCCTCTTTTCTTACTGCCTGGTTTTTGGTTTTTTTGTTTCCCTTTTTTCTTGTCCCCTTAACCCTATGCTAGTGTATAGTGGTTCATCTGGTTTTGCATTCATTTATATAATTGGATTCTGTTTTATGTTGGACACACTTATCAACAATGTCCCATATTTTTTCAAACTGTTTTTACCAGTAGCTGACATCTTGCAATTCTTTGAGGCTTGCGATGCCGGCATGGGTTTAGACTGTGGTTTGCATGTCTGATATGTATTTTTACATAGAGGTTAGTTCCTATAGATATCCTGCATGCACATTTGCTTAGATACATTTACAGCCTTATAGCATGACAATGTGGGTTTCTTATCCAGCACCTTATCCAGTACCCCAATAGTTATAGTTTCACTATGGTTGCGGTATCGACATCATTGCAGAATGCTGCGTGTATGCCGAACACTAGCGGCCCCTACATATTAGGACAATTGTGGTATTTTTGGAAAGCGGACATATAGGTACCCACTGTCATATTTACATAGGGGTATATGGAGATTTTTCATTACAGTATAATTTCGATCTTGTGGTTTACGATGCTAATTCTTTTTTGAACTTCTCTTTGGTTTCTATTCCTTTGCCGTATTGGGTTTTTCTGGGGGTTTCTTTGGGCTTTTTTAACTTATTGATTTTTTTTGTACTTGTGGTATGGTGGCTTTTATGTTTTTGGTTATTTGACCAGCTACCATTTTTTCTTCTTTATTATTACTTATTTTTTCTATTTTTTTGCTAAAGGTAGTTCCTGGATCTCCCAAATCGTCATCTTATTTAAAACGAGGGTTCTTGCTATACTTTCTCCCATGACCGTTTCTTCTGTTTTGTCCGTTATACGTAATGAAAGAACATTCGCAACATAGTCTTTACATTTCAATGAATATATATCTATATATCTATATTTTTTTTTTCATCTGGTGTATATGCTATGATACAGTTTTTCATTTAAAAAATGAAATATTGTTTAAATTTTGTGATAACATATAGAATTTTTCAATGATAAGTGTTTAATTGGATAGGAAATCATTTTTTTATATGATGATAAATATTTCAGTGTTCACTTATATATGGAGTCTACGTCCACAGTTAGTTGTGTAAACAAGGATTATGTTTATATGTGTGTATATATGAGTACATAGGCTCATGTATACATCCTTCAGAACATATGGTACTTCATGATATACCTATTGCATATACAACAACAGAGATCTGGGTATACACATGGGGGATAAATATATATATATATATATATATATATATATATATATATATATATATATATATATATATATATATATATATATATATATATATATATAATATAAATATAAATTTTAGGGTTGTACCGATACTAGTATCGGCACCGATACCGAGCATTTGCCCAAGTACTTGTACTCGGGCAAATGCTCCCGATGCTTCCCCCGATACCTGGAAGACAGCTATGATCAGCGCGTGGGGGTGTTACAAGATTCTCCCCCAGTGGCTTTCAGCGGCATTAGTGACATACAGCGTTGATCGCTCACAGCTGACTGTCACTGCATCTTCTTCCATGCCCCCTCCGTTCCTCTGTCCCCCTCCGTTCCTCTGTCCTTCTCTGTGCATCTCCGCTGTCCCCCTCCGTTCCTCTCTCCTCTGTGCCTCTCCGCTGTCCCCCTCCGTTCCTCTCTCCTTTTTCTGTCCCCCTCCGCTGTCCTCTCCGTTCTGCTGTGCCTCTCCGCTGTCCTCCTCCGTTCCCCTCTCGTTCTCTGTCCTCCTCCGTTCTCCCCCTCCGTTCCGCCGTCCTCCTCCTTCTTCCTTTGTAAATGGACAGAGTCAGCTGACTCTGTCCATTCACATAACTAAAACATTGTAATCTCCTGTGATTACGATGTGTCAGTTTATGAATGGAGAGGAACCGCTGTCTTCTCTCCGTTCATTCTCAGTGAGCTGAGGCTGCAGAGAAAGGGACTGGGGAATCTCTATCCTCGGTCTCTTTCTCTGTCTCAAGGGGGAGATATCAGAGGTCTGTTAAGACCCCTGATATCTCACCAAAGCCCCCCAACAGGGCTGATTAAAAAAACAAACAAAAAAAAAACACATATTGCAATAAAGAATAAAAAAAATATTATTGTAAAAAATAAAAATTGTAAATAAAAAAAAAACACACACACACATACACCGTTCACCCCCCCCCCCCCCCAAAAAAAAAAGAAAGCACTGTTAAAAAAAAAAAAAAAAAACACTGTCACGTGACATTAAAAAAAAAAAAAGTATCGGTAATCGGTATCGGCAAGTACTTGTACTCGGTCCTAAAAAAGTGGTATCGGGCCAACCCATATATATATATATATATATATATATATATATATATATATATTCCTTACACACACTTGGTGTTAGACAGCACTTATTCATTCATCTATTTACATATACCTCTGTGATTAAGCATGTTTTGGTATGTATGTGTGTGTATATATATATATATATATATATATCTATATATATATATATATATATATATATATATATATCTATATATATATATATATATATCTATATATATATATATATATATATATATAAAAAATAAAAATTTTTTTTTTTTTTTTGTTTCACTATTATCATTAACACAGATTTATTATCATATAGTCACTCATTTTATTTTATTTCAATGTTTAATTCTTATCCCATTTTATTTTTATTTTATTTCATTTTTTCACCAACTATTGGGGTGTTCACATATTCATTGGACATATTAACAGCTTACAGTTTATTTGAACAATTCATTAAAACAAAATAAGTTATTTAGACACTTTATTTTAGTTGGTTTAAATTTAATTCAATTCATTAAAAAGCATTTGTTTCATCTTTGCACTGAACTCACATATTCGTGTGTATTCCCTCAACTCACACACGTTGAACACGTTTGTTAATCAAGGGTTTCTTCCAATTGAAGATCTAATTGAGTAATTAGAGTCAATTAACTACACATGGAGTCACATACTTGAAACATTTTAGTATATATATTGCACTGTTTTTGGTGGTAGGGCAGCTATGACTAAGCACTGTTAAGTGTGAAACGTGTCAGCTCGTTTGTCCCATTTTTTTTTTGCTGTGGCTTGTATCTGTTGGAATTTTTACAAATAAAGACTATATTCTGGAGTGCGGCTGTCCAGAACTTCCTTTTTGCCTCATGTCACCACATTCAACTACCTGGAATATCTAGGTTGGAAGGCTAAAATACTTTGGGTCTGATCATAGATACACCCAGAAAAGGGTGGTCGAAGCAAGATGAGTTCTTCTATTCAGCTTTGCATGAGGTTGTTGGGAAAGATGGTGGCTTCATTTGAGGCCATTCCTTATGCTCCGTTTCATTCGAGACTGCTGCAAAACAGTATCCTATCGGCTTGGGACAAAGGGTTCAAGCTCTAGATTCCCAATGTGTCTGACTCCAAAGCCTACAGCCACATCACCCTGAAAGCACCCGACCTTGTCTGATCTTGGAGGCTAAGCAGGGTCAGGCCCGGTTAGTGCCTTGGATGGGAGACCACCTGGAAATACCAGGTGCTGTAGGCTGGGTGTGCCGGAGCCTCAGTTTATGCTTCATAACCAAAAATCTGCAAAGGGGAAATCCTTTATTCAGTTAGCTGGGAAGTGGTAACAACATATGCCAACCTTTTTTGAGTTGGGGAGCAGTCCTGGAAGAGGCAACTGTCCCAGAAAAGTGGCCCAGATCAGAAATGGCCTTTCTCCATTAACATTCTAGAAATTCAGGCAGAGCACTTGCTCCTGAGGACCTGAACGTTCAGTTTACGGAATTGTCCTGCCAGGATTCAATCCGACAATGCCACAGCAATGGCCTATATTAATCACCAACTGGGCACAAGAAGTTGTGTGGCCCAGAGAAAGGTGAATCGTATCCTATCTTAGGCAGAAGACATGTACTTTGCCTATCGGCAGTCTTCATTCTGGGAATAGAAAATTGGCAGGCGGACTACTTGAGTCGCCAGCAGTTGTTCCCGGGAGAATGGTTCCTTCACCCTGATATCTTCATGTCAATATGTCAAAGATGGGGGATCCCAGACGCAGATCTATTTGCGTCCAGGTTTAACGAAGAAATCGACAACTTTGTGTCAAGAACAAATCCGCTAGCATGTGGAACAGATGCCTTGCTATTCTCGTGAAATCGGTTCTTACTGATTTATGCATTCCCTCCTATTCTGCCTGCATCCGCGACTTCTTCGCAGGATCAAGCAGGAAGGGAAGTCTATGATTCTTGTGGCCCAGTAAATCTTGGTATGCAGAGATTGTAAAGATGGCTGTAGGAGACCCATGGACCCTACCACCACGGCAGACCTTCTCTCACAAGGTCCGGTATTCCATCCTACTTTATAAACGCTAAACTTAACGGTTTGGCATTGAGACCCACATTCTGGAGAAGCGTGAGCTGTCCTCCTTTACCCCTTCCGGCCAGAGGGGTTTTGATTTCCCAGGGCCCATTTCTACACCCTCAGATGGAGAGCCTCAAGCTATCAGCCTGGTATCTGAGGAACAGCTGTTGAAAGTGCAGGGGTTTTCAGATAAAGTAATTATAACTCTTCTCGAGTGCCGTAAACCGGTAACCAGGGCAATTTATGTCAAGGTATGTAAAAGATTTAATTCCTGGTTGGTAGAGCAGGGGCTGAGTCATCCTGGGGTTCCAGCAGTTCTGGATTTTCTTCAGACAGGTGTAGTACTGGGCCTCTCTGTTAGTACACTGAAGGTTCAGACTGTGGCCTTGAGTATTTTCTTGCAGACCTCACTTCAGCAAGATCGATTCTTTAGGAATTTCTTCAAATCCCTGTCAAGGTCGAGGCCTGTGAGGGTTACAGCCTGCCCTACTTGGGATCTAGCATTGGTCCTCATAGCACTTACTGGTAGTCCCTCTGAACCCCTGGAGAATTCTGGGCTAAAATGGGTGGTACTCAAAAGAGTTTTTCTGATAGCTATCACATCAGCCAGAAGGGTGAGTGATTTGCAGGCTCTCTCTATTCGGGAGCCATTTTTGTTGATTAGGGAGGACAGGATCATTAAGACAGATCCCAGTTTTCTCCCTAAAGTTGCATCTACATTCCATAGATCCCAGGACATTGTCCTGCCGACTTTCCGTTACACCTCAGAAGAAGATGAGGAGGAATCTTTAAGTTTATTAGAATTTAAGAGAAGCCTTTTAGTTTATTTAGAAGTCACTAGAGGTTTTAGGAACTCAGACTATTTTTTGTTAATTTTTCGGGGGTCCGCAAGGGTTGCAGGGCCTCTAAATCTTCCATCGCTAGATGGATAAGAATGGTAATCATAGAAGCCTATAAGTTGGAAGGTAGACAAGCACCACTAGTTAAGGCACATTCCACCAGGGCAGTCTCGGTTTCATGGGCAGAGAGGGCCGGAGCCTCTCTGGAGGTCATCTGCAAGGCAGCAACATGGTCCAGCTACTCAACGTTTGCTAAGCACTACCGTCTGGATTTATTGTCTGACAAAGAGCAGACATTTGGACAAAAGGTCCTCCAGGCAGTGGTCCCACCCTGACAAAGTAAGTTTCTTGCTTATCTCAGAGGCTGTCCTGGAAGACGAAAGGAGAAAACCGGAGTTACTTACCGGTAACTCTATTTCTAGGAGTCTTCCAGGACAGCCTGGTTTCCCACCGGTGTTTTGTATTTAACTGGTATCGGAGTTATATACTGACGTGGTGTTAGTGTATTATGTCTTTCAGAGCCTTCCGGTAGTTCTTTGGTAAACTGAAGAGAGAGACCTGGAGGACCACCTTTTTAAGACAATTGGTATACGTGTTTCCTGTCCCAGAGGGAGGAGCCCTATATCTCAGAGGCTGTCCTGGAAGACTCCTAGAAAGAGTTACCGTTAAGTCTAACTCCGTTTTTTTTTTTGTTTGTTTTTTTTTTTTCAGTTTAGGCCGATACGTATTCTACCTATTTTTGGTAAAAAAAATTGCAATAAGCATTTGGTTTGCGCAAAAGTTATAGCGTCTACAAAATAGGGGATATATTTATGGTATTTTTATTTTTATTTTTTTTTTACTAGTAATGGCGGCAATCTAGGGTTTTTATCGTGACTGCGACATTATGGTGGACACATTGGACACTTTTGCCACTATTTTGGGACCATTCACATTTATACAGCGATCAGTGCGATTAAAAATGCATTGATTACTGTGTAAATGTGACTGGCAGTGAAGGGGTTAACCACTAGGGGGCTAGGAAGGGGTTGTGTTCTAGGGAGTGATTCTGACTGTTGGGGGTGTGGCTCCGAGTGACACGGACACGTCACTGATCGCTGCTCCCTATGAGAGGGAACAGACGATCAGTGACATCTCACTAGGAAGAACGGGCAGATGTTGCGTTTACACTGACATCTCCCCGTTCTTCAGCTCCATGACACGATCGCAGGACACCAGCGGACATTGCGTCCGCGGGCACGATCACGGAGCTCGTGGCACACACGTGACCACACGGCGGCAAATTTAAAGGGATGTGCCTGTCCGTGCCATTCTGTCGACGTATATCTACATGCGGCGGTCGGCATGTGGTTAAAGATGTATAGCAACCGGGGGGCCCACACCATTTTTATCAAAGTGAGCCTTCCTATCACCGATAGGGGAAGCTTACACCACACCGAACATTTCTCACGAAACATACTTATAATCGGCAGTAAGTTCAGACGGATATATTCGGTTGGGTCGGGTGAGATCTGTATTCCCAGATATTTGAAGTTGGAAACCACCTCCACTGCCCTTGCGCATTCTGGGAGTGGATAACGAAGCGGGTCCAACAGCAAAATTACTGACTTATTCCAATTTATGGAGAATCCCGACTTTTTCCACCTTTTTAATGTGACCTATAAACTGCACAACTCAGTTTAACAACAAACTGAAATCTTTTAGGTGGAGGGAAATAAAAATTTAAATATGGTTGCATAAGTGTGCACACCCTTACACTAATACTTTGTTGAAGCACCTTTTGATTTTATTATGGCATTGCCTTTTTGGGTATGAGCCTATCAGTTTGGCACCTCTTGACTTGGCAAAATTTTTCCCACTCTTCTTTGCAAAAAATTTAATATCTATCAGATTGCAAGGGCATCTCCTGAGCACAGCCCTTTTCAGATCACCCCACAGATTTTCAATTGGATTCAGGTCTGGGCTCTGGCTGGGCCTTTCCAAAACTTTAATCTACTGATGAAGCAATGCCTTTGTTGATGTATGTTTTGGGTCGTTCTGATGCTGAAAGGCATTCAGCTTTCTAGCAGAAGCCTGAAGGTTTTGTGCCAATATTATATACTATGTGGAACTGGTCAAAATTCCCTCTACCTTCTTGACTAATGCCCCTGTTCCAGCTGAAGAAAATCTGCCCCAAAGCATGATGCAGCCACTACCACGCTTCACTGTGGGTATGGTGTTTTTTTGGTGATGTGCAAAAACAGTGTACCAAACTGATCTTTTGGAATTATAGCCAAAAAAGTTCAACCTTGGTTTCATCAGACCAGAACATATTTTCCCACATGCTTTTGGGAGACTTCAGATGTGTTTTTGCAAAATTTAGCAGGTCTTGTATGTTTTTCTTCGTAAGAAAGAGCTCTTCTGTCTTGCCACTCTACCCCATAGCCCAGACATATGAAGAATACAGGATTGTTGTCACATGTACCACACAGCCAATACTTGCCAGATATTCCTACAGCTCTTTAATGATGCTGTAGGCCTCTTGGCAGCCTCCCTGACCAGTTTTCTTCTCGTCTTTTCATCAATTTTCCAGTTCTTTGTAATGCCAGTGTTGTGCCATATTTTCTCCACTTGATGATGACTGTCTTCACTGTGTTCCATGGTATATCTTATGCCTTGGAAATTCTTTTGTACCCTTCTCCTGACTGGTACATTTTTAACAATGGGATTCCTCTGATGCTTTGGAAGCTCTCTGCGTACCATGGCTTTTGCTGTAGGATGCGATTTAAGAAAGTCAGGAAAGGCCTACTAGAACAGCTGAACTTTATTTGAGGTTAATCATAGGCACTCTAACTGCCGGTTCACACAGGGGCAACACGACTTGCAGGTCGACTCACAGAGGCGACCTGCACACGATTTCAGCGGTGACTTGAAAAACGACTTCTGTATAGAAGTCGATGCAAGTCGCCTGAAGTCGCCCCAAAAGTAGTACAGGAACCTTTTTCTAAGTTGGAGCGACTTGAGTCGCTCCTATTAGAACGGTTCCGTAGTACAGAACAGGACGCGACTTGTCAGGCGGCTAAGTCGCCTGATAAGTCGCCCCTGTGTGAACCGGGGCTAAAGGATGGCAAGTGTGTACTACATATAAGTGTGAGCGCTGGGTCCAACACAATTAGAAACAATTGTAGCCCCCCAACCCTGTTGCTCTCAATGAGGAGAGAAAAAATTAGTATACAAATGTTGACATAAAAACAAAGCTAGGGGCTGAAAACAGGAATAATTATAATGAGTAAAATACAGCAAACGGACAGTTAAAGACTGAGATCACTAAATTATAGTCCATAACATATGCAGGCGACTGTAGAAGGAAGCCCTGTAGATAGGAAGAAGCAATCCTCTGGGTACTGAAGAAAAAAGAACAACAAGGGCGCCACTCTAAGTGCAGTATTTAAAAACAGATTTAATATATCTTTAAAATGGGTACTCACAAAAGTACAGGTATACAGGCATGTAGATAGCAATATAGAGATGCTAGATATCCCGGGGGTAGTGTCCAATCGCATCTTTCAGTGGCGGTGTTCTGGCAGAACAGGCTTCACTGCTGGATGGTCAAGGTTTCCTGCTGCGGGGAGCGCACTGCTCGTAATCGGGAGAAAGGGGTCACTTCGAGGTTCGTGCAGGGATAGACAGGCGACACGTTTGCGGAGCTATGCTCCTTCCTCAGGCCAGACTTGTATCTTTTTTCAACCTCAATTAATATGTAACTGTAACTTATGCAACCATTATTATTATTATTATATATTTTTTTTACTTTTACTTCCCCTCAACAGATTTCAGTTTGTTTTTCATTTGAGTTGTACAGTTGTTTATAGGTCACATTAAAGGTGGAAAAAGTTCTGAAATTATATATCTTTGTCTTATAATTTTTTTTTTTTTTTACATCACAGAAACCTGACATTTTAACAGGGGTGTGTAGCCTTTTTTTTTTTTTATCCAGTGTGTGTGTGTGTGTGTGTGTGTATATGTGTGTGTGTGTGTATGTACTTTGCAATATTTGCCCACTCCTTCTTTGCAGAACTGCTCATGTTCATTTAAATTTGATGGTGACCATTTGTGGACTGCAGTCTTCAAGTCAAACCACATTGAAAATCTGTGGAATAAGTCTGGACTTTAACTAGGCCATGCAAGGAAAGTCACCTTTTTCTAGTTTAACCACACTGTGGTCCTTTTTTGCTGTGTGTATTGGGTCATTGTCATATTCGAAGGTAAACCTTCCCAACTTTCTGGTGGAGGGCAGCAGATTCTCCTTAAGAACTTGATGGTATTTTGCCCCGTCAATTTTTCTTCTATCCTGACAAGTGCTTTGATCCCTGCTGCAGAGAAACACACCCATAACAGGATATTGCCACCTCCATGCTTTACTGTAGGAATGGTGTTATTTAGATGGTGAACTGTATTAGATTTCTGTCAGACATGCAGTGCCTTGAAAAAAGTACTCATACCTGTAACGGAATCCGGACACCGTGACTGGGTATCTTCGCCAAGAAGCTGCTTCCTAAGCTCTGGAACCCCAGACCAGCAAATCTGGCTAGAGTTGGCACAAGAACTTTGGAGTAAACCACAATAAGAACTGTTTATTTGAACAAGAATACAGGCTTTTATACACCCCAGGAGGACATTCCCCCCTCCTGATCATATTACCTGAACAATACAAACTGCACACAGGAATACATTTACAACAACCGACATATTCTATAAACATTATGTTAATTAGACACCTGGAGGTGTCATTGCAGGTCAGACTTGCCGGCTCCAAGCTCAGAAGGTACAATACACATTATCAGAAGTATAAACACAGAACACCTTCAGACAATAGCAGGAGACCTACTTTCAATAAACTCATTATGGCCGGGGGCCCCAGACAGGTGGCTTGCTGATGACATCAGCTATGAGTCCCAAACTGGGAGAGACCATCATGGCCTTTTTTATGTCCTCTTGCATTACATAGCCTCTTCCTAAATGCTTGTAGCTCCCTCAAATGCCAGGGTGAGTCTATCACAATACCCCTTGACATTTTTCACATTTTGTTATGTTACAACCAAAACCTTAAATGTATTTTATTGACCTTTTATGTTTTAGACCAACACAAAGTATCACATAATTGTTAAGTGGAAGGAAAATGGTAAATGGTTTTCAAATTTTTTATTTATTTATTTTTTTTACAAATATCTGAAAAGTGTGGCGTGCATGGTATTCAGCCCCCTTTACTCTGTTACCCCTAACTAAAATCTAGTGGAACCGATTGCCTCAGAAGTCACCTAAATAGTAAATGGAGTCCACCTGTGTGTAATTTAATCCCTGTATAAATACAGCTGTTCTGTAAAGCCCTCAGAGGTTTGTTAGAGAACCTTAGTGAAAAAACAGCATCATGAAGGCCAAGGAACACACCAGGTAGGTCATGGATAAAGTTGTGGAGAAGTTTAAAGCAGAGTTAAATTCTAAAAAAAATTCCCAAGCTTTGAACCTCTTACAGAGCGCTGTTCAATCCATCATCCGAAAATGGAAAAAAGGTGGTACAACTGCAAACCTGCCAAGAGACCCATGGTAACTTTGGAGGAGCTGCAGAGATCAACAGCTCAGGTGGGAAAATCTGTCCACAGGACAACTGTTAGTCGTGAACTCCATAAATCTGGCCTTTATGGAAGAGTGGCAAGAAGAAAGCCATTGTTGAAAGAAAGCCATAAGAAATCCTGTTTACGACAAGCCATGTAGGGGACACAACAAAAATGTGAAAGGGTGCTCTGGTCAGGTGAGACCAAAATTTAACTTTTTGGCCTGAAAGCAAAACGCTATGTGTGGTGGAAAACTAACACTGCACACCATTCCTACCATGAAATCTGGTGGCAGCATCATGTTGTGGGGATGCTTTTCTTCAGCAAAGACAGGGAAGCTGGTCAGAGTTGATGGGAAGATGGATGGAGCCAAATACAGGGCAATCGTAGAAGAAAATCTGTTAGTCTGCAAAAGACTTGAGACTGGGGTGGAGGTTCACCTTCCAGCAGGACAATGACCCTAAACATACAGCTAGAGCCGCAATGGTTTAGATCTAAGCATATTCATGTGTTTACAATGGCCCAGTCCATATCCAGACCTAAATTCAATTGAGAATCTGTGGCGAGACTTGAAAATTGCTCTTCAGATGCTCTTCATCCAATCCGACAGAGCTTGAGATATTTTGCAAAGTATAATTGGCAAAAATTTCACTCTCTAGATGTGCAAAGCTGGTAGAGACATACCCAAAATAACTTTTAGCTGTAATTGCAGCGAAAGGTGGTTCTACAAAGTATTGACTCGGGGGCTGAATACAAATGGACGCCACACTTTTCAGTAGGGGTGCACCAAATGGAAATTTCGGTACCGAAAATGCAGGAAACCGAAAATGACAGTTTAAAAAAAAAAAAAAAAATTATATTTTTATATATAATTGTATTCAATATTTTAATTGATCTCATCAATTTTAAATAATATGAATTTATTGTTGCCCATTATTGGCACCTTATTAGTGAAACAAAAGCTCACGAAAAATGCAGTTTTCAGTCTCTAACCATCTCTTGTATCATGTCTGCAATCTCTCTTACTTAAATTTAAACACACTGCTAATAGTATTAGCAAAATTTCCATTTGCTGCACCTCTAGCAGACCTGATACAGGAGATGGTCAGAGTCTGCAGACATGATGCAAGAGATCAATGCAGCCTTGCCAGTGCCCGGATCAGAGCGGCGATCTCCTGCTGTGTTACGGAGCTGTATTTGAATTTCCCGGGTCGCAGTGACAATGTGCCGCCTCCTGTGATCATGTTTCACACTGATTCAATGTCCCGGCATTGGATCAGTGTGCCATCTCTCACAGGAGGTGGGACATTGTTACTATGGCCACCCAGACAATTCAGATGCCTGACACACAGGGAGATCACCGCTCTGCAAAGGTGTAGTAGGAGGGAGGGGAGGACAGGACCTTGAGCCACCAGGATGACACCGCACAATGGGCGGCACCTGGCGGCGCGGTCACCGCTACTGCGCATGTGCTATTATCGGTGCCTTATCGGCACTTTTTTTTTTTTCAGCATAATGACGAAAATACCATTTTCGACCACCAAAATATCGGTGCATCCCTACTTTTCAGATATTTATTTGTAAAAAGATTTGGAAACCGTTCATTTTCCTTCCAATTCAGTTATGTGCCATTTTGTGTTGGTCTAGCACATAAAATCCTGATATAATACATTTACGTTTTTGATTGTATCATAACAAAATGTGGAAAATGTCAACAGGTATGAATACTTTTTCAAGGCATTGTATCGTTTGCTGCTGAGGATAAATAATTAAATTTTTTTTTTTCTCATCTGACATAACACCTTTTGTCCATATTGGCCTTTGAATCTTCAAGGTGCATTTTGGCAAAGGTCAGTCGTGACTGCATGTTGAGGAGTGGCTTTTCTTATCGTACACCATGGGGGACAGAGCCATAGTAGTTAGTATGTGGGTTATAGGCCACCTTCAGGTGATGGACACTGGCACGCCCTAAATTAAAAATTGCACTCCCTATATAACCCCTCCCACTGGTGGGAGTACCTGTTTCTTCACCAGTGTCTAAGGTGTTGGTCACGAGTAAAGATGTGCTGTGCTGAGCTCCTCTGGAGCAATCCTTGCTGGGGCTAGCCATGCTGACTGGATCCATTCAAAGTGTCTCTTTTGGCCAAATTGTATGGTACCCGGGCCTCGTATCCGAAGAAACGAGGTTTTGCCTGTAAATGCTTCTCTTTTTAGAGAGCTGGACCCTGGGATCCAGTACTTTTTGGTAGTAAGGCCATAAAGTTCTACTGGCGGAGGTGCTGTTACAGGTCCAGGATTGTGGGTTTCCTGAAGATCCCCAGCTCCTGAAGGTTTAACGGAACCCACCGTGAAGGGTGAAGATTGGGTCTGTTGGTTTACCACAGAAAACCCTGCAGCGGGAAATGTAAGTGGAGATTTCAAAAAATTTTTGGAATTTTCTTATTAATGTCTCCTTTTAAGATCAGTAAATGCTGTCATGCCTATGTGTCTCCACTGGGGGCTGTATTGAGCATTCACAGCCTCACGCTGAGAGAACACTCTGTTTCAGGGAGCTGAGATGCTTCTTCCTCCAGGCAGACAGCAGGACCTCCGGTAAGCTTGAGGGGGGGTTCTTCTCCCCACCTATCGCCCCTCTGTGCTGACAGTCTCCCCCTTTTCATGGTGGAAAAAGTGCTCTAAGTTTTTCTTTAAAAAAAAGAAGAAAACTAGCGCGATCAGCGCGCTGTTCGGCAGCTTACAGACCCACCCCCCACCCCCCGTGCGCCATGCTGCTCCTTCCCGTAGGTCCTAGAGGACCTGTAGTCTGCCACTCGCGCGGGAAAAAGTTTTCTTTTTAAAAAGGGAAAGAGCTGTAGGCAACGCAGGGCTTAGTGGCGTCGGTGTCCTCAGACGCCCAACACGAGGAGGCAAGGTTTGAAAAGCACCTTTTTGTGTTGCTGCAGGCTGTTGAGGGACACGAGCAAAGGTGGCATTAAGAGGTTTGGTGACACAGGCATTTCCTTTGACACATTGTTACTGCTGCATCAGGCTGGGCATTAATAGCAGCAACTGTGCTAGACGACTATAGCTCAAGCAGTATATGCATTCCTTCTGGTAGTACCTCTGCTTTGTGCATCGGGCTATGGCAGAAGGGGGGTAAATACACCTCAATAAAGGGCTCTAGAAAGACTTTAGTCACACGGAAGCCATTCCTCCTGGTAGTACCTCTGCTTTGTGCATCAAGCTATGGCAGAAGGGGGGTAAATACACCTCAATAAAGGGCTCTAGAAAGACTTATTTAGTCACACGGAAGCCTAGATCCATCCCAGTAAGATGGCATCCTCCCCTGAGAATAATATGGCTGGTCACGGTGAGCCGTCAGGAGGGGCAAGTGTTGCAGCTGCTCTTAATCACTGCAGGCCCTGTGTATATTACTAAGGAGGATTTTCTTCTTCAACCATTTTAAGCTTGAAGTAAAAGTTTGATGCTTTAATCGCATCCCAGAGCGGAACTAAGTATAACAGGTCCCCGTCCATTGCTCAGGACCCTCATACTGAGAAAAGGGAGCGAGAGATGGCGAATTTCTCTCTAGGACAAGGAAAAGGCTGATGTTGCCTCTTCCGAAGAACCTGATGCGAAGTATCAAGCTCACAGGAAAGGTTGTTCAGTCGCTCACTGAATTGGTCCGCTCCACATGTTTACTGCTAGTAATGCAGTCAGTCGATGAGCCCACTTCTGCTTTGGGTTCACTAAAAGCTCCCCCCCCCCCAATCTGTTCATTCTTTTTTTTATCCATTCATGCCTAAGAAAGCTTATGTATTCTGAGTGAGAGCAACCAGATAAACAGTTTTTTTCCTCTGAAAAAGTTCTCTATACTTTATTCTATGGAGGAAGGGTTTTATGGGCAGTTCCAGCAATTAACGCTGCTATATCCTCTGTAAACAAAAACCTGACTTGTCCAGTAGACCTTGCTCATATGCTAAAGGGTCCAACAAATAAGATGTTGGAGTTCCTTTTTAAAAAAACAAAAAGACAAACTATATTTTGTTTGCAGGATTCAGTCATTCAAACCTGCGCTGGCATTGAGAGTATCTCAGTCCTTAAAGGACCAGTTTATAGAGGTACTCCAAGTTATTCCTGATCAGCAGGCCCAGGGATGGCCAGCATATCAGAAGCGTTCTGTTTTACCGTTGACGCTATGAAGGATTCTATTCTCCAGGCCTCACGGCTCATGCTAAGGCTGGTACATGTGCCTAGAATCCTATGGTTGGAAGATGGTCAGCCGAAGCACCATACAAAAAGCTCTTGGTCAGTTTCCCTTTTTATGGTGAATGGTTATTTGGAGACCATCTGGATAAGTATATCCAAAGAATTTCTAATGGGAAAAGTTCCCTTTTTTCTGGTTAAGAAGTATTTTTCTTTTAATTGTGCTTCTTCTCCAGTGCCAGGGGCATCTGCCTCCAGGCAGTCACGACTGCCTCCACCGTCAGGATTCAAGAGGTAAACCTCAGGAACAGTCCCAGTGTCAAAAGTGGACCTGGGGGAGGTAACCCACAAAACAAAATACTAAAGCCTTATGAAAGGGCGCCCCCACTCGCTCGAGTGGGGGGAGGAGGCTTCTACAGTTTTCAAGGGTCTGGCAGGAACATTGTCAGAGTTCTCCTCGTTTTCTCTGATCAAAATGATCCCAGAGATCTAGTGAAAGGAAGTCTCTAGCTTTGGATCATCTCTTGTCTCAAAGAGTGATATTGTTAGTCTCCTTGGTAGAGCAAGGATTAGGGTTTTTCAGACCTTTTTTACGGTTCCAAAACCGTACGGGGATCTCGGACCCATTTTTGGATCTCGGACCCATTTTTGGATCTCGGACCCAATTTTGGATCTCGGACCCATTTTGGATCTCGGACCCATTTTGGATCTCAAAGATCTAAACCGGGTTTAAATATCCGTTCTTTTCGCATTAAGTCAATCCGATCAGTAGTCTCCGTCCTTCACTGGGAGGACTTCTGGCGTCAGTCGACATCAAGGATGCTTTTTTTCCATGTGCCGTTTTTTCCCCGTTCACCAGAAATTTACGCTTCAAGGTAGAAAATCTAAATTTCCAGTGTGGCCAATCTTTTTATGGCCCACTGGGAGGAAGATGTTATATTTCAAGATTGCCCACCCCAATTGTCATGTTACAAGAGGTACATTGATGATTTAATAATGATCTGGGAAGGAGATATGTCTAGTTTACAGTTATTTATGGATAAATTAAATAATAATAAAAATATACAACTCACCTGGAACATAGATCGTCAGCAGATTATTTTTTTAGACATTTAGAAATTTTTAATAGTGACGTTGGTTTTCAAACCAGTAACCATTTTAAAGCCACTGACCGCAATGCGTACATCCCATTAAACAGTTGCCACCATAGGTCATGGTTGTGCAATATCCCCAGAGGTCAGTTCATCCAGCTCCGATGTAATTGTACATCGGAGGATGAGTTTTTTCTCAATCTCAAGTTTTAGTGACCCGGTTTAGACAGGGTATGCACAGTCCAGGATAGATTCTGAAATTGAGCAGGTTAGGCTTACCGATAGAAGTACTATCGTGGCCGACAGGACTTTGAATACTGATGTCCAGGACAATACTGCTGGATTTAAAATTGTGTTGGATTATAGTATTCAGTATAAGAAGTTCGAGAGTGTGTATGTGTGTGTATGTATATGTGTGTGTGTGTATGTATATATATATATATATATATATATATATATATATATATATATATATATATATATATATGTGTGTATATATATATATATATATATATATATATATATATGTGTATATATATATATATATATATATGTGTATATATATATATATATATATATATATATATATTATACATTGTAATGACAGTCTATACATTTACCAGATTATATAAAGTAGATGTAAAAGGCATGAGGACATCGCCTTTGGGCGCAGTGTACTGCAGGTTGCAGTATGAGTCCTCTAGTCTCTTGGTGCCCTACTTTGTTGTGTCTCCCTCCCTTCAGGTGGCATTGCTATGGGACATCCCACATAGTAACTACTATGGCTCTGTGTCCCATGATGTACGATAAGAAAATAGGATTTTAATAACAGCTTACCTGTAAAATCCTTTTCTTTGAAGTACATCACGGGACACAGAGGTCCCTCCCTTCTTGGTATACACGTGTATTGCTTTGCTACAAAACTGAGGTGCTCCCACCAGTGGGGAGGGGTTATGTAGGGAGTGGACTTTTTCATTTAGGGCGTGCTAGTGTCCATCACCTGAAGGTGGCTTATAACCCACATACTAACTACTATGGCTCTGTGTCCCATGATGTACTTCAAAGAAAAGGATTTTATAGGTAAGCTGTTATAAAAATCCTATTTTATTGCCCATACAAGCCACATTTGTGGAGAATTTGTGATATTGTTGTTACTTACACATAATGACTCCTCCTCCTCCCTTTCATTTAGTTTGGAGTGACGTCCTGATCCAGGGAGGGTCTGTATTGTACCAAATACCTTCCTTCCACTTCTTAGTAGACTTCACTGTGCTTCTAGGCATTGATAAAGCCTTTTAATTTTTTTGTATCCATCTCCTGACTTGTGCCTGTCCAACTTTTTCCCGGAAAACTTTTGACAGTGCCTTTCCACCTATAGTTGATTGTTTGCTTCAGTTGTACAACCAGGTATTGAAATGCTCAAGAAAAGATCTTTGCATGATGAGCTAATCAAAATGACCACAACTGATCACAATAGAGTCAAATGGCTTTGTGTGCCAGTGAAAGGGGATTAGCTGCAACTGATTGAGTCATTTTTAGGAAAGGGGTGATCCTTTTTCCAATTCTGTAATACTGTTTTTTTTTGTGTTTTGTTTTTCCTGACATATCTTTTACTTGGATGTTGTAAGTTGCACTGAGATAAAACAAAAACTGTGTCTGTCTTCATTTCAGGCTGCAAAGCAACAGAATGTGATTATTTTAAAGGTGGTGATTCTTTTCTATACCCACTGTAAATGTTCTTGGTGCAAAAAATGGCTGTCAAAGCTTTTATTGGTGTGAGTCTTCCTCAGGAGATTGTTACACTAGCAGTTGTGCAACATGTAATGGGGTGGATGCATTCCCCAATGACACAAGGTGCGAGTCTAATACAGCACAAGGGATAACCATAGAGCCGCCAAATAATTATACTAGCCCCAGAGCCAGCAAACTCTTAAATAATGAGTTGTGGTGTTAAAGTGGTGCTGTCACGCTTACACCTAACACAGGTGGTCAGATACTATAGCTGGCTTCTGTGTTCTTCCCTTATAGCAGCCCCCTTTCCCATAAGGTAAGCAGGCCTACCAGTACTCGGTTGCACCCACGACTTACACAATGCTATAGTGCATGGCTACCATGCTGGGGAAGGTGCAAACTGAGTACAACAAACAGGTACTTGCGGTTGGCAGACATGCAGAGTGATTCGATGACAGTCCAGGGACAAGACAGGCAAGGTTCAGAATAGTCGGGGTCAAATACGTAGTCAAAAGGCAGGTTGATATACGATCCGAGGTCATCAACGGGGGAATCCAATCTAGCAATGCAAACGGGGAGCTTGGAGCACGTGTACCAAACACAATATAACAAGCATGAGAATGCAGGCTTGGCTGGCTTAAATCAGAATTCGTCAAGAACAAGAGTGTTACACGCTCCTGACAGGTGCTATTCCAATAAGAGGACGTCAAGATACAGATCAAGAAAGATCCAAATTGCCTACAGATAGGATCTTCTGATGGTGCTGCTAAGTCTCTCTCATGTTATTTTATGGACTATAATTAGCCCAATTTGGATCTTTCTGTACCTTCATGCCCTCTGATTGGATTAGCACCACTTTACCACCACAACTTATTTGGGAGTTTGCTGGGTCTGGGATTGGTATAATTTTTTGGTGGCTGTATGAGTGTCTCTTGTGCTGTATCAGACTCACACCTTGAGGCTGTTAGGGAGTGAACCTACCCTATTATATGTTGCACTTTGTGTAACTGATATTAATCCACCAGTGTAACAATCTCATGATGGACGCTGATGATTTATTAAGCACTCTATTGAGAGAGAGAGAGAGGGAGAGAGAGAGATTGATTTGGGTTAAGCATAATGCCTAAGCCTCAATCAGAAAGTGCCTGCAGCATCTCTGGGACACACAGGTGACCAGATCAAGGAACCACCTCCACTCTCATTTGATGCTATGAAGTGTAATTCATGCCTTATCTAGAATCAGGAAGTGGCTAGAGTCTGTTGGAATGCACACAGGGACATGACCTCAAACTAGCTGGAGGTAAGTTTAAAATTAGTCTTAGGCCCCTTTCACACGAGGCAGACTCCGCTTCCACAGAGCCCACCTCGGTCCGCCGGCCCATCGGGAGATCTCTCCGTTGACCTCCGCTGAGCCGGCGGATGAAAGGTCCCTCTCTGCTCACTGAGCAGGGAGGGGCTTGTCCAGCCGCTGCTGCCTATGGAGAGATCGGACAAAAGCGGACAGCATGTACGTTTTCATCAGATCTCACCCGATCTGCCAGCGACTGATCCGATTGTAGAGGCATCTGTCCGCTTTTAGAAGACCGGGTCGGATGTCTGCGGACATGTCTCCGCTGACATCTGTCGCTCCATAGGCTAACATGGACGCCGTCAAACACTAACGCCGTCAAAACTGACAGGCGGACCTGAACGATCCGATCGTGTGAAAGGGACCTTAGAAAGTAGTATTTCCTGAAAAGGAGTTGATGCTTGGAATAGAATTCCAGCAGAGGTAGTGAGTCAGTCAACGGTAATTGGATTCAAACATGCTTGAGACAAACCTAAATCTATATATAATATCAAAATGGACCACTTTTTTTGCTGCCATCACTCTTCTGTGTTTGTTTTTATGTGATGCTAGATTAAAAGTGAAAGTAATTAAACTTCAAGGAATGTAGATACCTTTATAATATTTAGTTATTGTTAATCCACGCTAATTCTCTACTATGCATAAAGCACACTGAAAAGGCTTTCTGGACATTAAATGCAGGCCCTCACGTACAGTATTAAAGTGTATTGAAGAATGAACATTGTAAATTTATGAAAAGGAAGTATGTGGTAAGTTACTGTGGGCAGTACAGACACTTTGAGGTGTAGGGTTTTTGAAAGTAAATCCTATTGTGCTGTAACCATAGGCAACAAAATAACACTCTTTTGTTGTGGGAAATGCTCTGTCTCTAAAGTGTCATCTCAATCTTTTTACAGCATATTTGATATCAGAACTTGAAGCTGCACGAATGCTGACTGTAAATATACCTGTAAAGAAGGAACAAGATGGAGGAGGCAGTGAGGTCTTTAAGGAACTGAAGACAATATGCATGACTCTGGGAATGTCAAAACCCCCAGCCAATATAACCATGTTCCAGTTTTTTAGTGGAATAGAGAAAAAAGTAAGATATTCTGCTTTTATATAGTGCTTTATATGTTAGTCTCCCAAATGTTTCTGTAGGAAGGAAAAGCCTTGTCATACATCCCATGACTCCTCATTGACATTTCTTCATGGGGAGGAGGGGCTTTCTCAGCTAAGCACACCTTCTTTCCTGCCTGCATGCCAGTGGTAAGGGCAGATGGGATCCAGGATCTAAATGCTACATGAATCCAGTTCCCTTATTCAAGATGGCAGCAGTTAGAAATGCTAGGGAGTGTTTTTCATTGTTGTTCAACAAAATAAAACCCAGAGATATGCATGGATGGGGGTGTTTGCGTTGAATATTAAAAATGAATTAAATTGCGTTTTCAGTTTGTGGTGCTCAGATACAGCTTAGTTCCACTTTAAACAGATCTGTTCATATGTTGTTTGTCTTGCAGCAAACTCCAGGTTTTCCGGGGAATGCTATCAGTGTTACAGATATAAGAGATACAATACCACCAAAGTGTTTTAAGACAGTCCTTATGCCTCCTCCTTGTTAGACATGCCTGGTACATCTTCTGGTGGTATCAGTAGTAGTAGTAGTCCATAATTGATTTGAAGGTTTTCATGCATATTTTAACTTTCAACAGTCTTCTTTAACAGTTCTTCAATGTATACGCTTTCTTGCAGTTTTATGCGTTAATGGTGCATTATACTTTTTTCTTAGTTAAAAGAAACCTTAGCAAAAGTGCCACCTAATCATTTAGGAAAGCCTCTTCTGAACAAGACTTTGGGGCCAACTCATTGGGTAAGTTGTTTGCTTCCATGTTACTGTTTCCATATGTTCCACTCTGGATTAATTCTATAATGTATAGAGTAGTCCTAAAGCCTCACCTTATTTTAACAACAACAGTTTAGTATTACTTGAGCGTATTACAGTAAATGATTCCTTTACTGGCAATTCATAAACACTTTTCATTTTACAGCAGTGTACTCTTGTTTCTTGTACGCCACCACCATGAACTGCTGTTGAGGAGCGCGCACACACATAACTTACCATAACTTACCATAAGTTACCATTCATCAGATCAGATTCATTGAGGCTACATATGCCGTCATGTATAGAGCCAGTGAACATGCATTCTCCTTTGAGAAAATTTAGACTGAGGATGCTAACTGAGCCACAACGAACAGGCAGCCCAAAGGAAAAAACACAGTAGACACCCCTCTGCCCCTCCTTCAAAGGATCGATCACTTTTCATGGAAGAGAAGCAGAGGTAGATGTTCTGTATGCTGTCCTCTTGGGCTGCCAGTGCATGTCTGCGCAGGCAACGTCCTTAGGCTGTAGTGCACACTAAGGGGTGGCTACAGAAGAGTTTCATGATAGAGACAGGCAAACTGGAAAGCAGGGATGTCAGTCATGGGACTGACAGAAATTGAAAGAAGGGGAAGCATCAGCATAGTCTATAAAGGGCCACCTATGGTGTACCCGTGCAATAACGCAGTGCATATAAGTGCTTAGGATGGGGATCTTTGAAAATGGATGGCCACCAATGTGAGAATCCTTCTACCTTGGGTGATGAGGGTACGCTTACCAGAAAATGTGGACCCAAATACACTATGGTAATGAGTCACACAGGCAGAGGTAAGGATTCAACAGGCAAGATGGATCTCCCAGGTGTTTCTGCAGAATGGACCACTCAAATCCCCACAGCTCTGGTGCAAAAAGACTCGACCATGGACCTGCCCTCCTCTATCAGAACCAATGTACATCGTGTAAAACCATCTTCAATTAATTTAATGAAGGGGTGTTTATCCCTATAGGTGTTGACACGGAACTTGGAGGAATGCGTCTCAAAAACCTTATGGTAACAGAAATACACTCAGAATGGGATAGTGATTTTAGAACATTATATTTTTGAAGCAATGGTTCCTAGGAGTCTTAGATGGGACGTACAAAAAAACAACAAACAATACTGTGCCTGTGTGTGAACTAGTAATAGCGGCAACAATAAAATGAGAAATAACACAATAAACAATAATGAAACGAAGTTGCGCTGAAATTCCATAAATAATATAAAAGTCCAAATTGTATTCAAAACAGTCGAAATAAAAAATGATAGAAGGTACAAAAACAATATAGTTTTGAATCAAGTGCCTGTGAGTAGACAATCCAGAAAAATCCTTCACCATGTGATGTCACCAACATATAGTTAGGATGTGCCCTTACTGCAGCAGGTGGACCCTCTATTATGGAAGGTCAAAAGCGCAATGGGAAATATCAGCTGTAACGTGTCCCAGGAACATGCAGTGCAGATGGTGTATGTCTTTCCAGCCGTCTGTCCCACACTCAGTATAGATCATCCGGGCACCCAGCAATACTCAAAAATAAACAGAGGGCTCCAAATAGTGTAAAAAAAAAAAAAAAAAAAAAAAAAAAGCCTTAGGGTATTTATTGAGAGCGATGCTCTCAAACTGATGGTGCTTATATAAAAAAATAGCTAAAAAGCTACAGCACAATGATAAAAAAAACTTGCAGTGACTGCTCAGTGTATCCTCACCCGACCGGTTTTGTCACAATTTTTTTCCAGGGCATGAGGAACACTTCCTGTCACCGCAATTTACGTCCAAGATAACCAGCCAAGCCTTGTTTTTCATCCGTCAATTCGTAACAAGCCTCACTATGAGCAACAAGCAATTGCAAGCCTCGCTCGTAACTATGAAAGAAGGAAGTCTAACCAAGCCTCATTTTCAGTTATAGGTTCATAATCAAAAAGTAGACGACCAAGCCTCACTCTGAATATAAATAGACAACCTCACGCCTCGCCTATAATAGCGGGGTCAAAATAGATAAATTACTACCGCCGGACATGACGTCCCGGCCATATCTGTGTCACCATAAAGGGAATATATAAAATAAACCAATCTGAAAGTTAACCCTTAATAAAAAACGTACATATAACACTTAAATTAATAAATGTGGCTTTATGGCTAATAAACAGGACGTGGCTGGTATGTAGACATTATAAAAACAATTCATGATCAAAATTAAAAATATCATAATAGATAAATAAACTCAAAATAAAATTAAAAGCAGGTTTAGGAGTTATTCAAAAAGCAATTCACATCCCAATCTACATTTAAACCATGGGGAATGTAGCTCTTGAAAATAAATATCCATTTTGTCTCCATTCTGGAGAGTTCTCTCCAGTGAGGGACAAAATGATCTATCCCCAGAAATAGAGTACCATGTGGATCCCTCTTATGAAGCAGGTCATAATGACATGAAACACTATGATTTGGATAGCCTTTCATAATATTGCTATATGTTTTAACCTAACATTAAGGGCCCTGGTGGTCCGACCTACATGGAACATACACCCTTAAAAAGGTGAGTTGGAATTCGACTCTTCAAATACTTTATTGAGGTGGCAGTCAAGTTTCTTAAATTGTTAGTGGAGAGGAAAAGGACTAAACTAGTATCACTAGACTGTGAGACTAAGTATGTTAAAGATAAACTTTTGCCTTTGATAAAGATTCTACTAAATATAAATCTTTATCTTCTAATTTCCAAAAGCATTTAAACAAGGAGGAACATGAACAGAAATGAAAAAAAAACAAAAGTATTCCCACAATGTGGAGGATTAGAAAAATGGTTTAGTATTTAGTTGGTAGAAGAATGATAGTACACCACCAAAGACCAACGACGTGTCTGAGAACATGAGCGATACCTACAATACACAGGAAGGTGCTTCCTAATTACCTCCCCAATTACCTTCTAAGACTTCAGGGAAATCTGGTCTGAGGAATGTTCCCCAACAGAGGGGGGAAAACTATAGTTCTCATACCCCTGGCTGTCAAAACAGGAATCCACCTTTGGCCAACAACTATAGGGGTGGCCCCTATAGCTACGGGCTTGAGTACAATATGTTAACTCCCCATGTATATGGCCCCCCTAAACAGAGGGCTAACTCCCTCTACTCCATTTTTATCTTATTCCAATAATGGAGGGGGATCCTCATTGGTATGAGGGAGGGAGTTACTCTGTTTACACTTATAACAGATTCTCACCTTTGGGAGATAATGACCTTTATGATGGCTCATACCCCTACATGAGGAGGGAATATGACAATTTGACTGTCCACCTTACAACTATAATCAGAGTAACCCTGGCCCCAAGAAGGGTTGGGAAATTCCCAGAGAAATCCAAAGCAGAAAAAGGGGTCCAAAACCAAGAGAGGCATCCGAGTGGGGCGGAGGAGCCAAAGGAAAAAGAACAACTTGGTCAGCCAGAGTATTTTTAATCTAAGTAAGGTGGAATTAACCGGAAGTGGAAAAATTACATTAGATAAGGGGCTGAAATATATATCGACCCCCCCCCCCCCAAAATTTTTTTTTTAAATTGAATCAATTTGATATTTGATACGTTTTATTGACGTTCATAAATAATCCGCAAATTGAATGTCCAAAAATATCTAATGTCTAAGCCTTTGACCAACTTTACACGAATGTACTCTTCTGATATTAAACACTCTGGGATTTCTAACCCTTCACTGTTTAACCCTCCTGGGCCAATGGCCCCTTCCATTAGTTTGTTTAGGGATCTAGTCCTTAAAGATTTAAAATGTTTACTCCTTAAAATACCTTGAGTACAACCTTCAGTGAATGTTGGCCTAAAAACAGTTTGTGGTATTAGATAAATCCGATTAGCTCAATGAGATAAAATGAATACTAAGTGACCGTGACACATATATAGAACTTTTAAGTAACCCCACAGTGCAATACTAGAGGGAGCTGGTTAAAGGGGTTGTAAACCCTCATGGTTTTTCACCTTAATGCATTCTATGCATTGAGCTGAAAAACCTTCTGTTGTGCTGTAGCCCCCCCGAGCCCCCGTTTTACTTACCTGACCCCGATCTTTCTCCAGCCGGGAACGAGCATACCAGCTCTATTTGGTGTCTCGTGACCTGATTGGATAGATTGATGGCAGTGCAGCCATTGGCTCCCGCTGTTATCAATCAAATCCAGTGACGCAGCGCCAGGGGGCGGGGCCAAATCCTGCATTCTCTGTGAATGGACACAGATGCGGTACCCGGGAGCGCACCCACACGGGTGTCCACCAAGGAGAGCGCTTCTCCAACGTGGACACTTGATGCGGGGAGGAGCCACCAGTGCTGCTGAGGGACCCCAGAAGAGGAGGATTGGGGCCACTGTGTGCAAAACGAACTGCACAGTGGAGGTATGACATGTTTTGTTTTGGTTTTTTTTAACGGCGGGTTTACAACCCCTTTAAACTTATTAATAGAGGTTTTAAGGACCATATTATAGACAAAAAAAGAGCACGCTTATTTGGTTCCCCTGGCTTCAAGGATCCTGGATAGGTAGTACTACCTTCCCAAAGTACACAAGGATCCCATCCAACCAACCACCAGGTCGTCCCATAGTTAGTGGTCTAGATTCCATTACTTCTAGGATAGGGCGGTAGAAGTTTACATCTCCAGCCTTTGAGCGGTAGGATGCCTTCATATCTTAAATAGAGTGCCTTGCAAAAGTCTTCACCCCCCTTGGCATTTTTCTTGTTTTGTTGCCTCACAGCCTGGAATTAACATGGATTGTTTGAGGCTTTGCATCATTTAATTTACAGAACATGCTCACAACTTTGAAGATGTTTATTTTTTTTTTTTATTGCGAAGCAAACAACAAATAGGACAAAATAACAGAAAAAGTCAATGTGCATAACTATTCACCCCCCCTAAAGTCAATATTTTGCAGAGTCACCTTTTGCGGCTATTACAACTCCAAAAATCTCTATGAGCTTGCCACATCTTACCATTGGGATTTTTGCCCATTTCCCCTTGCAAAACAGCTGCTCCAGCTCCTTTAAGTGGGATGGTTTGCGCTTGTGAACAGCAATCTTTAAGTATGACCACAGATTTTCTATTGGATTGAGGTCTGGGCTTTGACTAGTTAATGCCAACACATTTACATGTTTCCCCTTAAATTACTCAAGTGTTGCTTTAGCAGTGTGTTTGGGGTCAGTGTCCTGCTGGAAGGTGAACCCCCGTCCTAGCCTCAAATCACACACAGAGTGGTACAGGTTTTGCTCAGGAAAATCCCTGTATTTAGCACCATCCATCTTTCCCTCAACTCTGACCAGTTTCCCAGTCCCAACTGCTGAAAAACATACCCACGGCATGATGCTGCCACCACCATCTTTCACTGTGGGGATGGTGTTCTTTGGGTGATGTGTTGGGTTTGCGCCAGACATAGCGTTTTCTTTGGCCAAAAAGTTCAATTTTAGTCTCCTCAGACCAGAGCACCTTTCTCCATACATTTTGGGAGTCTCCCACGTGCCTTTTCGCAAACTTAAAACGTGCCATTTTGTTTTTTGCTGGAAGTAATGGCTTTCTTCTAGCCACAAAGCTTAACTCAATGGAACATACGGCTTGTCGTCCTATGTACAGATACTCCATTCTCTGCTGTGGAATTCTGCAGCTCTTACGGGGTTACCTTCATCTCTGTGCTGCCTCTCTGATTAATACCCTCCTTGCCCAGTCTGAGTTTTGGTCTGCGGCTGTCTCTTAGCAGGTTTGCTTTTGTGCCATGTTCTTTCCATTTGGTTATGACAGATTTGATGGCGCTCCTAGGGATCATCAAAGATTTGGATATTTTTTTATAACCTAACCCTGACTTGTACTTCTCAACAACATTGTTCCTTGTTTGGAGAGTTCCGTGGTAATCATGGCAGTGTTTGGTTAGTGGTGCCTCTTGCCTAGGTGTTGCAGCCTCTGGGGTAGAGCTGCACAATTAATCGTTAAAAAATCGCGATCTCGATTCACCCCCTCTGATCTGTATTGCAGTGTTTCCCGATTCTTTCATGTAACAAGTATAGAGAGTTCTCTACTCACTCTGGCAGTCTGCTAACAACATTGTAACTCTTCTGTCTTAGATCAAAGGGATAAAACTTCTGTGTGAAATATGCAGGAAGTTTAACCACTTAAAGTCTAAACCTTTTTCTGACACTTGTTTCTTACAGTTAAAATCAGATTTTTGTGCTAGATTACGTGGAACCCCCAAACAATATATATATTTTTTAGCAGACCCCCTAAGGAATAAAAATGGCGATTGTTGCAATGTTTTATGTCGCACTGTATTTGCACAGTGGTCTTTCAAACGCAATTTTTGGGGAAAAATACACTTCAATGAATTTAAAAAAAAAAACTAAAACGTAAGGTTAACCCAATTATTTTGTTTAATGTGAAAGATGTTACGCCGTGAGAATCGTGAGAGAATCGTGATCTTTCTTCTAAGCAAATTCTTATTTTAGCCAGAATCGTGCAGCTCTACTCTGGGGCCTTTCAAAAACGGTGTGTATATGTAATAACAGATCATGTAACACTTAGATTGCACATAGGTTACAACGTAGGTGAGGTTGAAAAAAGACACGTCCATCAAGTCCAACCCGTGTTTGATTATATGTCGGTATTACATTCTATATCCCTGTATGTTGCGGTCGTTCAGGTGCTTATCTGATAGTTTCTTGAAACTATATACTCCCCACTTTGTTGGTAATGGCAGATGTCTCCTCTTTACACCTGTATCCCTCACCTTTTGGGCTTTGAGGCAGTAGAGTATTACCTTTCTCAAGATGAGACTGTGCCCTGGAACCAATGGGAGTTTTATTATGGATTTACGAATGTTAGCCTCAAGCCATCATTTTTGTTTTGATGGGAAGTTCTATTTGCAACAACATGGAGTAGCTATGGGCGCTAAATTTGCCCCAAGCTTGGCCAATTTATTCATGGCCAAGTGGGAGGAGGATGACGTTGACGACGTCTATGTCCAGGCAGGACCTGAATTGGTCCTATGGGCCAGGCACATAGATAACATCCTCCTCCTTTGGAATGGTAGTAGGGAAACATTGGACACCTTTTATGACCCAACTTAATGCAAATGATCGGGGTATAACCCTGTCTTATGAGGCCAGCCATGTTTCCATACATTTTTTGGATCTTGAGATTAAGGTAAAGAATAAACTGGTCACTAAAACATACTTTACAACAGGGGTCTCAAACTGGTGGCCTTCCAGCTGTTGTGAAACTACAGGTACCATAAGGCAAGGCTGACAGTTACAAGCACGACTCCCACGGGCAGAGGCATGTAGTTTCGCAACAGCTGGAGGGCCGCCAGTTTGAGACCCCTGCTTTAAAAATACAGACTGTAACTCTATTTTACCTACTGATAGTGTCCACCATCAGACCTGAATTGTACCAATGTTTCCGATTTCCAAAGACACCTGTGTGTTAAAACAGAGATTTTTGGCAAAAGATTATAATCCATTAGATCTCGATGTTGAGATTGCTAGAGCGTCGGAGTTGGATAAGTAGGGCCTTTTCAGTGATTTGGCCAGGTAGTCTTTTGTTACTGGGTTCTCTATTCAACACAAACAGATCAAAGGCATTTTCAATAAGTGCTGGAATGTCTTGAAAAACAATCAGGTTTTGTGTCTAGTCATTCCAGATAGGGCTAAGGTGTTTTTTAGAGGAGCACCTTCACTTAAGGGTGTGGTGGCCCCAAACTTAACCAACCCTCCAATTAAGTTGTGTTTTTCATAACATGGTTAGTTATTATCCATGTGAGAAATGTAACGTATGCCGGTATAACATTTATTCTTGCCAGGAAGTTTGAGTCTTTTAGGTCCATGGTCACTAATTGTACATATTCTAACAAAGTTTTTTTACATGTGCCAAGAATATTGTTTACTTGCTAACTTGTCCTTGTGGGAAACAATACATTGGTAGAATCACAGGCACATCTTCAGAGAGTTGATGAACACATTTGCAATGTCAAAAAGGGGCTAACCAATCAGTGTTCCCAAACATTATCTATGTCATCAAAATAGACATCCGGTACACAGTTCCTTATAATAGATTATTTTACAGCCCCATGGAAGGGGGTGGGGTTCTACTAAGAAGGGAGTTTCAAGACTTGAGACCTTTTTGATATATGAATTAAAGTCCTTCTGTGCGGGTTCCTGCACAGATGACTATTCAAATTGACCCGAAGTTGCCAAAAGTAGTACAAAAACTACTTTTGGGAATTGGTGTGGCAATGATTCGGATGGTGCTATTGCCGGCAATAGCCACCGATTTGGCATGCGATTTGACATGTCAAATCGCATGCCATGTCGGACCAAGGTGCATGTGGGCTCAATCCCTTTTTTTGTCAGTTTATATATTTTTTTGCTTAATCATTTTTACATACTTGTTCATTCACAAATTACATTTTTGCCCCTCCCTTTTTCGCGGTACCGTTCTTTTGTTTAGGTGATCTGTGCATAGGACCATTATAGATTTGCCAATTTAGGATATCTTCCTGGTTGTCCCTCCGTTTTAGGTTGTGGTCTTTTTTTTTTTTTTTTTTCCCGGGTGTTGTCCTTTTAAATTCATGTAATTTTATACCATTCACCACCTTCTTAAACATTTACTTGTTTTATATAAAGAGCATTTTGTTATACAGCATATATTTCTTTCATATTTTTTATTTTTTATGGTTTTTTTTATATGTAATTCATTATAGATGACAGGTGTGGTGTTTTTACTCGCATCTGCCCAGTTTCCAGCCACATTTTTTTATTATTATTATTATTATTATTTATGTCCTGAGTATTTTTTCATTCCACCTTTTTTTTAATGCATAATCATTTTTTTTCAGATTTTTTTTATTTTTTTTATTTTGTTCATTTTTCATTGGCGGTCCATTCTTCTCATGCACACACTGGGCTATTATTAGAAGGAGGCCTGGTTGTATTTTTGTGTTCGATTCTCGGGATGGCTATCAAGGTAGGCGTTTTTTTACCCGCAGATCGCATATGCACTGGTTGGAAATCACGAATTATGACAGCACGCTTCCGTTCGTTGGTGGTTAACCCCGGAAACGAGCCCTGAAAAGCACACAGCACTATTGTGTTTGGCTGCACGTCCGTGCTTTTGCTTAGCGGCGACTGGAGCAAGGCTTGGAGCGCACGCTAGTCACCATCTTGCTCCAGTTCCGGCTGCCATTGCAACTTAGGACACCGCTGTGCACTGCTGAATGTAATTTGTTTTATTAGTACTGATATATAAATGCAACGATCGGGGGGGCTTTCAGCCCTACAAGGATGTCATCATATTTGACTAAGTGTGTCTGGGTCCAGCTATTTGCCTAAGTCACTGCACTATTGTAATGAGCGCTGTATACCTTTTTTTCCATGTACGTTTTTTGCACTTTTAAATAAATTGAAGATGGTTTTACATGATGCTTGGTGTATTTCCACATGTACATCGGTTGTGGGAGAAACGGCAGGTCCATGGTCGAGTCTTTTTGCACCAGAGCTGTGGGGATTTGAGTGGTCTATTCTGCAGAAACACCTGGGAGATCCATCTTGCCTGTTGAATGTCTACTAACCTCTGCCTGTGTGACTCATTGCTGTAGTGTATTTGGGTCCAAATTTTCTGGTAAGCGTACCCTCATCACCCAAGGTGGTGTGATTCTCACATTGGTGGCCATCCATGTTCAAAGATCACCATCCTAAGCACTTATATGCACTTTTATGCACTGCGTTATTGCACGAGTACACAATAGTTGTCCCTTTATGAACTATTTATATATGAACTTTTTTTGTTTTTTACACAAAGTAAAGTGTCATCACCCGAGTCTACCTTTTGCATTTATATGTATGGATTTATTTTAGGTTCACATTGCAAGTTGTGATAACCATATTGCACTTTTTTAGCACCTTTTTATATTTCTGATTTTACACAATAATTGTCAACTGTGGTGCTTGCTGCTTTGTTCAAACATCAGCACGGTATTTTTTTCAGAATTTTATTAGTTTCTTACCTACCTGTCTGCTGCTGTACACTGAACTGTGCTGAGCTGAACACCTGGCATTGGGAACATAGCGGCTGCGCCCCGCACATCTGCTTGGGCTAGCTTACCTGCAAGCAATGAGTTGTTGACTCCCTCTCCGCCCACTGACTTCCAGGAGTGATGCCTCTTCGTTCCGTTATATCGATTAAGCATCGGAGCATTTACACAAGTACAAATACTCAAATGCTCGGTATTGGCACCGATGCTAGTATCGATATCAGTGCAACCCTAGCTGTAATATCATAAGACATTTCTGGAAGCAAAGGTAACTCATGTATGTGACCTCTTAACTTCTCTGGATTATTAATTGAGATAAGTTGCAGCTTTTTCCATCCAGAATGTTTTTGGGTAACTTCATGGGTACAAGGAAAACAAACAAAATGGATCCTTCTTGTAAGGAGAAAAACAAGCTCACTGTAAAAGACCATTATGCTTGGAAAAGTTGAAGGAAAAGGAGGTAGCCCAGCAAAAAAAAAAAAAAAATATGTAAAGTATTTATGATGTAGTATCAGGTGGTACTCCTGGGTCTGCACTATTTGTTCTGTGTTTCTACTTTAAGTGAGCTCCTGGCGAAAGATATTTAATTGAGCACTAGAAAAGGAGCCTTTTTGCGGGCATTAGCTCAGAAGAAATGTGTAAGGCTGTAAGAGCAAATCTGGTCTCCGTACACAACCATCAACACAGTGGTGTGTTTTGCAAGTGTGGCAGATGCCCAAGTTCAGTGGCACTGCTGAACACTGACTGCGTCTGGATGCTTTTGGTGTTGATTATAGGCGGGTCATGGTGGGCTGAGTTAGCTTCTGGCATCTAATGCCTTTGATTCTTTCAGCCGCAAGATCCTCCCACCATAGTTCTTAACACTTTGTTTGCATGGAAGTTATATAATAAATGCCGCAAGTAGCGTGATACCTCCTGGTAATGGCAACCTTTAATTTAAACTCCTATCTGCCATTAGTGGAACGTTTTCTTTGCGGGAAGTGATGGTATGGCTTCTATGAATGGAGCAAGGGGGCAAAAAGAATGGGCTTAGTCGGCACTTTTGACAAGTGCCTGTGACTGGTCCAGAAGCTTCTGTTAACCCCCCCCGCCAGCACTAGAAGATCACAGCTGCGGGGGTAACCCTCCAGCACACGGGACCCTTTTCATTCATTGTAAGTACTGTCCCTGGTGTTGATTTAAAAAGACAAGATTAACTAACCTTAAGTTTTTATTCCTTTTTTTTAATTTACTGTAGCTCTTGCAAATGAACACCTTTATGTCCAGTCAGAATGGCAAAGCCCTCGCCTGGCCATCAATCTGCTATGCCATCCTGATTGAACGTCCTATGGCTTCTTTCACATCACGTCGTGTGCTAGCGCCGATCACTGATGAACACCGGTTAGGGTAATGAGCCAATTATGTAGACTCTTTTACAATGTGATCAGCTGTGTCCAATCACAACTGATCACTTATAAACAAATGCTGGTTATCGGCAATGCCTTTACTCAGCGCTGTTAGTGTCCAGTTACAGGGGACATTTACACTGGTAATCGGTGCAGCCCCATCAGTGCAACATATCAGTGAAGAAGAAAAATTAGTTATTTGCAAAATTTTATAACCCAAGCAATCTTTTTCTTTTTTCAAAATGTTCTATTTTTTTTTTCATTTAGCAAAAAAATGTAAAAAACCCATCAAAAGAAAGCTCTATCTGTCTCAAAAAAATATATAAAAATTTAATTTTGATACAGTGTTGCATAACCCCTTAATGTTTCATTTAAAGCGCAACAGAGGTGAAAGCTGAAAATTGGCCTGGGCAGGAAGGGGGTAAAAGTGCCATATATTGAAGTGGTTAAAAAGAAAAAAAACTGGCCCTAAACATATTACATTTACCAGATCATCCAGTCACCAGAGATATTGTAGAACACCTGATGCAATTTTACCTGCATTATTGGTGAAAGAACAAGTACCTCAAATATAGTCTGACATATTTTGTGGAATACCTAAAACAAATCTTTAGTAGACACTATTGACTTTCCCAGCATCTAATTGCTAGTTATCCCTTTGCGTGATCCTTACTTTGCAACTATCATAAGTATATGCCCAGAATTGCACATGGGCTTCTCTTAATCCAAGTTCTTAATTTGTATTTTTTTTAGTAATATTGGTTAGGAAAGTTTGTGCAGGCTGTTGGAATCCTAAAACATTTTTTTTACTGCATAGATTTTTCATTTCTTTTATTCCCCGCTCAAAAGTGAATGCCTCTAAGCGTGCTTTTCCAGTTATATTTTCATGCTTCACCTGAAGCATAAACAGTAATGTCTGATGAGTTGAGATTTAAATTATATACGAGATGTCTGTTCTTACCCACAAGCACATTGTCAAGGTGAATTTGTTTTGCACAATTCTAGCCTTGGGTTTCTTGAACCAGTTTTTCATAGCCTAAAAAGTATATGTGTACTTTAGAAGTCGCCAAAAATATTTGTACATCTGTTCAAATTTCCAATGATTGGCCCATTTTAGTCTTGTTGTACCTGTAGTTTACATCTGAATATAGAGCAGAAATTTATAATTTTTTTTTTCATTTTTCTTCAGCCTCCAGTTACTTTTCATGACTTTTTTTTGAATGATCAATTTTAATTTGTACATTAGATCTTTTTTTTTTTTCCTTCCTTGCTTGCAATAGCAGCAAAGTCTTTGATGTGGGCCTTTTAATTCAAGTCAATAAAATCTGATTTTTTTTGTAGAAGTTGTTTGTGACGCTCTCTCTACATGGATAAACCACAGGTTTATTTTAAGATGGGCTTTCTTAGAATGCTCATTGGTGGGCCTTTGGGTAAATGTAAAAACAAAAGTGTTTACTCCTCCCCTATGAGTTATACTCTAGACCAGAAGTAAGGGCTCAGTTTTAGCTTGGTGAACTTTTTAATTTTGTTCCACCCTCCTTGGGTATCAATTCTGATGGTGGTATTTGGGTTTAATCCATTTGACTAACTACAGAGGTAAGGCTTGTGTTCAAATATTCCTTCCTGATAGCAAGCTGTTGCGGTTAGGTGCTAAGATGTGGTTGCTCTGGCCACCTCCCATTGCCATTTTTAGAGAAGCTAAAGGAGAGGGAACCCTTCTATCAATGCCTTGTCCTCCAACTGAAATTATCAGGGTCAGTACAGCTGAAAGTGGGCAAGCTGGACTTTTTCCACACCTTTCTTTCTTTCAAACATGGACTTTATTTAGACGCCAGCACTACCATGTGTTAGGGATATGGCAGAGCATCCTGGATTCATCTCCATGCTTAATAGGGGTTTTTTTTTTGCTTTTTTTTTAGGATGCTAAATAGCATTTTTTATTAAGATAAAACAGAGGTGTCTCTCTATGTTAACCCTTATTATGGTAGGGATCTTTGGGTTCATAACTGCTATCTGTACGTTTTCCCATTTGACTCAATTTTATTATAAGGCAAAAAAATTAGTCCGCCAATCCAGCAATTTTCCCCTTTCTCTTTTAGAGCAGGTTGTAGGGTTTTTCCTATTTTGCCTCATTGTTTAATCTCTTGTGGATTAGTCGGCACTGGCGTCATGTTGGAGACAATTTGTCCATCATTGCTTGTAGAGCAGCAACTACCTGGAGCTCAAGGATAAGTTCAGCATATACTTGTAATACTCATTCAGGTTCTTCTGAAAATGCTAAATTTTAATGGATTGTTCAACTGGGATTAGTACTGCCACCAAGTTAAGCTTTGTCTTTCCTAATCATCAATTGATAACTACTTTTTGGTCACCAGAGGATCTTTCTCTCTCTCATCCACAGAAAGTTTTCCGTCCTCAGGTGGATTGGACACTGGCAAGCTGTAGGCCAGACCAGTGTTTTATTTGACTTGATTTTTTTGTAGTTTTTAAGAGGATGATCGTTTCTTAGTGATTGTAAAGTCTATTATATTTAACAAAAAAAAAAAAAAAAGACGTGTTATACTTGCCTGCCCTGTGCTGTGGATTGGCACAGGGCAGCCTGGATTCTCCTCTTCTCTGGTCCCTCTTGGGCTCGCCTGGCCCCCTCTCCTGACGAGTGCCCCTACAGCAAGTAGCTTGCTATGGGAGCACCCTGAGCAGAGCTGCAGCTCCATGTTTTCATGCAGACACGGAGCTGCGTCCCGGTCCCGCCCCTTTCTCTCCTCATTGGTTGACTTTGATTTACAGCAGCGGGAGCCAATGGCACCACACTGCTGTTTCAGCCAATGAGGAGGATTGTCCCGGGTAGCTGAGACAATCCTACAACATTGCTGGATAGAGAGGGGGCTCAGGTAAGTATTAGAGGGGCTGCTGCACACAGAAAGCTTTTTATCTTGATGCATTAAGATAAAAAAAAAAGTCTGACTTTACAATCACCTTTTAAGCTCTGCCGTTTTTAAAGGCTGACGCGTGATTTTCAAACCATTCTTTCTTTTTCACTTTTTTTTTTCCAATCGAGTCTCTTCTCTACACTGCAGCTGGATATTTTACCTCTGATTTGCAGTTATCCAATCTTAGTCTGGTTTTTGAACTCTACTGCAACTAGACCCTGCTGGACTGGACTAGCGTATAACTGACCCTCGGGCACTGGGTTCCACATGGGGCGCTTTCCAGACTCAGTCCTGGTTAATTTAGCTGCACTTATGTCCACAGCCACCAACATTACATCTGCAATTGCCCTGCCTCTGCAAACTTACTTTGGGAATAGGCCGATATGGTAGAGCACTGAGAATTTCTTTTTTTTTTTTTTTTTGCTGGGCACCATTATTCCATTTTGTTGCAGGCTTTGCTGTAGAAGGGGTTAAAGGTGTGGGGCAGAGCACTGATTTGTCACCTGCTGGGTGAAGTGTTATTGCACATGCTTCCATTCTCTTTCCTTCCGTATATTTTTTAGCTTAGATATTCACCAAGGTCACTCAGGACTTTGTGACCCAAATTACCCAGTTGTTTACTGACTCTGAATGTAAAGGCCAAAGCATGCTTTAATACCGTCTCCATCGAACATGGAGATCTTGTTTCTAAGGCACTTAAATTCTAGACGTAAGAACCTACCCCCGAGGGGTCACAGTCTACTGCTAATTCTCCCAAGTTAAAGGGGGGTGTTTCAATTCTTACATTAGCTACAGATGGAACAAATTTAGGCCAGTTTAGCAGGGACCAGTTTTCTCATTTCAGCAAGGATTTAGTTCAAAAGTGGTTTGTTCCCACCCAGGATTAGGTCATGTCTCGCTTTACCAATTTGACTACCATACCAGTGGATAATGCGCTTGCCTTTAAAGACCTAAATGATAAGCAGTTGGAAGCCCTTTCCAGAGCTCTTCTTTAGATCAGATCCTGTGCTTCATTTATTTCCATACTTTGTCAAACCTTGTCTGACTGGTCAAAATGGATCTAACCAATACGGTTGTTCATCCTTTCCTCGTTGAACATGTGAAACTAATGGCTGTAGAGTTACATTTGTCACAGTTTACGGTTTTCACAGTAAGCTTCCCATCCTATTCTCGCATGCTCTACAGAGGACTACAGAGTTCTCTTGTAAGAAGTGTTTGATCCACATAGCCTTCGAGGCCAGTGCCTCTTTGAATGAGTTTTTGATAGTATCAGTGACGCTACTGGTAGAAAGGTCATCTTCCCCCAGTGAAAGAAGCCCAAGTAGCAGACTGCAAAATTCTCTCTCTCTCCTCTCTAAGAAGTGTAAATTCTGCAGTTTCAAGTTTTACAAATCCCCAGACAAGCCTTTCTCTGTATGAAAGTGTGCCTTCACTTTCCATAGTGGAGGGATGTCTGTTGACCTTTGCAGATGCTTGGATAGATGGGAGTGTCCCAGGCCTGCAAAATCACGTTTTGCTTTCTTCCACCTCATTGTTTGCTCACTTCCAAATTACCTGTGTCGCCACACGCTGGCTAACATATCTTTATCAGACTCTTTTGGGTTTTCTGGATCAAGGCATCATTGCCATAGTTCTTGCAGCAGAATGATTTCAGGGGTTTTACTCCAACATTGTTCCTAAACCCAAAGGGGCCATTATCCCTCATCCCATTATCCCTTATCTTTTACCTCAAGGCAATAAATATTTACATTCAGGTCCAAAAATTCCAGATTTAATCCACCAGATGTTTCATTGCTTTTCCTCATAAGGGAAACCTTATGGCTTCTGTGAATATCAAAGATGCTTACTAACGTGTGCCCAGTACACCAATGCCTTCTACGCTTTCTGGTGAGACTACTACATTACTGGCTTGTAGCCCTGCACTTAAGCCTATCTTCTGCACCTAGAGTGTTCATCAAGGTGCTGGCTCTAGCATTGGCCCTATTATGCATATCTCAATTGTGTGTTACATAGACATCCTCTTTTTGTGGTAATCGTCAGCAAGGGCTCTGTCAGACAATGTATCTCTGACTGTCCAGAGATAGCAGCGATTTGAGTGAATCCTGAATGCTTCAGGAGTCATCACTAGAACAGACTCATCACTTTATGTATCTGTGCCCTCTCATGGGCATTGCTTGGGCTAAAAGGCCCCTTCCTCAGTAGGGACTTAAGACGCTACAATCTCAAGTTTACATTACTTGGTTCAGAAGTCATCCGTCTCTGTGCTTCTGCATGAGTGTTTTGGAGCCAGTGGTAGCCTCAAAGAGGTTTTCTTTGCCCAATTTTGTCCCAGACCTCTGCAGTGCAATATTCTTTCTTTGTGGGACAAATCAGTTCGGTCTCTAGACAAAAAGCAAATGGATGGTAGCCGCTATGATCTTGTCTCTGGACAAAATTATTCAGTTTTGTGTGGGGGTTTTTTAAATATTTTTTTTTAATCATTTCTGTATACTGTCCCCTGGCTGTCCTGCTTGACATATGTAGGTGCCTCCCTTTTAACTACAAGCTTTATGTACAGCCACTCCCAGTGTCCCACATGCAGGAATACTGCCAAAGCCATGCCTCTCCTTCTCCTCATCAGTGATTGACAGCAGTTCCTGAGCTTTGGTTTGGTATCTCTCGCACTGCCTGCATGTAAGGCACTGGGATTGGCTATACATAAGCCTGTGGTTCAAAACAGGAGTGCACACGAGGTGGAGACTCTGGCAGGACTCCATAAGTCCAGATAGGCAATTCAGCTGGAGGACAGTATGAGGAGCAAGCATAAAGCAGGGAAATCGAAAGAAAAAAAATTGCAAATGCAGATATGACTAATCATGAATACAGTGTTCCTAAATACTGATTGTGTAAAACAGGAAGTGAATAGAGTTGTACACATAGCAGCATTGGTGTTGCCTCGTGTTGACAAGGCAGGAATAACGCTGCCTGCGTAGTTTTCTGGCGTTGATGCTTTGCAACCACATCCATCAAAAGTGCATCCTAAGGCATGGTTGCAAAGAGTCAATTGATCACTTCCCGATTTTTACCGTCTTAAAAATAAAATAAAAATAGGGCTCCTGAGGAGCCTGTGCAATGCATCTGAGATGCTCATTAACGCTATAGATGTGTTAATGCACATTAAAGCTGGGTTCACACTTACGCAAATTGGATGCAGGTTTCCCCATATCCAATTAGCATGACAGGAGACTGACCAGCTCTCAATGGAGCCGGTTCACACATCTCCGGGGTGGCTGTGAAGCGGATTGCACAGGGGTCCTGTGCGTCTTTGGCTCTGTTTCAGGTCCGAAGTCAGGCAAAAAACTTGGGCCTGTTTCGTCCCTGAAATGGAGAATGGACGCCCCAGACCCCTGCTGTGAGCCACATCAGATTTCAGTGTCAACCCAGCCTAAAAGCTGCTTTAAATTTTAATGCCTGTTAAACTTGGCATTTGATTACAAAAGTATTTTTCTTTTTTGTAGGAGAAAATAGAAGCAATTAACCAAGCCATAAGTAATGAATATGAAGTCCGGAGAAAAATGTTGATTAAACGTTTGGATGTAACTATACAGTCATTTGGTTGGTCAGACCGAGCAAAGGTAAGCCTATTGTTTTAAATATAGGTCAAGCAAGTCTGTGTTGGCGTTCTAGTGAAACAGTGTTCCTACAAGTTGTGGAGTGTTGCAGTTTATACCATTGCAGTTATGGCTTGCTGCACCATCTCACTTGGTTACTCTTGCCCATGTGAAGTGATGTTCTAAATTTCAGTTAAAGGGTAATTCCACTTTCGTGGAGGAAAAAAGTAGTAAATAAAGAAAAAATAATATAGCGTATACAAATGCCACACAAGTCATATTCTAATTGAATGTTATTAAAAAATGACCTTTCCTTTTCAATCTGCAGCCGCTGTAATTTTCTGTAAATGCAATGCAATATGGCTTCCTGGAATTGTTCTGTACACAGTGTGTACTGACCACCACCCAGAAACATAATTTCCTGCTTGTGTGATTGGCTCACCAATTTTCCTAGAAGTCTGCCTAAGATGCAAGTCACATTTCAGGCATCCCCTGCAACAATAATGTCATTTTTGGTGAGATACTCCCTGTAGGAACATGTCTTAAGGGATGCAGGCCCAGCAGATTTCCTCATTAGTGCTCTGCAGGTGCACACCTGATAATTATGAAACCACTCCCATTAGACTCACTCAGCACAGAGGAACCTTCCACGATTTCTTCAGAATAACAAAAGGTGGAAATCTGCAACAAAGGTTGTTCTAATACTTGCAATGTACATTGATTACCCAGAGGGGAATGTTTTTTTGTTCTCAACAAAAGTGGAGCTACGCATTAAAGTAAATGCGAGTTGTGCAAAAAGCAGTTGGTGTGCCGGATGAAGTAACTCCTAGCAGCAAGGTTTTGGTTTACTATAGTCTTGTGTTGACCTCAGTATGATTGATTTCAGTAAGGTTAAAGTCCATGTACGTAATGGCTTACTATAAAAGTACAACCATGTTTATGAGTAAATAGTAACTGAAATCTCTGTAGGTAATTGGACATGTTTGAAGTTCTCTTTAATAAAAATAATCAAGTGTTATCAAATGTAAGATTTGTCTGTTAGTGACTTTTTATGTACATACGATGTCAATGAACGTCTAGTTTTAAAGCCCATTATCATATTATTCAGGTTTTTGTTCCCAAGAATTAATGTCTACATTGAAATTAAGTAGTAACTAGGCAGATTATTTAGCATTTTTAACTTGTGCAAAAAGTGACACCTGGAAGTTAGTAGCCTCATTTAAAGCCGTATGAAACAAATTTTTGGATCTTGTACCTACAGGGAAGCCTTATTATAGGCACAGTAAATATCTTCTAAACTTGCTGTGTTTAGGAAGTATTCACCTTGGATGCAGCCAGTGATGTCACCGGCGCATACGCTCTGAAGATTCAGTTTACCGTACCGGACCTTCTGAGCTCCGTGCCGTAGCCGAGGGCTCCCGGAAGATGGGTACATACTAGCACATTATGCCATTGCTTGCAGGGTATATATAGATTTTTTTAAAGCCGCGGTTTACTACCACTTTATTTCCCTACTTATAACAAACCTTTTATGTTTACTCCTTTTGTATTGCTTAGAAAACTGTCCAAGCTCAGGCCACTAGAGGGCAATGCTGTATTTATTTTTTTCCTTGGCTGAAAGTAGAAATGTACTTCAGTTTACAATAAGCCCTATACAAATGTAATAGCAAAAGTATGCCTGTGGGTACACACTGTAAATAAGGAGAGACCCCAGTGGGTGGAAGGTCTAGCATTTCTCTGTGTAGAAAAGGAAAACGTGTCTATGAAAAAAAATATATACTGTCAATTTGAAAAGTAGATTTATTTTATAGTGTGTGTGTGTGTGTTTTTTTTTTTTTTTTTTTAGTTAAAAAAAAAAAAAAGTCTTTAGGGTGCTGTGAGAGAATCATGTGTGAGCTAGTTGTTTAGGAGCACAGATTCTGGAGCCAAAGAATTATCTGGTAACCTTGTGGAACGTTAACAATTTGAACATGTCATCTGTATCCCCCAAAAGATAACAAAAAACAGATAGGGGTAGATATGGGTCTTTCATGGTGTAACCTCTCAACAAAAGTACATAATGTTATTTAAATCACAAATATTAAAAGCCAGTTAAAAGTATGTCATTGAGCATTCCAAGCACCCTTATGGGGCGAAACCGCAACACCCATGCATTGCTACAATGTAATCCTTCATTACAAAGTATGGTTTTTAAATGTATGGTCATAGTGCTAAGGATCGCTCTGTGTTTCACAACAAGCTTCTTAAGGAGTAGGGTGTCAAAAAAGAGTAGAAGAAATTATATTGATGTTTATAGCTAGGTGCCTAATATAGTGTGTCAGCTTAGGGCACTGGAAACCAGGAACATGTCACCAGTGGAATAACAAACAAACAACCATAAATTGCACTACACTGTCAGGTTGTCCTTTCTTCAAAAATATCAGTGTCACAGATATCTTATCACCTCTGCGAAATACAGACTGACAGATCTGGGTGTTAAGAGATAATAATCTCCAAGCAGGGAGCGCATAGGCCTGCATCAGTGTCCCACCGGGGAGAGGGGGGAAATGAAGGTTCAGGACCCAGAGGTAGGTAGCTGGGATACAATTAGAATATAGGAAAGAGGAAAAAGTGTGTCAGAGAGGCCAGTCCTGAGTTGATGCACCCCAGTAAAGATGCCCGGTTGCATGATGATGAGGATATCTGCTCAGGGGTAGCATTACTGGGGTAGAATAAGTCCTACCTGCCAGTGGAGTGTGAATGGGAATAGGTGTCTAACTACTTCAATACCAGGCACTTCCTGCCCAGGCCATTTTTCAGCTTTCAGTGCTTGGTGAAAATAACCCAAATCAGTGTATTATTTATTCTGTAGAAAAGTTAGAGTTCACAGACTATGGTACAGTGCTCAGCATAAATGAGTACACTCCTTTTGAAAAGTAAGATTTTAATCAATATCTCAATTAACACAATCATTTCCAAAATTTTGAGTTTTATAGAACATTTGTTTAGCTCATTACATGAAAGTAGGGTTAATATAACTGATTACAAAATCTTCAGTTTTACTCAAATTTATGCAAAAATGAATACACCCCACAACAAAAACTTTTGTTTGACCTCCATGATTTGTAAGGACAGCACCAAGCCTTCTAGGCATGGAATGAACAAGTTGGCAACATATTGCAACATCTATATTTTTCCATTCTTCAAGAATGACCTCTTTTAGACCCCTCTCACACTGAGGCGCTCAAACTGCCCATAAAAAACGTCAGGCGTTTTTGCAGGATTAGAAGGGCACTTTTTTATGGTCACATTACTCAAAAGAACCGTTTTGCGGTGATTTTGAAGTGCTTCCCATTCATTTAAATGGACAGGGGCGTTTAAGGCGCTTTTTTAAGCGCTCCAAAGATGCTGCTTGCAGGACTTTTTTTCACCGCCTCAGTGTAAAAGCATTTATTGATCTTAATGGAAATAGGTTTTCGTGAGCTTTTTTTTTTTTTTTTAGCACAAAAGCACCTCCATGTGAAAGGGGTCTTAGAGCCTGGATGCTGGATGGAGATTGATGCTCAACTTGTCTCTTCAGAATTCCCCATGGGTTGTGCGATTGGGTTCAGATCAGGAGACCTACTTGGCCCTGTTCTTCCTCAGCAGTGCCCTTAGATGTGTGTTTTTGCATCATTGTCATGTTGGAAAAGTGCACGACGACCAAGGGCATTGAGTAAAGGTAGCATCTTCTCTTTCAATATAGAGCAGTACATTTGTGAATTCATGATACCATCAATGAAATGCGGCTCCCCAACACCAGCAGCACTCAAGCAGCCCCACAGGAGGACACTGCCACCACCATGTTTCACTGTAGGTCCCATGCATTTTTCTTTGTACTCCTCACATTTGCAACACCATACAGTTTTGAAGCCATCAGTTCCAAAAACTTTTGTTGGTCTGCTCACTCCAGAGTACAGAGTCCCAGTAGTCTTCTTTTTCAACATGGGGCCCTGGCAAATTCTAGACATGTTTTTTTGTGCATGGGCTTTAGGAGAGGCTTCCTTCGTGGAGGACAACCATGCATGCCATTCCTCTGCAGTGTCTGGCTTTTTACTTCTTTAGCTAACTGCAGTGAACTTGCATGGCTTTCAACCCTTCTCATCAGAAGACGCACCTGTCAAGTGTTTATCTCCGTGGACAGCCTGGACGTCTCTGTGAGATGGTTGCAGTTCCATCTTTGTTAAATTTTTGTATCACTTTTGCTACAGTATTGTGACTAATGAGTAAAGCTTTGCTGATCTTCTTCACCTTTTGTGTAAAGAAATTTACTTTCTGAGGCCTTGACATTTCTCTTCCATGTGGTGCAATTGCTGACAGCATGAAATGGGAAGGGGTTTTCTTTAGGTAACGCCCTTTTATAATTAACTGTCTGCTGGACACCTGTTTCATGAATAATTAGACTCGCCTGTAGTTGAATTCTTGTTAATTAGGATCATTCATACATATACAATATATATATATATATATATATATATATATATAAATTATGATCCCCTGCTGATTTTGTACGTTTGCCCACTGACAAAGAAATGATCAGTCTAGAATTGTAATGGTAGGTTTATTTTAACAGTGAGAGACAATAACAAATATCCAGAAAAACGCATTTGAAAAAAGTTATATATCGATTTGCATTTTATTGCGTGAAATAAGTATTTCATCCCCTGTCAATTAGCAATATTTCTGGCTGCCAGGCATCTTCTATACAGGTAACAAGCTGGGATTAGGAGCACTCATTTTACCTGTATAAAAGACACCTGTCCACAGAAGCAATCAATCGGATAACAATCTCTCCACCATGGTCAAGACCAAAGAGCTGTCCAAGGATGTCAGGGACAAGATTGTAGACTTACACAAGGCTGGAATGGGCTTCAAGACTATCAGCAAGCAGCTTGGTGAGAAGGTGACAACAGTTAGTGCAAGGTTATTCGCAAATGGAAGAAACACAATATACAGTGGGGCAAAAAAGTATTTAGTCAGCCAGCAATTGTGCAAGTTCTCCCACTTAAAAAGATGAGAGAGGTCTGTAATTGTCATCATAGATATATCTCAACTATGAGAGACAAAATGTGGAAACAAATCCAGACAATCGCATTGTCTGATTTTTGAAAGAATTTATTTGCAAATTATGGTGGAAAAGAAGTATTTGGTCAATATCAAAAGTTCATCTCAATACTTTGTTATATATCTTTTGTTGGCAATGACAGAGGTCAAACGTTTTCTGTAAGTCTTCCCAAGGTTGTCACACACTGTTGCTGGTATGTTGGCCCATTCCTCCATGCAGACCTCCTTTAGAGCAGTGATGTTTTGGGGCTGTCGCTGAGCAACATGGACTTTCAACTCCCTCCAAAGGTTTTCTATGGGGTTGAGATCTGGAGACTGGCTAGGCCACTTCAGGACCTTGAAATGCTTCTTACGAAGCCACTCCTTCATTGCCCGGGCGGTGTGTTTGGGATCATTATCATGCTGAAAAACCCAGCCACGTTTTTCATCTTCAGTGCCCTTGCTGATGGGAGGAGGTTTGCACTCAAAATCTCACGATACATGGCCCCATTCATTCTTTCATGCACACGGATCAGTCTTCCTGTTCCCTTTGCAAAGAAACAGCCCCAAAGCATGATGTTGCCACCCCCATGCTTCACAGTAGGTATGGTGTTCTTTGGTTGCAACTCAGCATTCTCTCTCCTCCAAACACAATGAGTTGTTTCTACCAAACAGTTCTACTTTGGTTTCATCTGACCATATGACATTCTCCCATTCCTCTTCTGCATCATCCAAATGCTCTCTAGCAAACCTCAGATGGGCCCGGACATGTACTGGCTTAAACAAGGGGGCACGTCTGGCACTGCAGGATCTGAGTCCCTGTCGGCATAGTGTGCTACTGATGGTAGCCTTTGTTACGTTAGTCCCAGCTCTCTGCAGGTCATTCACTAGGTCCCACCGTGTGGTTCTGGGAATTTTGCTCACTGTTCTTGGGATCATTTTGACCTCACGGGGTGAGATCTTGCGTGGAGCCCCAGATCGAGGGAGATTATCAGTGGTCTTGTATGTTTTCCATTTTCTAAATATTGCTCCCACAGTTGATTTCTTCACACCAAGCTGCTTGCCTATTGCAGATTCAGTCTTCCCAGCCTGGTGCAGGTCTACAATTTTGTTTCTGGTGTCCTTCGACAGCTCTTTGGTCTTCACCATAGTCGAGTTTGGATTGTGACTGTTTGAGGTTGTGGACAGCTGTCTTTTATACTGATAACAAGTTCAAACAGGTGCCATTAATACAGGTAATGTGTGGAGGACAGAGGAGCCTCTTAAAGAAGAAGAATACAGGTCTGTGAGGGCCAGAAATCTTGCTTGTTTGTAGGTGACCAAATACTTATTTTCCACTATTTCGCAAATTCTTTCAAAAATCAATCAATTGTGATCAAAAGTGATTGTCTGGATTTGTTTCCACATTTTGTCTCTCATAGTTGAGATATACCTATGATGACAATTACAGGCCTCTCTCATCTTTTTAAGTGGGAGAACTTGCACAATTGGTGGCTGACTAAATACTTTTTTGCCCCACTGTAACTGTCAATCCCCCTCGGTCTGGGGCTCCATGCAAGATCTCATCTCATGGAGTTTCAATGATCATAAGAACAGTGATGAATCAGTCCAGAACTACACGAGAGAATCTAGTCAATGATCTCAAGGCAGCTGGGACAATAGTCACCAAGAAAACAATTGGTAACACACTACACTGTGAAGGATTAAAATCCTGCAGCGGCCACAAGGTCCCCCTGCTTAAGAAAGCACATATACAGGCCCATCTGAAGTTTGCTAATTAACATCCAAATGATTCAGAGGAGAACTAGGTGAAAGTGTTGTGGTCAGATGAGACCAAAATCAAGCTCTTTGGCATCAACTCAACTCGCCATGTTTGGAGGAGGGGGAATACTGCCTATGACCCCAAGAACACCATCCCCACTCTCAAACATGGAGGTGGAAACATTATGCTTTGAGGGTGTTTTCCCTCACGTCTTTCAGGACAGCCATAGTGAGACCTTGGCTCCTCCCCTTCCAAGCAAACACTGCACCAGCCCTAAAATTCCACTTCCCCCTGCCAGACTTCAGTTTGTGTTTCCTCCGGTGGGGAGACACTGTTAGGAACCTGGCTAGACAGGGGGACTGTGGCTTTGAAGTCCTGTAGGGGAGGCTGGGTCGCTCCCAGAGAACGCGGTGGGATACATACCTGACAGCACAGTCCGCCACCCCATCTTTGCCGCATGCGGGCGGAAGATCTGGGGGGGCCGCCATTGCATTCACAGGGAGGCAGCTCCGCTTTGCCTATACACGGGTGCAGGCCACAATGGAACCAGGCGGGCCGAGCGGCAGGTGACGTCATATCCAGCGGAGGGCAGATGTTTGCCTTTGACCGCGACTTCCGGTTCCAGGTTGCGGGGCTGATAGCGGGCCGGGCGCAGACTGGAGAGGAGTCGGGAATGCAGCACAGGCAGTTTGAGACTCCACAGCAACCACCAGCATGGCCATGTCTGAAGTGGATGCTCAGACAGCGCACAGTGATCCTAGCTCCGGCCATCCAAAAGTAAGGGTACCCTGGGGAGGGGTCCTCTTTATCTAGGATTTCCCTCCTCCATTGATGGTTCCTAGGTGTGGGGGGTCCCTCTGGGTGGTTAGAGGGGGGAGGCTCAGGTACTTACCTCTTTAAAAAGCCTGCAGCACTCCCCAGGGTTGTAACCTGTATGAAGGGGGAGGGGGGGGTGGTGAAAGGTGATGTTATTTATTTGTTCTTACATGTATTTCAGAAAGCTACTGATAAATCGTCACATAGCTCTAACAGAAAGTGCACCTCTTGTAGAGGAATCTTGGACAAAAGTATTATGCAAAGACTGTATAGATGCATTAGTCAGAGAAAGGGCATCAGAACAGGAATTGGGATTAGTGACTTCAGTGAAGGAGCTTTTCTCCACCTTTCAGTCATTTAAATCTTTTTGAAGGGATTCAGATTCCTGCAAATCCTTCACCTGCACCCCAAATTCCAACCCCTCCACAAGCACAGGGCTCTGCACCTTCCCAGACGGCCACCCTTGCCACAGTGGAAGGCGTTCCTGGGGCCTCCAGAGGGGAGACTAGGGAGGGGCCGGATAGTGCGACCTCAGGATCCCCGGCAGAAATCGGAGAAGGAGGACCGGGACGGGGAGTCCAGGAAATCTTCACGATATAAGCTTTCCCTGGAAGAGGTAGTGGACCTCTTGGGGTCAATTTACACCACCCTTGGAATTCAGGCGGACAAGAAACCCCTGACACTCCATGACCAGATGTACAGGGGCATGGGAGAACGGAAAAAAACATTTCCCAGTCCATGATGTCCTGGTGGAAGCAGTAAGAGTTGCATGATCCTGAACAGAAACCTTTTTTCTCTAGATCTTTGAAAAGGTTTCTGTTTTCAGAAGACCAAACTGGACGCTGCCTTCTCCCAGGTCTCCAGACATACAGGTCTGGCCTTTAAAGTTATGGGAGCTCTAGCAGAATACTATGGATAAAAGAATAGATTCCTGGGAATCAACCATAGGAAATCTGAAACAGGAAATGGCTTTCACAGTAGTGGCCCGTAACCTGGTGCATTGGCTTTCCCAAATTCAGGCTCATATTGAAGTGGGAACCGCCAAAGAAACTATATTGTCATCTTTCCCTACTATTCTGCGAGGAGTGGCATATATAGCGGATTCAGAGTCTGTCCGCATGTCTGCCAGAACCACGGCCCTAGCCAACTCGGCCAGAAGAGCCTCCCTAAAAACTTGGCAGAGCAATAGTGCCTCTAAAATTAAGCTGTGCGGTATCCAATTGACGGGAGATTTGCTTTTCGGCCTAGAACTGGAAGCAGTGGGAGGAAGTCTCCAGTCAATTTATCTTGGATTGGAAGGAGGGGGAACCACCTGGGATTTACAAGACCACTAAGACTCCTCGTCACACACACCTTCCCAGGTGTGTTGAGAAGGCCGAGGCCCTATTGGGGGCATTAAAAGAATTGGAGGAACAAAACATAGTACTCAGGGTTCCAAAGGGGAAGGAAGGTGGTGGTTTTTAATCACACATTTTTGTAGTACAAAAACCCTCAGGAAAATAGACTAATCCTGATCCTAAAACCCCTGAACCAGTCGTATCCTACCCAGAGGTTCCGTATGGAATCGATCTTTACGGTCAGAGCTTTGCTACCCCAGAATTGCTAGACCTCAAGGACGCCTACCTCCATGTCCCTATCGCAGAAGCATTCTAGAAATTTCTCTGTCTAGCGGTGAACATAGGAGACACAATCCATCTACAGTTTCTGGAGCTTCCATTAGGCCTATCCTCATCACCCCAAATCTTCATGAAGGTCATGGCAGAATGCATGGCCTTTCTGCAGCTCAAAGGAGTCTCAATTGTATATCTGGACGACCTGCTCCTCTTTGCAGCATCTCCAGAACAGTTAACCAGAAATATGGAACTGACAAAGAGGATCTTGAGAGGTCTGGGGTGGCTGCTAAATCTGGAAAAGTCCAGTTTGAGTCCATATCAGCACATTACCTACCTGGGGTACCTTCTAGACTCCACTTAGTGGTGGGTATTTCTCCCGGCAGAAAAATTACAGAGATTGGACAAGGCAGTGGCCTCCAGAACAACCAGCAGGTCTCTAAGGTCAGCAATGTCAACACTGGGTCTGCTAACTTCAACCACCCCAGCAGTTCAGTGGGCAGGGCTACATTTTCGTCCCTTTCAAACCTTTGTCCTAAAAATCTGGGACCACTGCCAGGCGTCTTTAGACAAGTTAGTATATATTCCACCTCAGGTAAAAGATCCCTCTGGTGATGGATGGAAATGGTAAACCTGTCGCAGGGTCGTCTGTGGCTCATCCCGGTCTCCAGGGTGGTGGCCATGGACGCAAAAGCTGGGGCGCGCACCTAGGAACCCTACGGGCACCTGGAGGCACGAGGAGCTCAAAAGGTCGTCCAATTGGAAGGAACTGAAAGCCATCGGGTTGGCACTCGGGGCCTTCAGGAGGGAATTACAAGGTCACCACATTCAAGTGCGCTCAGATAATTCCTCGGTGGTCGCATATGTAAACAAGCAAGGCGGCACGAGGAGCGGAATCCTGTTGACCCTGGCAATAGAAGTCCTGAGCTGGGCCAAGACCAACGCACTGTCCCTATCGGCGGTTATTCTAAAAGGGAAAAGAATGTGGTGGCGGACTTTCTCAGCAGAAAATGGCTGAGATAGGGTGATTGGGTCCTTCGATCTTGTATAAAAAAGATGGGGACCCCCAGAGGTGGACCTCTTCGCATCAAAGGTCAATGCAAAAACCCACCTATTTCTTCTCCTTAAACAGGTGGGAAGACGCACTAGGGGTGGATGCTCTAACACACAGCTGGCGTTTCACAAAATGCCATGCCTTCCCACCACGGGTCTTGCTACCGGCAGCGCTGAGAGAATTTCAAACGGAGAACACCTCTCTGATCTTGGTGGCACTGCATTGGCCCAAAGGGTTCTGGTTCTCGGTCCTCAAACAATTAGCAGTAGAACATCCATAGTTCCTACCACTCCGGGAGGTTCTCTTTTCGCAGGGCCCAGTCCTTTGTCCCCAGGTGCATCGATGGAACCTCGCTGCCTGGCTTCTGAGGAGGGGTTACTAAAATCCAAGGGGTTTTCAGAAAGGCTGGTATCCACTCTCCTCAATAGCAGAAAGGAGACGCGCCTGATCTACAAAAAGGTCTGGGTACGCTTTAATGAATGGTGAGCAGGAAACTCCTTTGAGGTGCAGAGCCCCATAGCAGTTTTGGAGTTTTTGCAGTGCAGGGCAAATAAAGGGTTAGCCATGAGTACCTTTAAAGAGCCAGGTGTCAGCACTTAGTGCATATTTGGAAAGACCTCTGGCCGCCAACCCTTGGGTGTTCAGATTTTTTGAACACTAGAGAGGCAGAGGCCAGTTCAAGGCCCACCCTTCCCCAAGTGGGACCTTTCTTTGGTTTTACAAGCCCTAACAGAGCCCCCATTTGAACCTTTAGAGAACTGTTCTGTAAAAGATCTTACTTTCAGGACAATATTTATTTATTTTTGGTTGCAGCGACAACTGCCAGGAGGGTCAGCAAATTAGAGGCCTCGTCAGTCAGAAGACCCCCTTTTTGTGTTGTATTTCTGGACCGGGTATTTTTCAAAACGGATCCGGCATTCTTGCCTAAAGTGGCTTTGAAGTTTCACAGAAGCCAGGGGATAGTTTTACCCACTTTCTCCCCTAATCCCTCAGAAGAAAAGGAGTTTAAATTTCACACATTAGATGTAAGGAGATGTATCCTGCAGTACTTGGAGCTGACGAAAGCAGTAAGGAAGTCAGATTCCTTGTTTATTTTGTTTTCGGGGCAAGAAAGGGGTTTAAAGGGTCCAGACGCACTATGGCCAGCTGGATCAGGGTAACCATTGTTCAGGCCTATACGTTAGCAGGAAAAGATGTTTCTGTTGGTATAAAAGCACACTCTACTAGGGCTATGGCAGCTTCTCAAGCAGAAGAGGCTGGAGCGATGCCAGAGCAAATTTGCAAAGCAGCAATGTGGTCCAGTTTTGCCACCTTTGTAAAACATTACAGGGTGGACCTGATGTCGGCAAATGAGCAAGCCTTTGGGCGAAAGGTTTTGCAAGCCGTAGTCCCACCCTAAGTGATAAGTGCTCGTCTATCCTCTCATTGTGGCTGTCCTGAAAGACAGTGAGGGAAAATGACGCTTACCGGTAACGTCTTTTCCAGTAGTCTTTCAGGACAGCACTAGTTACCCACCCGAATTTATGGGGGGTCTTGAGGAAGACCTCAACACAGGCAAGGTAGTAATATGTGGTAATATGTTTTTAATGTGGTGTTGTGTCTCCCCAGCTGGCCGGAGGTGCTCTTAGAAAAAAACTGAAGTCCAGCAGGGGGAAGTGGAATTTTATGGGCTGGCGCAGTGTTTCCTAGGAGGGGGAGGAGCCAAGGTCTCATTGTAGCTGTCCTGAGAGAGTACTGGAAAAGATGTTACCGGTAAGTGTAACTTTTTTTAATTTTTCTGCTAAGGGGACAGGACAGCTTTACCGCATCAAAGGGACGTTGGATGGGGTCATATACCGTCAAACCTCCTTCCTTCAGCCAGGGCATTGAAAATGAGTCGTGGATGGGGTATTCCAGCATGACAATGACCCAAAACACACGGCCAAGGCAACAAAGCAGTGGGGTTTAAGAAGAAGCACATTAAGGTCCTGGTCTGGCCTAGCCAGTCTGCAGACCTTAATGCCATAGAAAATATGTGGAGGGAGCTGAAGGTTCACGTTACCAAACGTCAGCCTCGAAACCTTAATGACTTGGAGAGGATCTGCAAAGAGGAGTGGGACAAAATCCCTCCTGAGATGTATGCCGACAAGAAACTTCTGACCTCTGTGATTGCCAACAAGTCTTTTGCCACCAAGTACTAAGTCATGTTTTGTGCAGGGGTCAAATACTTATTTCTCTCATTAAAATAACTTTTTTTAAATGCTTTTTTCTGAATTTTTTTTGGTGTTCTGTCTCTCATTGTTAAAATTAAACCTACCATTAAAGTTATTATAGACTGATCTTTTCTTTGTCAGTGGGTAAATGTACAAAATCAGCAGGGGATCAGATACCCATAATAGATGGTGTGTATATATACACACACACACCATATCTCACAAAAGTGAGTACACCCCTCACGTTTTTGTAAATCTTTTATTATATCTTTTCATACACTGAAGAAATTATACTTTGCTACAATGTAAAGTAGTTAGTGCCACTTGTAGAACAGTGTAAATTAGCCGTTCCCTTAAAATAACAACACAGCCATTAATGTCTACCGCTGGCAACAAAAGTGAGTACACCCCTAAGTGAAAATGTCCAAGTTGGGTCCAATTAGCCATTTTCCCTCCCCGGTGTCATGTGACTCGTTAGTGTTACAAGGTCTCAGGTGTGTTAAATTTGGTGTTATTGCTCTCATCCTCTCATACTGGTCACTGGAAGTTCAACATGGCACCTCATGGCAGAGAACTCTGAGGATCTGAAAAAAAAGAATTTTTGCTCTACATAAAGATGGCCTAGGCTATAAGAAGATTGCCAAGACCATGAAACTGAGCTGCAGTATGGTGGCCAAGACCATACAGTGGTTTAACAGGACAGATTCCATTCAGAACAGGCTTCGTCATGGTCGAGCAAAGAAGTTGAGTGCACATGCTCAGCGTCATATCCAGAGGTTGTCTTTGGGAAATAGACGTGTGAGTGCTGCCAGCATTGCTGCAGAGGTTGAAGGGGTGGGGGGGTCAGCCTGTCAGTGCTCAGACCGTACGTCGCACACTGCATCAAATTGGTTTTGCATTGCTGTTGTCCCAGAGGGAAGCCTCTTCTAAAGATGATCCACAAGAAAGCCCGCAAACTGTTTGCTGAAGACAAGCAAACTAAGGACATGGATTACTGGAACTATGTCCTATGGTCTGATGAGACCAAGATAAATTTATTTGGTTCAGATGGTGTCAAGGGTGTGGGGTTGCAACCAGGTGAGGAGTACAAAGACAAGTGTGTCTTGCCTACAGTCAAGCATGGTGGTGGGAGTGTCATGGTCTGGGGCAGCATGAGTGCTGCTGGCACTGGGCAGCTACAGTTCATTGAGGGAACCATGAATGCCAACATGTACTGTGACATACTGAAGCAGAGCATGATCCCCTCCCTTCGGAGACTGGGCCGCAGGGCAGTATTCCAACATAACCCCAAACACACCTCCAAGACGACCACTGCCTTGCTAAAGAAGCTGAGGGAAAAGGTGATGGATTGGCCAAACATGTCTCCAGACCTAAACCCTATTGAGCATCTGTGGGGCATCCTCAAACAGAAGGGGTAGGAGCACAAGGTCACTAACATCCACCAGCTCCGTCATGTCGTTATGGAGGAGTGGAAGAGGACTCCAGTGGCAACCTGTGAAGCTCTGGTGAACTCCATGCCCAAGAGGGTTAAGGCAGTGCTGGAAAATATTGGTGGCCACACAAAATATTGACCCTTTGGACATTTTCACTTAGGGGTGTACTCTATTTTGTTGCCAGTGGTTTAGACATTAATGGCTGTGTGTTGTTTGGAGGCGTTCCCTCAGTGAACTGTAGCTCCCCATTGCCGGCAGCACTCATGCAACCCCAGAGCATGACACTCCCACCACCATGCTTGACATTCCCACCACCACCACTTGTCTTTGTACTCCTCACCTGGTTGCCACCATGCACGCTTGACACCATCTGAACCAAATAAGTTTATTTTTGTCTCATCAGACGACAGGACATGGTTCCAGTAAGCCATGTCCTTAGTCTACTTGTCTTCAGTAAACTGTTTTCTGGCTTTCTTGTGCATCATCTTTAGAAGAGGCTTTCTTCTAGGATGACAGCCATGCAGACTAATTTGATGCAGTGTACGGTGTATGGTCTGCGCACTGACAGACTGACCCCCCACCCCTTCAACCTCTGCAGCAATGCTGACAGCACTCATACGTCTATTCCACAAAGACAACCATATGATACTAAACACGTGCGCTCAACTTCTTTGGTCGAGCATTGCGAGGCCTGTTCTGAGTGGAACCTGTCCTGTTAAACCGCTGTATGGTTTTGGCCACCTTGCTATAGCTCAGTTTCAGGGTCTTAGCAATCTTCTTATAGCCTAGGCCATCTTTATGTAGAGCAACAATTCTTTTTTTTTAGATTCTCAGAGAGTTCTTTGCCATGAGGTGCTATGTTGAACTTCCAGTGACGAGAATGAGAGCGATAACGCCAAATATAACACACCTGCTCCCCATTCACACTAGGGCTGCGCATCTTCACTGGTCTCACGATTCGATTCGATTACGATTATCTGGTCAACGATTCGAATCGATTCCGCGATGCATCACGATGCATCACGATTACCGACGAGCTCCCACTTCCGCTTGGGCCGCCTAGGTGGCCCTTCCACCCTGCAATCTTCTGGGACACATCACAGTCCCCAAAAGATTGCCCGGCTATGCAGGACAGCGCAGTGAGACATGCGTACCCGGCTGTGAAGCTGCAAGCTGTCACAGCCGGATGCCCACAGTAGTATTGCCAGTGCTGTGGACAGGCGGGGGAGAGAAGGGAGGGTTTGGGTGGCCACGTCGCTGGATTGTGGGACAGGCGAGTGTCTTTTTATTAAAAGTCAGAAGATGCACTTTTTTTGTAGCTGCTGACTTCTAATAAACAAAAAGTTGACTGGGACTCCGCTTTGAATTAAAAATAACCTCGCTCCCTAAAAAGTGCAGTAATCCGGTGCACTACAGGGTACAGACATTCACACACACTGCTGCTTGGAGGTCAGAAGGGATAGAATCCACAGATGACAAACAGCCCTGTGAAGTTCCCTGTACTGTCTCTGTGCTGACCAGTGGCGGCTGGTGCTCAAAATTTTTTTGGGGGGCGCAAACAAACTGAAAAATACTGATCCTCCCCCGTCAAACGCAGCCACTTGTGCCCGTCAAACGCAGCCACTTGTGCCCGTCAAATGCAGCCAACTGTGCCCGTCAAATGCAGCCACCTGTGCCCATCAAATGCAGCCACCTGTGCCCAAACTCAGGCACTTGTGCCCAAACTCAGCCACTTGTGCCAGCCAAACTCAGCCACCTGTGCCAAAACGCAGCCACTTGTGCCCGCCAAACTCAGCCACTTGTGCCCAAACTCAGCCACTTGTGCCCAAACTCAGCCACTTGTGCCCAAACTCAGCCACTTGTGCCCAAACTCAACCACTTGTGCCCACCAAACTTAGCCACCTGTGCCAAAACTCAGCCACCTGTGCCCAAATGCAGCCACCTGTGCCCAAACGCAGCCACTTGTGCCCAAACGCAGCCACTTGTGCCCAAACGCAGCCACTTGTGCCCAAACGCAGCCACCTGTGCCCAAACGCAGCCACCTGTGCCCGCCAAACGCAGCCATCACTGACCCTCCCCCCCAATTACTTTCTTTTAATAAATATATTACAAAGGATGGTGTGCCCCCGCTGTATGTGCTTTTAAAAAACGATGTCACTTCATACCAGATTTCGCCGGTATACGATCATGTGACTCTCCTCTTCCCTCTCCGTTCACGTGTCTCCTGAGTCCTGACGTCAGCGGGGAATTCTCAGTCCCGCCCGCTGACTATAGTTATCGTATCAGAAGAGAGGCGGGCGGGACTGAGAAATCCCCGCTGACGTCAAGACTCAGGAGACGGAAGCGGAGAGCGAAGAAAAGAGCGGAGAGGGGCGGGGCGGGCCGGGAGTCACATGATCGTATACCAGCGAAGTTCGGTATGAAGTGACATTGTTTTTTAAAAAAGCACATACAGCGGGGGCACACCATCCATTGTAATATATTTATTAAAATAAAGACGTTTTAAAAATTTTCTCAAGCGCTTTCCCGGGAGGGGCGGGGCTACTAATGACGTCACCGAACATCGATTTTCGGGGTTTTATGCATCGATGCCGCATCGGGGATACCCGAATCGCGATGCAACGATTAATTTCAGCACCCCTAATTCACACCTGGGACCTTGTAACACTAATGAGTCACATGACACTGGGGAGGGAAAATGGCTAATTGGGGCCAATTTTGACATTTTCACTTAGGGATGTTACTCACTTTTGTTGCCAGCGGTTTAGACATTGATGGCTGTGTTGTTGTTTGGAGGGGCCAGCAAATTTACACTTTTATACAAGCTGTACTCTCAATACTTACATTGTAGCAAAGTCTCATGTCTTCACTGTTGTCACATGAAAAGATATAAAATATTTACAAAAATGTTAGGGGTGTACTCACTTTTGTGAAGGGTGTATATCACTTTGTGTGTGTGTGTGTGTGTGTATATAGATAGATCTATATATACTGAATCTATATCTGAAAATCGATCAATCCTGATATACTGACATCCCACTTCTTGAGGCCTGAAAACACCAGAACAGTACAAATAACCCCCAAATGACTCCTTTTTGGAAAGTAGACAATCCAAGGTATTTAGTAACAGGTATGGTGAGTGTTTTGAAGATGTAATTTTTTGTCACAATTTTGGGAAAATGTCACCAGTGCAGTACAGTGTTATCATATAAGGGGGGTGGCGGTGATCAGTGACACTGACTTGTGACAGTATGTAAAAAAAAATATATATATATTTTTTCACACTGACCATAGCAATTCAGTGTTACCATAGTAACACTGGTGCTACTCTGGGGAAGTGATCAGATTTTATTTTTTATTTTTTTTATTATTATTTACACCTTACACATTTATACCTGTGAATTTCACTGGTTTAAGACACCATTTTTACTGAATTAAACA